>FJOG01000008.1:268195-468053 GCA_900073065.1 Phialocephala subalpina | reverse complement strand
AAAATATTTATTTATTTATTAGATTTTTAAATTATTTATAATTAATTAAAAGATTTCTTATTAATATATTATATATTTATAAATAATTTAAAAAGAAAATTAAAATATTTTATTATAAAGTTTATAATATTAAATATTATATTTTTGAAAGTAATTTTATTACCAAGAGTATTCTTTATTCGTAAGGCTTTTCCTTTCCTGGTAGAGGCGCTTCCCACGTGATTAAAACAATTCATTTTAGGTTAGTGTGGCCAAAACAGTCCACTTTGAGCTTAGTGCGCTTACTCATAAGAATACCAAAATTATCGCTCGTATAAATCAATTAATTGCGTATTTATTACTAATCCAAATTACTTAAAAAGTAGATATATAAATAGCGCTTATTTAGTTCTATTATATATTTCAGAATTATACAATTTGATCAATATTTGCATTTATAATTTTAATTAGAAGTATAATCGCGATTTTGATGCGGTAATGGCTATAGTAGAATGCCGAATCGGGAAGCGGTTAGCACCCCTCGGTAATCTGCCCCACCTCAAGTGCAAGAGTGTAATTCGTGAAAGAATTGCACTCTTGGTAATAAGATTGCTTTAAAAGCTTTTAGAAATATATTATAATCGAAATCAAACAAAATAAAAAGTTGTTTATATATATGTTTATGTTTTGGTATTCCTACAAATGTGGCCGTGCGACACTAAAATTCCCTGTGGCCGTTAAGGGGATAGCCTGGAGTCGGATCTCCAACTTCATGACTCACTTATAATACGTACATAAAACCCCCAATTCCCACACCCCATCAGTTCCTTTCCTTCTTCTAAACTACAAAAACTATGTCCCACCAATTCCACTATACCCCTTCCGGGGCCCCCTATATCGCCCTCACAACCGGCTCCCCGATCCCTATTTACCTCACCCCTTTAAAAGAAACGGACGCTGAACAAATGCAAAAGAATTTGTCTATAGAATCCATTAACAATGCTTTAATTTCCGCGCCGAAACCTTATACGATTGAGAGCGCGAGATGGTGGATTAGTCAGAATCTCGCTGGTCTTGCGGATCTCTCGCTTTGTGCGTTGCGTGCTTCAGGTACTTTTTCTCCTTATAACCCTTATGTCTCCGATGTCAAGTTTGAATTGGAGTTTAACTTGAATTTTGAGGTGAGGTGTTAATGGTGAGGGTAGATCCTGAGACCGGTACTTTGATCGGAGCAGCGAGTCTAGCACCTCACGACGGGGGATTTATCCCGAGTTATCGGGCGAGAATAGAGAGGAAAGAGGGGGAGGGCAGGGATGTTGATTTAGGGTATCATTTGCATCCTGATTGGAGAGGCAAAGGCATTACGAGGGAGGCGGTTAGGGCGGTGGTTGGGTGGGGAATGAGGGAAGAGGGGGTGAGGAAGGTTGTTGTTAGGTATGTTTTTGCTGTTTGGTTTGGTTTTCTGGGTGAATATGTAGTGTTAATAGGCAATGCTAATTTGTTGGTTAGGGTGTTAGAGGAGAATATAGAGAGTCGGAGAGTGGTGGAGGGGATGAGCGAGTTTGTGAGGGTTAATGGTATGGATGATTATATGGAGTATCCGGAGAATAAGGGCGGTGGAAAGAGGAGATGTTTCATTTGGGAATGGAAAGCATAACTGAACAAGGGTTTATAGATGCTTGATAAATATAAAATACTTGCTCCGTCTTTCCCTCCCCACCCTACTCTTCCAGGCACGTCGAGGTCGTCAAGCTGCTGCTAGACGAGGGGGCCGACGTGAAATCGGTGGCTCAATTCGAAGAGACGCTACTATACTAAGCCTCTCAAAACGAGCATATCGAGGTCGTTAAGCTGCTGGTTGAGGCGAGGGCCAACGTGGAAGCAACGGATTAATTCGAACAAATACTATTATATTTGGCCTCTTAAAATAAGCATATCGAGGTCGTTAAGTTACTGCTCGAGGCGGGCCCGATATTGTTGGTATTACCAGGGATACCTATTCATGGATAGGCTAGAAACGAGATACAAAAGAGTATGCATCAATCAAAATAGTATCCCGGGGCGAAATCAACAAGTCCCATTAATGGAAGAATTTACCGGCAAGCAGCGGTTGTTCAAATCTGACTGGGAGACGAGGCTGATTCAAATTATTTCGCTATCGAACTTTTACTCAAACTCAAAAAAGTAAAATCAAAACACGAATTAAAGATACTACTTTCTTTGATGAAAGAAACTTTTCTTGGAGAGAAAGAAGATGAGACCAGTAACGAACGCCAACTTGAAAAACAGACTGCGACAGGAGTTACGAGACATGGATTGATTCTGGATGCTGATGAATAACGGGAAGGACTACCTGGACTACGAGATACTCGCTGGGAGATCCTCAGCAAGTTCTTCCAACGGGCGTGGTTTTCGAGAGTGTGGGTATTCAGGAGATTGTGCTTGCGAGACGGGCCACTATCCATGTTGGAGATCAAATGATGTCTTGGGAAGACCTAGTACTTGCCTTGGAAGGCTTGATGTTCACCGTCCTCCCTGTGTCACCGATCACAGATTATATGAATCCTTTACTCATGGATAAGAAGCGAAAACATATGATGGAAGAAGGGACGTTGGATTTGATGGAGTTATTGAGTACGTTGAAAGACTTCAGTTGTACGGATCCGAAGGATAGGATCTATGGAGTCTTGGGATTGACAAAGAATGCAAAGGGTGAGCAGTGGGTAGAGGTTGGTTGTGAGTTGGGCGCTGAAGAGATCTTTCGGAGAGTTGCGGTTGCGTTTTTCGATGATGGTCCAAGGGGTTTTGATTTATTGATGTTTACACAATAGCCTAGGAAGTTGTCTAGATTGCCAAGTTAGCCCCGGACTAGACTTCGAGACTTCCCCTGCGAAGTATCTAGGAAGTCTGACATGGTTCCGTGCTTCTGGAAGAAATCCGATCCGAACAGCAACTCCTAGGTTCAACCGTTCAGTAAAAACAATACGGTTATAATACTTTCCATCCTCGGAATCGACAAGGTCTCTCAGCTCGCATCAGCTATGCCCGTTCAAGCCATCGAAGACGAAGAGCTAGAACACCTGCAACGTAAATCTCAGGTATACTTCGAATGGCAATCTCTTGCACTCTCGGCCCCAGATCCCTCCATACCAATTATAATCATCAATCTCAACATGAAGCACTCTGGCGCACTCTCGTTGTCGATAATGGGAATCCTATGACCAGCCCCGCTTCTCCCTCCATGGAGTACAACTACAGACACATCTATTTGAAATTGAGAATGACGAGGCGGGGATTCTTCAATGATTCTATGACTGACCCAGAGGTGGGGATGAAGTATAGCGGCGCCTCGGGGATGATCTTTGGGCTGCAGGATCCTGATTTCAAAGTGTTTTTCCAGGCCAGCAGTTTCATCGGAGGCTATAAGTTCGGAATTCTGGGGAACACAAAGTGGTTTTGTTTGGTGCCGGAGGCGACTATCGTTGGTGACATGATTTGCGTCATAAGGGGTATAGATGTCCCGTTCGTTATGAGGGCTGACAAGGAGGAAGGAGTGGATAAGTGGATAATTGTGGGACCATGTTTTGCGCATGGACTTATGGATGGGGATTTGGCGGAAGAGGGTGAGAGGCGTGGAAATTTTGAGTTGGTTGATGTTGTATGAAAAGCGATCCATTTCACTCGTGATCAATGAAAGCAAGACACTGTAGATTCCGATGAAACTTGATCAGAAAGACTTGAAAACAGATTCGTTTGGAGAAGATATGTTCAGCTTGCAATGCTTCTCCACAGTACACAGCAGCGAGGATCTAATCGTGATCCTTCAAGAAAAAAGAACAGCGCAAAAAGCTATCCTTGAAGCATATTTCTCTCCTTAATGGCAGAGTGCGTGATTGGAAGGTGTTGGTATACAGCTCAAAGCTTCTTTAACCACACAACTCGATCGGCAAGGTTCAGCTTCTATAAGTCTCAGTTATTCGGAAGACTTTTTAATGTCACAAGAGATCTCTGACGTGCAGTACCACCAGTGGATTACAGAAGTGACGCCCGCCTAAGCGAAAACATCAAAATCCTCACCAAAAGTCGACGTTTTTATGATTCTAACAAATTATAACCCTCTTATAAAACTATCTATCTCTCAAAATTTGACGGTACTTTTATATTTAATACACTTTTTATCAAATAAGTTCTCTTTATAATTACGTATGCTTTAGTAATCCTTAAACGACTTAATTAACTATTATATTTAGCGGGCAAAATTGCTTTCTGTAGTTAATACTTACATTTCGAAATAATAAAACGGTTTATATATAACTTTATTAATACAATTGGTTTTAATTACTAATTTCTCACGCAAAATTAAGTTCTAAGTGATTAAGTTACTATGGCAAAGAACTGCGTAATCTAGAAGTCGATAACTTTGTGTGTAATTTAGTGCTCTCGCTTAAGGCGGGCGTTAATTCTGTCATCCACCGGTGTACTACACCCTTCCCATTTTGTGGCAATAACCAAGCCACCAAACCAATGGCGATACTTGGGACAGCAACTCCCAGTGTAACACCAATCGCTATCTTGTCGCTCGTGTCGAGACCCGAGGAGTTCGTGCTATTATCTATGGCATAATCGTCGCTTCGAAATGTTATATAGCGATACCGTTTGCTATTGGTTTTGGAAACATTTAAAATGTTTATGATTGGCTGTCGGATAATAGAATATGGAAGGACAGTAAGCTCGGGGTAGCACCTGAAAGAGCAGGCTGCAGGTATTAGTTCTGGATACGAAACGCTGGAGTTTTCCGGATTTAAGTCTCGACCAACGAATAACCAACGAGTAAGCTTATATGATCGACCAAGTAAGATATTCAACTGAACTTCTGAGATGAAAGCTTCACTTATAACAACACCGTTTCAAATTCTCCTCTACTCTTTATATCCAACTTTTCGGCAGGTCTGAAAGATGGCAGAGAACTTGCACCTATTGCCCACGGCCGCATCAATGAAATCGGATGATGGCTACGTTGTCGAGACTGATTTTCTCATCGTGGGAGCTGGCGTCGCAGGGGGTGCACTTGCCTGTTTTCTGGCATCACATGGTACGATTGTCCAAGCCGCGACACTGGTCATGCCATACTGACCGACAAATCTTTTAGGGCTAAAGGCTATCATGATATCCAGCGCTCTAGGAACATCTGAGACTCCAAGGGCTCACTTGTTAAACATGGCTGGAATGGGTAAATAAACTCAAAATATTCTGCTCTATGTTAATGATAATTTGCTTACCATGCTCTAGAGTGTTTACGTGAGATTGGTCTTGAAGAAGATTGCTTGAAGGTTGGGTATAGAGGAGATGCCTTGTCAACAATGAGATGGTGTCGAAGCATGACCGGAGAAGAATTTGCTAGGATTCATGCTTGGGGATCTTCACCCTCACAAGCGGTTAGTGCTGCTAGAATCTAGCATCGAGAATAACATTTATTGACCAGCACCTAGGGCAATATGGAAGCAGCAAGTCCCTGCCGGCCCCTAGATCTTCCGCAAACAGAACTCGAGCCGATTTTACTGCGCTACGCAACACACCATGGCGTTTCTTGTCTCTTCAGCACAACCTTTGTCGACTTCAGTCGTGATTCCAACTTTGTCGTCAGTGCAGTCAAGAACAATGTATCTCAGCAAACCTATCGAATACGGTCCCGCTATCTTTTCGGGTGCGACGGTGCTCGAAGTGTGATTACACGTTCATTGAATCTCCCTTTCTCCAAAAATCCATCCATGGGAGTGGCATACAATGTGCTATTCAACGCCGATCTCGGCCATGTCATGAACTACCAAAAGGGACATCTCCACTGGATCATGCAGCCCGATAAGGAGCATAAATTTGGGTTAGCTCCAGTATTGCGAATGGTCAAACCATGGAAGCAGTGGATCCTGGTGTGACTCGATTGAGGAGCGACGAAGGCAAAACGCTGAACTGCGGGAATCAACCACCGCTGGAGCAGCAAGACGCACGCAACTATACGTCGCGATCGAGAGAGCGGGACGTGAAGTTGATAGCCTGGGAATTATGATGAATCAGTGGTACAAGTCTAACGCTGTGTATCTTGACGACGAGTCTCCAAGGCCACCTTTTGTTGGTGACCCGATTATTGTAGTCGATATCAGCACATATCCAGGCAAGCGATTACCACACTCCTGGTTGAGTAAAGATATCTCCTCCAAACCAATATCTACAACTGATCTGGCCGGAAAAGGTTCTTTTTGCTTACTTACTGGCCATGGTGGAGAGGCATGGAAGCTGGTTGCCACCAAAGTTGGCACTGTTCTCGGTGTCCCGATCCGATCTTTTGCTATCGGCTGGGGACTGGATTACCGCGACATTTACCGCGATTGGCAAGTCAGATTCAAGACGATGGATGCATTCTTGTTCGGCCAGATGGATTTGTTGCATGGCGATCAGCAAAGATGATCTCAGATTGTGAGGAGAAGCTATTGCATGTTTTAAAGTCTGTTTTATCGAGATAAAATAAGAAGTCAAGCTGAACAAGAAAAATGAACGTAATAATAGATATGTTAAGATGTTTTACCTTAACATCTTCTAAACTAATATGATGAACGCTGAGAGTTTGCATTCCAAAGCGCCGATTCCTTACTCGCACACCGATATCAATGGGCACGATGGCAAATCTGAAACCCCTCAATATGCTGTCTCCTCGAGTTCTTAATATTAACCTATTGCTTGCCATCTGGCCACCTCCTCCCTAGACTCCTCCTCCGATTTCGAAGTACCCTCCTACTCCTGGGATAACCCTTCGAACTACACATTGCTGATTCAAATACCACGACACTACCTTCAACCCCCTTCGTTCGCTCGTCTTCACTTATTGAACTAGCATGCCGCCAGGGAGTGTTTGAAGCCCTGAAGTAAATGTCAGCTATAATTTACGAGAATGAAGAGAACACATATACAAGTATCTGTACCAGTATCCTCCTTGGCTTGCTGTGCTTTGGTACATCCAACAGCATTGCCCCATGATTGCAAATTCAAAACAGGGCAGGTCTCGCTAAAGCAATCCTTTCCAAGAGCATCCATAGCACGCTGAAGGGCGCCGTCTTTCCAGCCAAAGAGGTAGTCGCCGTGCGCACCGTGTCCAGTACTATCCAAAGTCAATAGCGAAACAGAGTAGGTAGAAAGGGTGAACTAACGGGTCACCAAAACTATATACGAGAGGCTGCTTCCCGTTCTTATAGTACTTAGGATCAGCGAATCCCGACGTGTCGTACATAACCTCATACATGACTTGGGGGATTCGAACAGGATGCGTGCTTGGGCATTTGTCGCCTGCGAGCGCTGAGCCTGGTGCATATGCCACATGACTTGTGTGATCGGGGCTGTCCAGGTTTTTTCCATCCCAGCATGATGGAAAGATGACAGTAGCACGGATACCACCCGGACACGGCTTGCTGGGGAACGCAGCTGTGTCAGCGGAGGAGCAAGGGGCACCGTTACCGCCCATTATACGTTCACTTTTGGCAAGGCAACGATGACAGATAGTGACGCTCCCGCTCTTGTTAGTACGTAGTGTCGGATCTCCCGCAAACATTCGAAAGCCCTTCAAAATGTCAGCTTATGCCAATAACGTATGGCCTATTTATACCTACAGACTTCATCACAGTCACGTTTTTATTCGTACCGCTGAACGGATGCATATAATATACGGTCAGTCCTCCATCTTGCTCCATTAGGCTGCCGTTCAAGCGCCCATTCGCCATCTGCGGGACTCGCTTGAATGTACCATTTTCAGGAGATTGAAAGTAGATGGAGGCCGTCCAATAGTTGCTGAAGTCCTCAGACATTTTGCAGGACGTGCATTTAGATGTGGTAGGCGGATCGATCGTGGAAGGATCCATCTACGGTATTGCAATTAGCGACCATCAGAACGATAGGGAGAGATAATACCGTAGCATTGAAAGAACTTCCTCCGACGATCTGATGCATATGCGGCGACGGTATCAGTCTGGGGCTGACGAGCGGGTCGGTTCTGTCGATGACGAGTTGAGAGCAGGCGAATCGAAGAAAATCTGATCCTTTAGCAGATCCTGTTTGAGCAAATGCTTCTTGGGCAAGAAGCGCAACGAGCGCGAGTGCCTGCCAAATCATGTTTCGTAGACTTTGAACTTGGACCTGAGGATGATAGAGAGGACATCAGATGTTCAAAGATTTGTTTCCATCGCAGCAGATCTGAATTCTATATACCGAGAAGAACGCCCAACGGTGATTATCTTCCTTATCGGGATTGTTTTTGCCTCATTGTAATTTACGATGAATTGGCCCAAAACCAATCTAAATTGATTGCATTCATCTATTAACGAGCGCCAAACGGCAATTGAGAGCACCAATTGATGAAATCATTTTCGGTCCCAAGGCAACTGATGAGAGTGTTCGAAAATAATTACCCCGCATTTTAATAGGATGGACCGCAAGGATTAGATTGGTGATGTTCAAGCAGCGGACCAGGAAACTACCTGTATCGCCATCTTGGGTTCTGGGTTGAATGTTGAGATTGCTAGCAATGAGTATTGTAGATGTCCGACATTGCCCCGAAGATTCGTATGGAATCGACAAGATCTCTCAATGAGCATTAACCATCCCCTCCAAGCCCTCAAGGGCCAAGAACTAAAACACATGAAACGCAAGTTAGAAGAAGTCGAAGGGAAAGAAGCTTGTTTGAGCTTGAGATGTAGAAGACGAAACACTATGTTGCTGTCAAGCTCTCAACCATCTGCTTCGTCCACTCCTCGTGACCTGTCAGCTTCCTCCCAATCAACCACTCCAACACATTCGAACTCCCCTGCAGTCCATGCCTATTATAATACAACAGCAACCTCTCCAATCCATCCCTCATCCCCGAATCCACATCCTTAATCTTCCCACCAAAAAGTCTTGCTCCGAAGGTCGCAACAGCATCCTCAAACCCCTTTTGCTCCGCTCGAATCTCTCTCCCAAGCACACCTCCAACTTTCTTCAGCACTTCGTTATAGCTGAGCAGTTCAGTGCTGACAATATCGTATTTGGCGCGGAAGTGTTTCTCCCGCTGCTCGATGACCGTGAAAGCTGCTTCGGCGAGATCTTGCAACGCCACAAACGAAAATTTGACTTCTGGGTTCCACATAGCTGGGAATACCAATCCTTCCCCCTTTTGCTTAGTCTCCATTTGTTTCAAGAACATCGGTATAGGAAGCGTATCCATAAAATGCGTCGGACATAAGATGGTGTAGGGAAGTTCGCTTTCAATGAGATGCTCTTCGACGTAGCGTTTGCAGTCATGATTCATGAGTTTCCTGAATTGACTATTCAGCACCGAAGAATAAACGAAATGCTTGACTGATCTAGAAGCTTTGGCGGCATCGATCATGTTGATTCCGATGGTGGTTTCGTGTGGGTGGAGGGAGGGACCGATGTGATACACCACAGCGGCATCCTTGACGATGGCAAGACATTGACTTGGTTCCGTAAGTTCTGTGGTACGAACATCTACGTCTGGGTATGACTTTTGGAGTCGTTCGAGAGAGGAGGTGGAGTGGACGATGAGGCGGAGGTTGTATTTTTGAGAGGTGTGGAGGAGGCGGATTAGGGGGGCAGCTTGCTTGCCTGAGGCGCAGGTTATGACGATTGTTTCTTTGGTGGCCATTTTCTGCAGTTTCTTGATGAATGGTCGAAGATTGATTAATTCGTGAGAGGAATAAGAAGTCTATAAGACATGTTGATCAGAGCAGATCAGATGTCCGTGTCTACGGTTGTATGGCACAGCGCACGTGTTGACGTCATGTTCTATTGGATGGCTCGGCACGACCCATGATCTTGATATCCCCATGGATTTAAGGAATGGAGTTAACACATCTCAGCGAGATTGGAGGATGACTTCCATAATCCAGACGACTATGCTGACATTGGGCAATCTTCTAGACGACAAACACACTCCTGGCCAACCGTTCCGATGGAATAGCATGAAGCTGACAAGCTCACTTCTAATTCTCTGAAATCTCGGGTTGAACTATCGTCTGAGTTGAAATTGAGGAAAAGAACAAGAAAAAAAATTGAATGAACCCTTAGATTCTTGGAAGAGTGGCCACTTAGCCAATAGCCAGGGTAGGGGTGGGACAACAGTGACAGCGAACACAACACAGACAGACTGAAAGCCAAATGGATCATAAGCCATAACCGTCATTACATTTACCATTGTACAAAGTTATCTTACTTCATCATCAACACTTCCCCATTCAACTCTCTACTCTTTATCCTACTCGGCCCCGGCACCATCTCAGTCCACGACCCATCCGCATTCCAAATACCTGCTTTCGTGTAATCCCAACTCGTCGGCCCAGACATATACGCAAACCTAAAGTACTCCGGCTCAGCAACAGCCGGATCCTTGCTCCAAACGAAATGCTTGTCGCTCGCAAACCCCTCATCTGTATAACCTCTGAATCTTTCTACGTCGTTGACGAGGACACTGATGCCGTCGAAGGGTTCGGGAGGCATTAGCCATGAAAACGAGATGGTGGAGATGTTTTGAGCTAGGGTGATGGAGGGTTGAGAGATGATGGGGAGTTTGGAGTTGTGTTGTGCGTCGCCTTGGAGGTCGCCGGGGGTTTGGAGGACGGAGTCGAATCCCCAGCGCGCGATGCCGTTGATGAAGAGTCCTACTAGAAGTCCTTGGTAAAGAAGGCATGGGCGAGTCTGCATGCTTGTACCCGGGAGGAATAGTAGTGCTAGAATATAGTGATGAATTCGTAGACTCAGGCCTGGAAGGAGAAGGGAGACCAGGATTGCCGCGATGAACGTGCCATAAATTCCAAGGTACTTGATTAATCGGCCTTCCCGTTGGAAGTAAAAGACTTGCGTGATGACAACGGTGGCTATGAGTATAATGATAATCGCTAGGGCAAGTTTGGCGCCTGGTTGCTGGTTGAGATCATGGGCATTCAGTCGCTGGATTGGGATCCAATCCAAGGTGTAGTTCGATAAAGCTCCGAACCATAGGCCTCCGAGCCACAAGGTGGTCTTCTCAATCTGGGCAGTAAGCCCAGTCAAGGCTCGTCGAACTCCCATGTATCGGTAGATCACAAAAGCGCAGAACGCTGCAGGTAGGAATTTGCCCAGAAGATTGGACATCAGTCCAGCGATACTGGAGTGTCCAGGCGGATCTGATGCAAGTCCCACATGGAAGAACACCCCAGTGAAGAGAGTGAAGAAGAACAAGCCGGGCGATGTGGTGAAGAGAGACAAAACCACAGTGAAGCTCAGCGAGACGAAGAGCAGCTCCCACCTCGCGTCCTTCGCCTCGCAAGTGGTTCCAGAATGGAAAGTGTAGGATGACGGAAAATTCGAGTCAAAGCCAACACTTTTGATGCCATGGTGCTTCGAGCTCTCATAGTTGTTATGCGAGCCAACCAAACTTACAACACCACATCCACCCTTAGTATTGTCGATGATTCCAGCATGGATAGCAGCTCCACAGATGAACGAGTCGCTTCGATAGATGGGTGTCGAGTCCTCCTCGGAGGGTCCTCCGATAACAAAAGGTCGATATACAATTTCCTGAGCACCAACAGCTCGAGGCTCGAGAACCCACGTACTGGCACAGTTTGCTGGGCATCGGAATGCAAAGCCACTTCCATTAAAAGGCCGACAATCATTCCCGTTCAACCCACATCTGTTTCCTGGCACCCAATATGTATTACCGCAACCGATATTTCCTGGAGCTCCCCATCCCTCTATCTCAGTCGCAAATGTACTTTGTCGCATAACCAAAGCGAAGGTTAGAATCCATAGGAAGTAATACGCGATCAACAATGTGATCCTCTGTCTTCTCTTCGGCACCCATTTATCCAACAAAAGTATCGGCGCTTCTTGTATAAACGGAAATATCGGATTAATCGTATGTATCTGCGGCGGGTCCGGACCTTGAGCCCATCTCCCCAGAGCTTTGCAGACTCGTCGAACAGGAACAGGAACCCATTTAAAGTATTGCCATGATCCTTGGTCTTGCATGAAACGCGGGGTTGGAGGAGAGGTATCGTCGGAGAGCTCATCGTGTTCCATTGGCATTAAAGTTGTTTGCGTTGATTCGTCGATTGGGTCGTCTGGATGGTCTGAGACAGGTCCGTAGTTCCCTCTCTCTTCGTCATTATTTCGTGCCATCGTGATGTTTGTAAGCTGTGTTGTTGTTAGCTGTTGCCGAAGGATCCGTATGGTTTGCTTACAGGCTGATGTTTAACGATTCGTATGTACAGTTTGCGCTCAGGGCTGGAAGAGGTTCATGACTTCAAAAGACGCGAAGCTATTCACAAATGAATATTGAGAACAAACAAAAGGAAGAAGAGAAGAAGATCATACGAAATGCACGTTGATGTATCAAAATGCCAAGGGTCTACGAGTCCGACAGCTCCGTCACAACCATGCCGTATCGATAAGCTGAGAGCGCCTATCGGGTGAAACTGTCTTAGTGCCATGTGTTTAAGTGGAGACATTGAGCTAGCCTTATTAGTCAGGAACGTCAAAAACACCATGAAATTTATATTATTTATCCATGCCTGGATGTCCAAGCTCAAGTCGGACAACTCAAAGGAAATGTCATTGAAAAACTTTCTACTTGCTCTGGCCTTTCTTAACTCTCACGATATCTCCTGAGGGTGCTGGCCTGCAGACGAACCAACATTTTCCCCGACTCATTGGCAGAGAACGCTGAACTGGCTTCCTTAAGCTTGGCAAAAGCGACCCTCAAGATGGCTTCAGAAAATGGAGGCAGGCTTGCTTTCGAGGTCCTGACTCAAGTTGACCACAGCGTCATCGCCCCAAGACTTGGACGTCTCTCCGTTCCAGGCAGAAAAGACCTCGAAACACCAAACTTCTTCGCCATCACCTCAAGAGGAGCAGCACCACACATGACACCCGATGTTATTTCCTCCCGCACCCAATTCGGAGGAGTACATATGGCTCTCGAAGATTGTAAGATTCCAAGCATCACGTGTCCAATTACCTATTCTGACCATCTCTAGTCGTCGACAAAGCCGGTAAAGGAGGTACACCTCCTATCATGAATGTCCCCAATTCATCACCACTACACACCTTCACCGCATTACCGAAACGCATATCAACACTGTTGGCTCCACGTCGAACACCAGCTGTCACAGCCCCAGTCGGCAACTCCAACACCGCAGTCTCAATCTTCACTTCAACCGGGTTTCAAGCAATTTCCAACAAGAACTACATCAACTACATCAGCGCAATGCATCCAGATATTGCTATTGGCCTTGGCGATGTTCCGTACGGCTCTGTCCCTGGCTCAAAAAGGGTTGAGAAGATGGGCGATAGGACTGAGAAATGGTTGTCTGAATTGTTGAATGAGAAGAGCGAAGAACAAGCAGTGTTCGCTCCCATACTCCCAATAGACTTCCTCTCACAATCGGAGTATATTAACTACATCGCCGATGAGGCAGCAAACTCAGTGTCGGGATTAGCGTTTTACGACTCGAATATACTCCCCGATATCCCCGCAACAACAGCCGTAGCGAAACTCCCTCGCCTCACACTTGACGAACCGTCATCTCCCGCTCAAATCCTAAGGCAAATTTCTCTTGGGATGGATATCTTCACCATCCCATTCATCGGATTCGCAACCGACGCCGGCATCGCGCTCACTTTTCGCTTCCCCAAACCTTTGCCTCCAGGTTCAGAAGGTGAACAGAAAGAAGAGATGTCGAGTGGGACCAGTCTTTCACCTTTGGGTATCGATATGTGGACATCCTCACACGCAACAACACTCTCTCCTCTCTCGCTTGGTTGTGAATGCTACACATGCACCTCGCACCACCTAGCTTATATCCAGCACTTGCTATCTGCGAAAGAGATGCTGGGCTGGACACTAATACAGATTCATAATCATTACATCATGTCCGAGTTCTTCGCTGCGATTCGATCTAGTATCAGAAAGGGGGCTTTTGAGGAAGATGTGAGAGTGTTTGAGCGAGTCTATGAGAGCGAGTTACCGGAGAAGAGTGGGAGTGGGCTAAGAGTTAGAGGATATCATTATAAGAGCGAAGGGCCTGGGGAACCAAAGAAGAATAGGAGTGCTTGGGGAAATTTGGGACCTAATGAGGGTAAGGTAGAAGCATTGATTCCTATCAGAACGCAGAGGGATTAGAGGAGAATGGGTTCGCTGAGAAGTTGAAGATAGAGCAGTGATCTCCAGATTATAGATCAGAATAGAGAAAAGCCATTGTGAACGTGTGCCGATGTCACGGCATTGGCAAAGTCTTGATCTTGTGGATGACTGGATATGTCGATGTTCATTATGTCAAATCACCGAAGTGTAGATGCAGAAGCACCCGCCTGACTCCTACCATACATCCCAAACCCGCTAAATACCGAGACCAATGCCATGCCCATTAAGGAGTCATTTCCCCACTGTCTTGCAAATCATCCAAGGCCACTGTTCTTTCGATGTTGCCATAGACCCAGTCGACCGTCAAAGTAGCCTGACCGCTATCATACACTCCAAATCCAGTAAACGCCGAGAATGACGCTATTTCGCTCACTTGAAGAGTCGCTTCCCACCAATCTTCGTCCCAAACCGCTCAACCCCGCTAACATTCTGATGCTGCCACAAACCCAGCTCACCAACCAGACCACCATCGCCCTCCAGCATATGTCTTCTGAAAGCCTCTCGTAGATGATCTGGCAGTAAAGGTCCTCGTCTCTTCTCCTTTTCCTTCTCAACTGGAGTATTGGTTTCTGCTGGCGGAGTCGGCATCTGGATTTCATTCTGCAGGTCTGCATTTACTTCCACCCACTCAGTCTGCACCTTTCTCGCGCCCTCGATGATTTCTCCTGCAAAGATCTTGGCTGCTGACTTGATGGCGAGGATGACGTTTGGTGGTACGGATTGGGAGAGCGTTTGGTTGACAATCTGCTCCATCAGTATCGTACCCCACAACTCAGGAGGTGACTTACTCGTCGAACCGTAGCATCAGAAAGCTTACTACTCCTCCAAGCCTCATACCTCGAAAACTGATCCCCATTCTTCTCAAAAGCCCTAACAAGCACCTGCCTCCTCCGTTCCTCCTTCGCCTTCTCCTCTTTAGACGCAGCATCAACATTCAACGCCATTGTCTCGCCCGCATCTTCCTCCTCCTCATCTTCAGCCGCAGCCGCCGTACTGCCTCTTCTCTTTCTTCCTGCTCCTCCAGTTGCACCATTCTCCGCAGACACAATACTCTTCGCCTTCTTCCCATTTACGCTCGCAATATCATCATTTCCTTTTCCGCCTTTGCCCTTCCTCCCCTTCTTGCGCTTGGGACCAGGTCCTGCTCCGGAAGCGATAGACATGGTGTCCATGCTAGGTGAGCGGGAGAAGGTGCCAACACCGCTGTTTTCGGGTGGGAAGGAGGTTTGTCGTAATGGGTGTGCGGATGAGGTTCCGGATGTGGTGGAGAGCATGGAGGCTTTGCGGCGTTTGATGGCTGGGGCCGACGAAGGCATGTCGGATTGTCGTCTTTTTGGGGGTTGGGGGAGTTGTGCGTGCGAGGGGTAGGGAGGAGAAATTGCAGAGGTGTAGCTGTGGTTGTACGGTGGTGAGGCCATGTTGGCGCGTGGAGATGGGCTTCGTTTGTGCGCGACGGTAATTGTTTGAGAGATTGTGGTTGGCAGTTAATCTCCTGGCTCCTTTGGTGACGTTGGGGCTCTAGGCAATGAGTTTTGTGAGGGCGAAGATGAGTCGTTGATGATGGTGAATTTGTTGTCTCAAAGTCGCAACGACGAGGCTGTCAACGGTCTCGGAATCTGCCGAAGCCTGTAATGAACGTCAGCCAATCGCACCGAATTAGCGTCATCGGCTTCGCAAGGCACAGCAGAAAGTTTATGACAGAGTTTATGAGGGGGGAAATTTTAGAAACGACTCATGCCCCACGTGTACATACAGTACAGCCCACCCTTTAAATGGTCCAATTCGGTCAACTTCCCTCCAAGGACCACGAGGAAGACGATGCAGAATCTGTGAAGATGTCCAATTCCGAAGTTTCCGATCTGGAAGAGGCTTTCGATAGTTCTTTGAAGCGCAAATCAGAGACGGAGGGAAACGTTGATGGCAAGAAGAAGAAGAAGAAGAGCAAGAGTGATAGAGGGGGCAAGGTCAATGGAAAGAAGGCGAGCAAGAAGAGGAAGTCTAGTGTGAGTAAACCAGCCAGAGATCCAAGGGACGAGGCGTCTCCTGCGAGACCTGAACTTGAGACGCCGGATACGAGATCTCCAAGTCCTGTTATTGATTTTGATGGGTTGAGTAGACCGAGTAGGTGTTACCACTCCATTTTGGAATTATGATTGACATCTGCAAGGTCGAGGAACTCGCGAGCGGAAAGAAGAGACACCGGAACAGGCGACTGCTCGACTGAACAAGCTCTCTGGAGCTGTACGAACAATTCTCGAATGCCTGGGAGAAGATCCAGATCGTGAGGGACTTCTTGGTACACCAGAGCGATATGCCAAAGCTATGTTGTTCTTTACGAAGGGGTATCAGGAGAATGTCCGAGATATTGTGAATAATGCTATTTTCCACGAGGGGCACAACGAGTTGGTGATCGTGAAGGACATTGAGGTTTTCAGTCTCTGCGAACATCATATGGTGCCATTTACTGGAAAGGTATGTCAATTGAGTTTTTCCGGGCATCAATGGCGGTTGCTGACATAGTGGTAGATGCATATCGGATATATTCCTGACCGAGATGTTATCGGCATCTCCAAACTACCTCGAATCGCAGACATGTTCTCTCGACGCCTCCAAATCCAAGAACGTTTAACAAAAGATGTCGCTCATGCCATAATGGAAGTCCTCAAACCACAAGGTGTTGCAGTGGTCATGGAATCAAGCCATTTATGCATGGTGATGAGAGGAGTAGAGAAGACCAGCGCTACGACTATTACCAGCTGTGTACTTGGTTGCATAGAGAAGAGAGAGAAGACCAGGAATGAGTTCTTTAGCCTAGTCGGTCTTAATAGAAGGTGAACATGGAGGTGTGGTAGCATAGAAGGGGGTTGGATATCTGCATTCATGGCGTTTTGGGTTACATGGCATGAGCGATCACGGTCTTCAACAGCGGGTCTTCAACACCCATGCTCTGGGCGGCGTCTATGGTCTTAACGCCACACAATTTTGAATGAATTTTGAAAGGGTATCAATTACTCCATGGTTCGAACCTTTGCCCGATTCGTTTGTTCGTTGACTCGTCCGTCTGTCCGTCCGTCTTCCATTATCATCACTCGTGCCTCTCATTCGTGAGTTCCTCTGTTCAGGGCTCAACCTTTGAACTTCCCAATCTTCACTCCAAAACTTCCTCCTTCAACAGCTTCAACACAAGGCAGAACCTCCTTCCAAATCCTCTCTTCCACAGCATCCATTCCATCTCCAGCATTAACAATCTTCATCCTCCCATCATCTGCCTTCAATAGCTGCAAAAACAGTTCCCTAACCCTCAACTGCATCTCTCTCTTCTCATACTTCTCCTCTCCATACCCTCCTCTCTGCTCTGCTTGCCATGGCTCTAGATCCAGAAAGACGACAACATCTGGTAGTGGGAGACCAATCTCAGGGTGCTTGGTCCAGGATAGGGATAGAGAGGGGTTTTGTTTGGCGGCAGAATAAACCATGCCGGAGTAGAAGTAGCGGTCACAGATTATGGTATAGCCTTTGGAGAGGGTTTCTTCGATCCATTTCCTGGAAGTATTTCAGCACGTGACTTCTGTCTCAATCAAAGAGGAGGTTACGCTTTCTCCCAACGGTTCGCAGAGAAGAGGAGATGGATTACGTGGTCATCCATATCTGTCTCATTCTGTAAATAGCTGCTAATCATTTGTCCGATTGTTGAGTTCCTATCTGTTCATGAATCTTAGCTGAAGTTCTGAATTGATGAGGGAGAATGCGGTATTTGAAAGGATGGATTTAGAATTACCTGGAAATCTCAACGTCTTGATGTTGTGACCTAATGCATAGAGCTTCGAACATAGTCTTTGGACTTGTGTTGTCTTGCCTGCTCTGTCAAGCCCCTCTACTACGACGAATGCACCGCGTACTACTGAGTTTCGCGGCTCTTGCCATGAGAAGGATTCTTCTGACGTCATACTGGCAATCCGATGTGAGAATGTCTTTGAAGTCCGTTGCACAAATTAATTATTCCTCAAGACTTTGTAAAGTTGAGCGACGAAGATCGCGTCGGACTTTGGGGAGACGCGACGAGCGCTAGCGTCGGTTTTCGGTTCAGCCTTGCAGATTTGTAGCTTGAATCTCCAGCTTCAACGACAACGAGAACAATAGACTTCACGACGACCCTCATCGACTGTTTCGCTTTCCTGAGCTACCTCGAGAAACGTACAAGGCAATTCCATTGAATTCTTTACCCGCACACAGCCGCACAAGCAAGAGCCACGACGAGCCAGCTTCGACCATCGTCACCACCGCGAATGCGTCTGCCTCCATGAGGTAACCTCGAAGGGAGCCCTCAGCTTGAGCGCATAGCTTTCATCTAGCGAGAAATCTGCGGCACCGCTTTGCGCGTTGTTACGAAGCCAAGCACGCAGCATTCCGTCACGATGGCGGAAACAAAGCTGGTCTGGAACCAAGAGAACATCAAAGATGTAGCAGAATCAGTGGGCATTGAGAAATTGAACGAAGAGTCCGTCAAGGTCCTCTCGCAGGAGGTTGAATACCGAGTCGGACAAGTCATCATCGAGGCGATGCGATTCATGCATGCTGGCAAGAGGACGACGTTAGGAACACAGGACATATCGCAAGCGTTGAAGGTGCTGGATGTCGAACCACTCTACGGCTACGAATCTACACGACCATTACGATTTGGAGAGGCGTCGCTGGGTCCTGGTCAACCACTGTTCTATATTGAAGATGAGGAGGTTGATTTTGAGAAGTTGATTAATGCGCCGTTGCCTAAGGTCCCGAGGGATGTCTCGTTCACTGGTGAGTAGCTTGCTGGGAGTATTGGAGCTCGATCTAACATTTTGCAGCACATTGGCTTGCCGTTGAAGGCGTCCAGCCATCAATACCACAAAACCCGACCACTGCCGAAGCTCGCGCAAATGAATTGGTACCTAGAGGCCCTGGCGCGAACCAGACTCTTGCAGCTCTCGCAGGAAACGACAATGTCACTTTCAAACCTCTCGTCAAGCACGTTCTTTCGAGAGAGCTTGTCCTATTCTTCGAAAAAATCAAGTCGGCACTTCTCGATGATGGTCAGGATCCCGAGGTCATTGTTCTACGGAAATCCGCTCTCGAGAGTGTTCGTTCAGATACTGGGCTCCACCAGCTGGTACCGTACTTCGTACAATTCGTCGCGGAGAAGGTCACACATTCCCTCAAGAATCTGTTCGTCCTCCAGCAAATGATGGAACTCACACAAGCCATAACGGAGAACAAGACACTATTTATCGAACCATACATCGCATCCCTCGTCCCACCAATACTCACCTGTCTCCTCGGACGAACCCTTGGTGCAGATGGGCTGGACAACCTGAAGGAACAATACCAGTTGCGAGATCTGGCAGCTTCTCTCATCGGCCACATATCAAACAAATACTCGAAATCGAGTGGAGAATTACAAGCTCGATTGGCAAGAACCTGTCTGAAGTACTTCCTTGACCCCACAAGGTCGCTCGCCGAGCACTATGGAGCAATCAACGGCATCACTCTGATCGGTGGCTCAGCTGCCATTCTTACCTTAGTCCTTCCGAACCTAAAACCCTTCGAGTACGTTCTGGCGAAGGCACAAAATGAGCGAGGAGCAAACGACGAGAGTTTGAGGATGTTGATTGGCGTTATCATGAAGGGCATCATGAGTATCACAGAGATGCCAACCTTATTGACGAACGGCATGAATGGAAATGCTGCAGAAGGACAAGAGGTTGAGGAGTATTTGGGGGCTACTATTGGGAGCAGAGTCGCTGCTTTAGGAAATCATAAGCTAAATAAGGCGATTCTTGATTCAAGGGAAAAGCATTAGGGGACATATGGTCTGCATTGGTGGCGTATATGGTGGCGTATGGGACCGGGGTACCGTTTTTTGGTATTCGTCGTCTTGCATCTCCGAAAAAGACAATGACATTCTTTTCCCTCTAGATGGCCCTATCTCAACTGCTTTTCAAGCTGCGTTGACCGTCTTACAAGCAGCTAAGGGAAGTTTCCCGAGTCTCGGTTCTTAGTATGGAGCATCCCTCTCAGAGCTAAAATCACATGGCACATTAAGCTCTTACTCATGTTCTTTAATTCTTTCATTTACCTCCCATTATATCACACATAATATCTTTCCCGCTTCACCTTCAATCTTTCTTCAGGTTTCCTCCCTCAAGTCAAGCCTTATACTTCCTCACAACAAAGTTCGCCGCCTGCGTCCCATAATTCTGCACAAAGCTCAAATGAACTTGCAAACTAATTCCCGAATCACATCCCCTGTATCACAATATGACTTAATAAGTCCAGCATACCCCATCACTGGTGTAGCTTGCGCTGTTGGATCTTGGGAATACCTGTTCTCTTGTCAGTCTGTTTCCTTTTCTGATTTGGAAGGGGCGAAGAGGGAGGGAGGGAAGGTGGTAAAGTTTACTCCGTTCTTGACGCTCGTGCTGACGTCGAAGGACAGGTTTGAGACGTGGGAGGGGTCGGCAATGACTATTTGATGTTAGCAGGGTCGAAAATGATGGGGCAGGTGATGGGGGGTATACTGTTCTTCCTATACTCCTCGGCCAGCCCACTACTAGATCTGCCTCCAAATCCTCCCCCAAATCCAGTCGAACTCCCAATCAAGGTATCAACAATGACCTGTGCGCCCTATTTCTGATCAGGCTCCATCCATCTTCATACCACACCTCGCCTTATTCCTTCTCAGATTGCAAACTTGATCTCTGGAGTCAACTCACCTGCGAATACCCTATCAAAACAATCTTCCCCTGCGGACAAATTTGCACATAATTCTCAATCAAGTGCGCCTTAGCAGTCACACCCTGACTCTCCAAACTCTGATAGTTATACAAGCTGGCAGGGTAATCGACAGCCACGCTATCGGAACCGGGGATCTGGTTGATGACAGAAGTAGCGACGGAGCCGATGATGCCTTGGCCGGCGTGCTCGTTGGAGGCACGGGTGACGATTATGTGGACTCCTGAGGCGCAAGTGGTGGATTGGAGGTAAAGAGGGAGGGGAGGGCGGAGACTGTTGTGGCGAGGAGGAGTTGGGGAAGCATCTTGATGGTGGTTGAGGGCGCGTGTTGGAAGTGAGTGTAGGCTTGTTGGTAAGCCGGTTGACTCAGGTCTCATGGGCCGTTGAGGTTACTTATATCTTCTCCCATTGCCATCTCCGGTACAGAAGTGTCGAACCATGAACGGCGTTCCTCATCTTGGTGAAAATTTGGAAGCTTGGCGAGATAAGAGGAAGCCTAAAGTCCAGATGATCTTAGCTCTCTGAAATCCCATGAGAGCACGTTCCTGCTGTCATGTGGCACCGTTCCTTCACAAGAACTGTTGGAGATTATTGGTAGGGGCTGAAATTACTGTTCATTTTCAGACGATTAGCGGAGCTACTGTAGACTCGAGCAGATCTTCGAGAACAAGAAGGCGACGCTCCGGTCCAACCTGTCGCAACTCAGTATTCAGCAAGAATCTCCACTTCCTCGAATCGTCGACGGCATCAAGATGGGGCTTCAGAACAGGGGAGTGAAAAAGGAGGAGAAAGGTTTGAGCGAGGCGTTCCCCCTTTTCGATGATGATCGGCTGTGCTAAACTTAAGCTTAACATGCGGCTCCACGCCAGAACGGGCCCGGTACTTGGGATTCACAACTACCAATGGTGACAGTCGACTAGTTGTCGGAAATCCTCCTCTCATGTCTGGTGATGATCCCAATGCCGAGGAGGAAGTTGAGGGGTTCTCTTTCAGGTGACATATCCGAGGGATTGAAGCCATCGAGAATGATCAGCGTGAATGATGGTGTTAAATGCGGGAATACAGCTGAGGTATTGGGACGAACGGGGGGCTCGCTGTTTGTTGTATGTTTTTGGAAAGGGTTGCGAGGTCTTCATGGTACAGTTTCAAGGTTTGGGTGTCTTTTCTGGAAGATCGGCACCCGCGCTGAGGAATACCTGCAAGCCATTTGTAAGTTTTGAAATTTTTGAGAAATATCGTCCATTGATCAAAACTACCTAGGACCAACCAGTCAACAAATACCAAAGGACAACGCCCCACGCCCCAGAAAGCATCGCACGCAAAGTCAAGTCCCATCAAAAATGAACGTGGCGGCATTCAAACAGCGATAATACGACCTTACGAAGAGGCAAGTTCAGACCGCTGTGTATTCCTCTTTCCCTGCCATGCAAACTCATTCAAGGTATCCTTTTTCCGATTCGTTTGAACCTTCTCAAGCCAACACTTTGTCATAAATCGGAAAGGACGCTTTCTGGCATCCTCATTTCGTTGATTTGAGAGGCGCAACTGTTCAAGCAAACGTGCAAGCTCTCCTTCTCCCAGGTCCAGGTTTGCTTGCAGGATCTCTTTCTCGCCGAGGACCCCCCCGTTCTCCTTCTTCAATCGATCCACCTCCTTACTCAGAGCAGCAGCGGAGCCTGTTCGCGTAGCCAGCTCCGCGTCAAGACTTTGCAGCTTGTCTGAGAGTGTCTCTTCAAGGTCAGCTTTGACCTTTCTCTCTTCTTCAAGATAGGTTTGGAGATTCCTCGCCCGATCGGAAAGCTTCCGTTCTTTGATCTCGGCTTCTGCTGCGCCTGCCTCGAGCGCTTCGATCGTCCTCTTGCTCTCCTCAAGCTGAGAATTCAAGTTCTTGATTTCTCGGAGCAGGGACGAATTCATATTCTCAACCGTTTCGGACTTTTCCTGGGCCTCCTGGAGCGTCTCCTTCCCGTCTTCAAGCAGAAAGCTTAAGTTGTCAACCTTTTGGAGGAGGGATAACTTCGCGTTCTCAAGTATTTCAATGTTTTCACTTCTTGTCTTCAGCTCCGCCTCTTGCTCTGCGATCTGTTGCTTCATCTTCTCCTTCTGTTTCGTCGACAAGACTACCGTACTTTCCAGGTCTGCGATGTTTTGACCATAAATGCGAATTTCTTCCTTCACACCTTTGATTTCTTCCTTCATATATTCGATTTTTTTGGATGCTTCCACCAAACGATTGTCCCGATCGATCTGCAGTGCCTCGACTTTCTGACGCTCGGCCTCAAGGTTTTGGCGATCAATGTGGAGCTGGCCTCCAAGGCTTACTTCAAGACTGGAGAGTTGAGCCTTGTACTTATCCACCTGAGCTTCCAGACTCGCCTTGGTCTTCTGCCACTCCACACTCTTCTCCTGCAGCCGTTGGAATTTCTCTTCGAGGGTTGGACCGGTCTCTGCCACAGCATATGGAATCTTTTTGAGCATGGCTCTCCAATCTTCCACGAAGTCATAAGACTGGTTCTGGTGGAAGTCTTGACACAAGCTCAAACTTGCAATATCTCGCAGATATTTTTCGGCATCTTGCGGGGGTTGTGTTTCGACCCAGTCGAGGATACGGCGAAGGTCGTCATACTTGACTTTTGGGATATCCCAAGCACAGCGTCTTCCGTGTCTATTGATACCTATGCAGTTCATTCCCCGTGAAAAGCGTCCGGTAACGTTGAAGCTCGTGTATGCATCCCATGTTGGCGTAGAGTTGGGTTGCAGGAGGAGGGCCATGATGATGGAAAGCAGAGCTTTGGTGGGCAGATCGGACGAGAGCGTTGGTTAAGAATGTCAAGAGAAGGATTCGGTAACAATGATCCGAGTCCTTTTGCACATCGCTGCACAGCAGAATGATCGCATCCGCATCGCGACACTAAGGCTGAGCACGCGAAGTTAGACAAGGCGTATCAGCATTCAATATTTGGGTATCGCTCAACAACGCCACAAAACGCAAGGTACACAAGCGCTAAGTGATAGCCACGATCTCGGTGTATCCTTCTAGCAGGTACGCGTCTCTTCGACCGAGGAGAACGGTCCAGCGGAAAATTCGCGTCAGCTATCCACCATGACAATGTCTTGCGGTCCCTAAAGCCTGTGTGCGGGAAGAAGTTAGAAGTCACAGGGAATGGATAAGAGCATTGCAATTGAGTTTCATGAAGAAGAGGAAGGGATTGTGCCTCGTGCAAGAGGCGGTCAATATACACGTGATCCTCCCCCCTCCACGAACTCACCCGCAAACGGATGGCTGAGCGGCCGCAACGGTATCGAACTGTCGAGGAGTACGAATATACTTCGAACATGCAAGCCTCTTCACAATGAGGGAGCAAGCGGTCGAATTAAAAGACTCTACAGGTTTTCGTAGGTTTCAAAGTACGCCACAACGGTATGGTCGGTACTGTCCCCCCTACACTCCTTTCAGGGGACGGCTCGCTATGCGCCAATGTCACCCAATTCGGTCACCAGAACCCCCACATTTCTCTTGAAAGGGGAAGCAACATGCACTCTCCCAATATTTGAATGCATGCGTGCAGAATTTACACAGCCACCTTATGGAAAATCTACCTCCACCCGCTTCCTTTCCAGCGGGAAGGTAGGCATTTTGCGGGGCAGAAAGAAGTCTTCGATAATGGTACCAATCAGGAGGTACTTTCCAAACAACACTGCTCCAGCTCTACGAAATCGAGGTTGACATTTCTCCAGCACCAACCAAATCAATCCCGCCATCCATGGAATCTCCAGAATCGACTGTCAAAAATAGAAAATTATGTGTGCCCTGCCTACTCTGCTCTACTCTGCTCCGAGGTTTCCGGTCAGGCCCCTGTTCTCTCCAACCCGCGTTCCAAAACCATGTCAAAACAGCTGCAAGGACGGCTACTGTACCTGCTTCACACTCATTGAATGGCGAACTCATCCCACTAACATATCTCACGTGTCCTCGCCATAAATGAGATGATAAACTGATAGCCGGATCTCAGGTACCTGTCCACCTCCATTGCATCAGCCGACCAACCCAAACGAGTACAGGCCTAGCTCGACCGAGGACATTATCAAATAAGATCATGAAGAAGGTCCTGAAAGGACGACCTCTCGCACGCCCCATCTGCTGCATCAATGCCCCAATCCGAACAAGCAACTGCCTCATAGTCTCCATGACGGCTCCTCGTTCCTTCTCATTGACTTCCCGCACCCTTTCAGAGCCAGTTCTCGCCTCTTCTAATGCGTTATCGCTGCTAGACAAGTTTTGTTTGGCCGTTTCGAGCTGTATCTGGACGCTAGCGAGACTGACTTTGCTGGTATCCAAGTCTTGACAGAGCTCTTGTGCAATCTCTTGCTCGGATGAAAGCTCCGTCTTGAGATTCTGGACCTCTTTGAACTTCTTTACGTAGCTGCCCTTGACTTCTGAAACATCTTTGCTCAGCTGCTCGACTTTTTAAGCCTCAATCCTCAACTCTTGACGCATTTTTGATCCTCGTCATACAACGCATCCCTCGCCGACTCAGCTTCTAAGAGCTTCGTCTCCAGCTCATACTGGTTTTCGTCTGCTTCACTCATTGCTTCAACTTTGATGCTTTTCCTAGACGTCAAGTCAGACTTGAGAATCTCGTTCGTGCGATGTTCGGCTTCCAGCTGTGAAGTCAAGTGCGCGACTTGTGTCCGAAGTCCCACAGTATTTGTATTCCTGATGCCAATTTCGGATCTGTGATACCGGAAAACCAGACCACAACCTGCGGCATTCTCGTCAATCTTGATTTGAAGATTTTTGCAAGTCTCTGTGATAGATCGACCCCGAGCATGTTCATCAGCTTCTGTTTAATTCGCAGTGCATCTATGGCTGCTCATGTGTCAGCTCCTAGGCGTCCACAAATGTTTAACAACGCTGCCTCATCTTGGGCCATTGTATTCTTCATCTGAGCCTCATTAGCTTTATTTTCGGATTGTGCCCCCTCAAGCTTTTTCTTTAGACTCTTATTATTGTTCTTGAGGCTTTTGACAGAGGCATAATCCTTCGTAGCTTCTTCGGTGACTTCTTCTCACTCGACTATCGTGTCAGAGGCTTGATTTCAATGATGTAAAATCAAAATGTGATATATAACCAGAAAGAAAGATGACAAGCACGTCTTCCTCGAGAACTACAGGTAAGGTAAATATGATTGTTGTTTATTGGGCCCTGTTATGGCCGAGAGCAGGCTGCTGCTGCCTCAGCCACGAAATGTTGGTTTCCAGCAGCTGCTCATTGGCCACTCGGCGCGTCGAGAAACACGTCTGAATACTGGGGGCATTGAATGAGGCAACATCATGGAAAGTAAATGGGTGCCTTTATTGTCTGGTATTATGAATTAATTTTCTCTTTCTTCTCCATCGTATAAGCTTGCCGCTCTTACTCAGGCGCTAATTACCCTCAGCTCACCCTCGGCTCAGCCAACTCGCATGAGTAGCATGAGCGACCGGAGCAACTCAACTAAGTACCCTAAGTTGGCTTACCTAAGCGCCCTGAGCATCCTAAGGAAGATCTATTAAATTATTACGTGTTTTGACTTCTCCCTCTTTAGCTAATAATACTTGATATAACCTCTATTTCTTTTATATTACTTTTATTAAGTTTTGACGAAGATGCTCAAAGATTCTAAACAAGTTCCTACAAAATTTCAAATTGCGATTATTGATTGTTCATGTAGATCCCTAGTTTTAGGTCCTGCTCCTAGCATCTCCCAAAGTAGACTTGGTAGGCGGAATATTAAGTTACAGCTAATACAAGATCGGCCCCTGCAGCCGGCTTCATGCGAGTCTTATTTGGATATCGCCCGAATTCTACTAGCTCAACGATCTTCTTATCTTATGCATACACTTGACACTGTCCATTTCAATTGATATACCGCCGGGGCGCCACAGCTGCACAGACCTCCCCAGGGGCTGGCCCGTGAAGAACCTCAAGACCGTGAGAAGTTTTGTTCTTTTATCTTCTAAATTCATGTAATTCTACGTCGTAGGAATTCTCTCCCACTGCCGAACCTCTTTCCGACTAATACTTCTGGACTCACAACGCCGAGGATGAAAACATTAAAAGCGAGGTTCTTGTTTGTTTTCTTCAGTCTGGGTAAGTACCTGCCTCTCTCTCTTGCATTCTTAATAGTGAACTGCTGATGGTTTTATTAGCTGTATTAGCGTTGAGTATATGTGTACTATCAGGCTGTAGAAACCCATCCGAATCACAGTATCAACTGTACTCGGTAAACGGCTCCAACATAACGAATTCAATGAGCGAGAACTGTACATTGTGCAATTTCACCACGATCCCGGACAGATACATGTTTGGACTTTCTGGTTAGTGGAAAGAATTGATATTGCCGAAGACTTCCCAGGACGCCAAAGACACTAATATACGACCAGGTACCTGTGGGTCCACGAATGGAACTATTCGCTGCCAGCGTACTTTTCCAAACACATTCAACATCACCACTTCCACTATTGCCGATATTACGGCTTCCAACATCTCCAATCTATCCGCAACCTATGCAAAACAATCTGAACAATACACCAGTACAACGTTTATGAACCACACTCTGGTCCACCACCTTTCAACAGCTGTCTGCTCCATTTTAATCGCCTCAGTCGTCCTCGGTTTCTTCTTCCTCCTTCTCGGTTTCTTCGTGAATACATCGGAACCCAGGTCCGGAAAGGCTCGGGTTCTATTCATATTCCTATTCCTAGATTGGTCCGCGCAATGCGCGGCTGTGGTCATGGTTTATTTAATAATCAGGAATGAAATCTGGTGCTCACGCTGTTTTTCTCGGAATCAATAGCACACATTCGCCTGTCAAAATTGAGTCGGGGTTTTGGTTGCTCGTAGGTGCTGTTGCATCTAGACTGTTGAGCGCTGTGCCAGTTGTTTTCTCCTCACAGTCGGCAAAGACAGAACCTGTCCAACAATGGTAAGACCAACAGTGGCAAGGCCAGCATTGGCAAGACCAAGGAGAAAGACTCAGCAGAATTAGGATATCAAAGTCGTTGAGGGATACACACAATGTCGACGACGTGTTCTACCCTAATTTGACCTCTAAGATAGCGAGCACTATTAGAAGGCTTCGGAAAGCTGTTCAGACATACCAAGATCAAGAAATCATCGATGAGGGCTGTAAGAGATTGTTTACGAGAATTAGAGACGACGAAGAGCTTGCATCTCTTATGCCTAGCCACTTTTACCAACAGAGTGCAGCTCTTTTCCTTGGAATGCATTCTGAGGAAAGCGGGATTCCTCCGGGTCCGCTTCTTTATGAAAGCTGCCCTTATCATGGATTCACAAAAGCACCAGAGTCCGGCAGCCAAGGGGTCTACCTCGTCGTTGTGAGGGAGTGTTGCCATGGTGGCGGATTGCCAATTAACACTCCAGAGTACAAGTACGTTGGCAGCGGTAGGAGCGCAAGAGGCGTGATGCTTCGGGTGGGACCCTCTTCCTATGGGTAGGAGGCGTGAAAGCGGAGAGGGATTCGACGAAATCCTACTAGCAGAGGCAATCTGGCAAGTGGTATTGCAGACTTCTGCGCAGAGAAACATGTCGGAGTTCACACAAAATCTTCGAGAGCGAGGCAGTGGTAATGCTGACTTAATCAGTAATGTTTGGAGAGGCTGCAATGTCAATTCTGCCCTCGAAGAATTCAAGACGGGAGGATGGCGCAATCGCCGCGCTGATTGAGAATGGCAAACATCTCATTCTTCAACGTGTTTAATCTGTTAGCAAAGTGTTACCCCATTTCACGAAACTAAACGCCCCCAGAATGCCTATGCAATTGCCTAATACATTGCATAATAGTGATATTGATTTGATTATTTATAATTCAAAGTAGTGGTGTTGTTGTTGTTCCATGGTAGAGTAGAAGACGAGATGGTTGAGATGGAGGGCTGCAAGAGGGAGCTGAACAAGGGATGCATTGCAAGGCAGAATACTAGATTCCATCCAGTTCTGCCAAAGCATCAAAAATTAAACATAGGTGAAGTGGAGCATGCTTTGCGTGAGTTGATGGTGAGGACGCCCAGCAAAGAGGCGAGGGGTCACATAAGCTATCGCTTGGTGGCCATGGAGAAGTAAGTGAAGTAAGTGAGGATTCAGATTAAACAACAAGTAGTTCTATGCGCCAGCATACCCGTTACTTCAATGTACAAATATAAGGTTAGCATGGATCGACGTTTGGAGAGGAAAGGAACCAATGTATCAAGAAGTGAAGTAAGATTTAGGTCTGTCTATATAGTGCATCGCGGATGCCTTCACGAAGAACCAGCCGCCGGTACCACAATGTATCGATGTATCTTGCATTAGAAGCTTGGAAGAGTCGGATACTGAGATGGACAATCGGCGTCTCGCAGGTTTCAACCTCAAATCTTTCCAATCAACCTCTAATTCGCGCTTCTTCTACCATTTTTGGGTATCTCCAATGTTTTTCGAACAGGAAGCTCACACTCCAGCCGTATAATCTAGAATCATTGCACAGCATCAACAAGTTGTTGAGGCTCAAACCAAGCGACAGTTTCTGTGGTGTAGATTTGGATGTGATGCTAGCAAGGCATTAATCAGACCTCGATCATGACGGACAAGTATATTGCACTCACACTTCGCTTGTAATGGCCAAGACTTCGGGTATGTGATTGCATCTCAATGTCCTCAAATTGTCCATAGCGAGCGGACGAAGACATCTGCGACAAAACTGGATCGTGACAAGGATCTGATTGATTGTTGGAGGTGCCATAGCGGCGATGCAGCCACCGAAGTAAGTAACTGGCACTGGGAAACAGCATGATGACGACAGCCAGCAACCCGAAGATGGCCTCGAGGGTGATCATAGTTGCGGGCCTGAGAAATGAATTTCAAAATCAGATTGAGTGAGTATCGTACCTGACGTAGCAGACTGATTCGACTCCCTGCACCAATTCAAAACGATGAGCGATCCGAGACGACCATTTATGTGCCTAGGTATTCAGATTCTATGTTCACAATTCCACCGACCGCCTCCGCTGGACAGAATCCGGTAGCTGGAATCTGTATTGACTCCTCGCAGATATTGGACGAGCATCAATCCAGAATCTGTGCAAAAAAAATGAGGACCTCGTGTCTGTTCGGTTGTGGCTTTATTGATTGGCTGACTTCGCGACAGGCTTGCGCCTCAAACAGCCAGATTCTGGACATTTCAGCTTGGCGTGCAGCTGCACTGCCATGCTGCCTCATACATAACCAAGCCGCGTGTCCTGAACACCACAAGGCCGATCACTTCTTTTCGGATGCCTCCCATGTCTATGTACAAAAGGTGAAATTTGACTGCTTGGCTAACTGATGCTTGTCAATGAGAATAGAATATTCACCATGACTACCAGAACGAAGGACTATAGCGCATGGTATGAACACAAGGACTTCATTCACAAGCTCTATGTCCTCGAGAAGAAATCTCAGGATGAAGTACTTGATGTTATCACAAAGCCTCCGTATGGTCTTGAAGCAACGTAAGTCATTGGTTAATTTTGAATGCCAATAAACATGGATTGACTTCACGTAGTCCAGCGCAATTCGAACGCATTCTTGCAGAAGTGCTTAGAATAACGAAAAACCTCAAGGGTGGAGACTGGGTTGCGATAGAATACCATACTCAGAAGCGCAAACGACAAGGCTTGGACACGATTGTATACATTAATGATGAGCCTCAGAACGCCAAGAAACTCGCGAAACAGGCCAACCGCTACCGTAATCGTGTGCCTGAGAATGGTGGTAAGTTTCTTCCAAGAATTCATTGGCAGGACGATCTCCAAATTCTGCTGTGTCCAGTACTGATATCCATCCAGCCAGAAGCCCGCTCTTGCCAAGTGGAGTTTTGTTGCAGACACCACCTCTGAGTCCCGCCGCCATTCATGGAACCGAAGCCGCTGTGAATGCTCATGTAGTTGGCCAAAATGTGATGACGACAACAATCGATAGTGGAGGGCTTGTCATGGATACGACATTCACAGATATTGCGTTAGGTCTGGAGAATCTAGAAGAGTTTCTTCCTCTGGCCGACAAGGTGACAAATGGCATGTTGGACGGAATGACTTTCTCTCCGCTGCAGTTGGATACCAGTTGGGCAGAATGGGATAACAATGTGGTGATTGACGGCATGACTGATATTCCGGGCTCTCTGACAGTTATCGATCGCTACGTCAATCTCTTGAGTCCTTCTCCGTGGTTCACCTTTGTCGACTGGCTACTTCCCAAGCTGGAACGCTCGTGGATCCCACGAACGACCAGTACAGATGGTGGAAAGAATGCTCATCACAAAGAGGACGAAGGGCTATCCGTGGTCTTGAAGACCATGGGCCTGGCTAAAAGTCATCAAATAGGCTCGAAGCACGTAGCAGACTTCATATCAAGCGTCATACCAGAGCGGTTTAGTGGCGAGGTCGAAAACAAAATCGCAACGTTCAATGACCCCACACAGGCAAAAATTCAGGCCGCTGAGGTGATTTTGTCGTTACTCGCCAACAACCACAAGTCGGTCTCAAAAGGACAGCAGGCTCAAGAACTACGCAAATGGTTCATGGAGATACCAATCACGATTCTCGAGCTCGTCATTCAGAAGCAGGATCCTACAGCAACGGCCGTGACCAGCTGGCTCCTAGAATGGTCTATTACTCAGCAGCATCTCGATGTCTTCCAAAGACTATGCGACGCCAAGCTCAATGAAAGCTATCTGACCGGAACCCGGGGAGGTCGTCTTCTCGTCAAAGCTTTGGGGTGTTTCTGGAGAAGCAATTATCTGGCCTTAGAGCTTTTGAAACACAAACCCAGATTGGACTCCAGAGACGCGAAGAGGAATACACCTCTTCATTTGGCTGCCCGTGGTTACAGCCCGGATTTTCTCGAAATTCTCGTAAAGCAAGGTGCTGATATGTCTGCCAAAGACGACAACTGGAACACCCCATTCCAGGCAGCAGTGTTAGCGCAAAAACAGGAGAATGTAGGTTGGTTTCTCGCTAATGGTGTGCCGCTCGACCAGCTGGAACAACCATTGAGTCAGATGACTAAAGTACCACCATTTCAACTGTGTGACAGTCTGTGGAATAAATATCCTGATGCCTCGAGGACATTAACTGAATTCGTCCTCATCTACGCGGCTGTGAGGGGTACCGAAGATTTCGCAGACAAAGTGGAAGAAGTCTCAACACACTTTGAAGACAACACTACGATCCTGGAAGAAGCTTTCTGCTTAGCCATGCAAATGCTTCACGATTATGAGACTTCCGAAGAAGTTCACAACTTTTTTACCGACCTGAACAGCAGCGATTTTGATGAAGATGATGATGAGCTTCCAGAATGGGCGGAAGGCGATGCGATTCAAGTCTTCCTTGACTACGGTGTTGATTCAAATGTTCCCACAGTAACAGGCGGCAACAAGCCACTGGTATTAGCGATAAGAGCGTGGACTACGGAGGAGGTTCACGCTCTGCTTGAACACGGCGCCAAAATTGGCCAAGAGCTGTTGAGAATTCCGTTACTTGCACGGTTCAATGCAACCAGACGCTACGACATAGCGAAGTATCTATTCCTTACCAGGAAGCTTGACATCGACTATAATAGACGATTGAGCAATGGAAATTACCCGCTCCAAGCGGTCTGCTCAATGCACAATGGATCTGATGGGTTCGCCCTCGTCAGGTCATTCATCAAAAAAGGTGCTAAGATCAACAGCCGACTTGGCGAAAAGGACCGATTTACTGCACTTCACTATGCCGTCCAGCATGCTCAAGTCAACACGGTCCATTATCTGCTACAGAAAGGAGCGAGAACCGGACAATGGGTCCGAACTCCGGGCAAATCTCTATTCGAAGTCTGTGTCGGGAAATGTCCATCTGAATGTCACTGGAATAAGGATCTAGAGATCTCCGCACGAGTCAAGATCTTCAAATTGCTCAAGGAAGTGGGAGCTGAGGCAGACGACATCACCCTGAGCAGCAACTTTTCCTCCACAAACGTCCTGGCTGGCGTGATGAAAACGTGGCCAGACACGGAACTACAAGAGATGCTATCGAGAGAGGATACCGGGACTTCTGGAAGGGTAGCCTTGCCTGAGTGGGATGGCGATCGTGGGCCTTTCACGCCTCTTCAGATGGCAGTTAAGAGGCATGAGATGACAACTGTCAAGCTGTTGCTTGCTCAAGGTGCAAGTATCAACGCGTCAGCAGGGTCCAAGAATGGTGGGACCGCGTTACAACTAGCATGCGCTCGAAAGAGCGAGGACGGCTCTGTGCTTGAGATGGTCTTGTATCTTCTCGAGAACGGTGCTAATGTTAATGGACGCGCGGCAGCCGGCAGTGGCATGACGGCTTTGCAGACGGCATGTGCTCGAAATCCTTTGGACTTTGACCTGATTCAATTGCTCCTCAAGCATGGAGCAGACGTGAATGGAGACCCAGCCGAAACATTTGGAAGGACAGCGCTTCAACTTGCCTGTAGCAGGGACGAAATCGATATGGCGCTTGTGAGAATGCTGGTGGAGCAGGAGGCCGATATCAACGCCGCCGCTGCCCCTACGAAAGGCATCACAGCCCTGCAAGGCGCTGTAATCAATGGGAACATAGACTTGGTAGCTTACCTGCTTGAGAAAGGAGCACAGGTAGACCTTGCGGGTGCTGAAAAGGAAGGAAGGACTGCCATTGAAGCTGCTGCAGAACATGGCAGGTTGGTTATTGCCGGGATGCTGCTGAACGCGAGCAAAGTACTCGGCATTAGCCTGAACCTGTTAAGAGCGGTCCAAATGGCGACTGAGGAAGGGCATTATGGTGTAGTGAAGCTTTTCGAGGATCATTTGCGCGAGACGCAGTGCAACTTCAGTCTCGAATTGTGATGGCTGCTCCTAAGAAGCGTAGATAGATGTTACAGCCTTACTGCCTGACGCGGCCTAACCGCCACGGGGTCGTATACTAGTTGTAGTGTTATTGGCTAAGGAATTCTCTCAGAGGAATATCGTCCCGCAGGGAAGCTGTTGACTTTGTAGTCACCGAAAAACACGATAAAATGGGCAAAAGACTTGATTCTAAAGGTGGGCGCAATTGTTATCTAAATACTAGTGAAATGACCCGTGATTAGAATAAGCAAATATATAGGTATTGTGAATCAATTTTCTCTCTCTTATATTTCCCATGCGGTTAGTAAGCTTGCTGCTCTTTCTCTGGCGCTAATTACTCTCGGCTCAGTCAACTCACTTGAGCTGCATGAGCAACCTGAGCAACTTACTTGAGTAAGACTCCTACCGAACTTACAAAGCTTGCTTCTATTACTATGCAATATGAGCGTTACACTTTAGTTCTATTACGTAACTAGAAGCAAGGCTGCCCGTTAAATTCTCTTTTATCTAATGAGATTATGATTTCAGTGAGTGTGTGCTCGTATGGCCTGTCTTCCTAAGATAGTATGCTCGTAATAGCTAAGCTCTTATGGAAACCAATCTAGAAGCCATACCATTACCCGGAAGAGCAGTTAGCCCTATAAAGTAGTCAGTTAGATCAAATCCGTAAGAACTTCCTAAAACAGTCAGAAAATATAACTTACATCCATCGATATCATCTTTAACAACCTGCGGCTTAGTACACTTCATCGCTTCCTCCGCAGTCTGGGTCTTTAGTTCCTTACAAGCGTCACCAGTACAGCGCGTGTCCATAGCACGTTGGAGAGAATCGCCTTTCCAGCCGAAGACGTAGTCCCCGTGCTGCGAGTATCCTTTCCTGCACATTGTTTTTAGAGTCGCAGTCTGACTGCAAGTTATGCTAGAGAGGGATAGAGACTCACTTATCGCCAGTGCTCCAGAAGAACGGCTGCGAGTCATCCTCGGGCCATAAGTCCTTTTCATTAAAGGATCGGGTCTGTGGTATACATTGAATTAGTAAATGGACTTTATACAATACCGCAAAAGAAAGGCCGGGAAACAAAATGATAAAGATAACACTTACGTCCCACATGACTTCGTACATTACTTGAGGTAACACCACGGGATGGCTTGCTGGGCAGTTACCAGTTGGACCTACATCGTTGGACCCTGAGCCTATTCCATAGGTAACGTGGCTTTCGTGGTCCGGGCTATCTAGGTTCTTACCATCCCAACAGGTGGGAAAGGTAATAACCGAACGTATGCCGCCGGCACAGATGCCCGTGGGAAGCGTTTGGGCGTCAGGAGATCCACAATTAATATTACTATTGTCTCCTGATGTTGGCATACAACGATGGCACACCTTGCGCGCCGTGCCTGGCGATTGTAGTGAGGCATCTCCAACAAGCATACGGAAGCCGGGCTTAAAGCCAGTAACCGTTGATTTGTTATTGGACGATGGGATGTAATACACTGTAATGCCGCCATTGCCATAGAGACCTTCGCTCACGATTTGAGGTACGCGCTTAAACGTTCCGTTACGGGCTCGAAAATATAGAACTGCGGTCCAGTAGTTGGAAAAATCTTCTGAGAACGTGCAGCTAGTGCATGTAGAGGCTGTAGGGAGATCGTGCGTTGTTGGGTCCATAGAAGCGTTAAAAGAATTACCTCCGACAATTTGGTGGAGATGTGGCGACGGTACAATGCCAGGATTAACTAGAGGGTCTAAACGGTCGACGACAAGCTGCGAGCAACTGAAACGTAACATTGGCGTCGTCCCTTGGCTAGAGCCATGCTCCACAAGAAGTGCTAGGGCGAGAGCCTTCCACTGCATTTTGGACGAAATGGCTACTACCATCAGTACGAAACAAAAGCGTGTAGTAGAAAGGGAAAGATAACTTGTATGATAACCTGGATTATAACTCCTAAACATAGTCTTGCCTCCACTTCTCGGGATGGAGCCCCTCCTATATGCCGTTGAGCGCTACTCTTAATAATGTAGTTTAATCTCGAACCATATACTTATATATTAAAAGATTTAGGCAAGGGCTCAGGAGTTAACAGTGCGTTGGTTCCCGGAATCACATGTGAACTAAAGCCTCCTCGGCTATTACAATAGACATTTCATCCTAATTGCCTACTTCACCCAGCTCACCCATAATAAGACTATTAAAGCAGCGAGGCTAGGTGGGCCCCGAGGAAACCCCGGATGCGCTCAGGCTTGTGTGCTCAGGCTGCTCAGGCGCTGCTTAGGTCGTGATCAGGCTGTGCTCAGGATGCTCAGGATGCTCACCCTCGGCTTAGGCACGCTTAGCCTCAGTTCAAGTAAAAGCGACCGTAGCTTAGGTCCGCAGACTAAAACGGAACCAGCGCAAGAAAAAATTAATCCTGAGTATATTTGTAAAGAGAAGTAAGAGATTAAAGTGAATGTTGGAGTTGGAAGTTGAAAGAGAACTTGAAAATGAAGGAGGTAAAAGTAAGTAATTACGCTACCGATGAGGGAAGGTGGTGTGCTTGAACGAGACCAACCTTCTGGGTGAATCTGTACTGCTTCCATAGCCAGCCAGCCTTTTCAATCTCCCAGCATCATCGCTTGAACTTTCCCCAGTTGGACTGACGTAAGTTCTAACACAAGAAGCGGCCTAGAAAGTTCTAGCGAAGCCGAGAAATTGAAGCCCGGTAAGTCTTAGCAAGGGCGAGGAGCTATTTTCTGGCCATTTCATCCCTAACCACCTAAAGTTCCACATCGGATACCAAGAGCCTTTGCATCCTCAGGATCAATGAACATGCTGGACTGGTAGTCTTGCCCTGCTTTCAGATACGTCTTTCCCTCCGGTTCGCCCGCCAAAATTAACATCCACGGCCCACCTTGGAAACACTCCTCGGCGTACCAGATTTGTTCTCCATCCGAGAATCCTCTTACTGTCACTGATGTTGCGCCCCTTGCATCGAATTCACAATGATTACCACATCCCTCTGTTATTTCCTTTCGCATGGGGTTGAAACCGTTGCAAGGAGCATCGGGGGTATGAAGAACGTCGTAGAGAGTGATGAGGCTTGTCTCGTCCGTTTGGGAGTTCATTCGAACCTCGAGCTCGATGGTACCGATGCCGATGATTCTCGTCGGCCCAGGGGCAAGTTTGGGGCCAAGTGTGGGTCCGATAATGATTTCTGGGATGGAGTGGTAGGTTTTGAACGAGGATCGATCTTTGGCGTATTGACAGGTTCCAAGAGTGACGATCCAGTCGTAGCATCGACTTTTATCTGTAGTGGTGATGATGGATACTTGTTGTTCTTCTGTCTCCTTGGAGGTGTCGAGATGCTTCTTGGGATATTCCATCTCGCGATCGATAACTAGAAACACGATCGATTAACAATGCAATATTTGCGGGGGATCCAACATTTTCGATTTCTCAGAGTGCCTTAGGAAATTCTGAAGTGAGATTTACCTTCTGTATTCTCCATCTTGGAACAAGGAAGAGCCTCTTTCTAGCTTCCTGTGCAGGCCAATATTTCTGATGTCTGCAGGCATTTGTAGATTGAAAGGACAATGAAATGATGGACCTAAACCAAAATTGAGAGACCTATAACAGGCATCTAAGAGCCCGTAGGAGAAGTGCTTCAATGCATTTACCCGTGTTGCTGAAAGGATCTTGAAAGGATGGGCCCCGCATTGTTTGATTTGGAGCATAGAAAGAGAACAAGAGTCTCCTCCCTATATTTCGGACCTTTCCGCCGCCTCAAATGCTGAGAGCTCTGATCTCAGGACTGAGATACAAGGTCAAAGCATAACCTCCACTAGGCCTCATCGTGGATTGTCCCTTGGGATTACCAGTAAGTACTAAACGAGATAGACCGCAAAACTTCTCTGCGTACTAGACTGGTGTGTCATCCATGATGGTGTTTACGCCTACGCCCTCATTGCCGTCGGGGGTTGAATTGAAGGTGTTGCGGATTGCGCTCGGGACATGTAAAACAGTGTATAGTACCGTTCGGCCTGTCTCGTTGTTATTCGGACGCTTCCTAACTTCGAGCTCGACGGTTCCGACGCCAGTGACTTTGGTTCTCCCCGTCGACGGTCTTATTGACCGGACGATAAGTCTTGAAGGAAGAACGATCTTGGCGTAATGGCATGGGCCCAGGGTGTTGATCCAGTCGTAGCATCGGGTGCTGTCGACCTCGGCGGTCGTCGTAGAGCTAGAATCTGCCCCTACAATAGACACTACAGATAATTTTAGTGCGATAAAGCGAATCCTTGAAGCGGGCACTGCTTACTATTGGAAGTGAATCTGCGGATGGAGGTGCGAGACGTTGGTAGAAGGAGGATTGTTGCTGTCATGGAAAGCAAGGTGATGGCGATCGTTGCTGGACTGAAATCGCTACTGCTTGAATTCATGAGGAATGCTATGACTTGTGAGGATTGAAGTTGTGTCTCGAAGCTTGTGGGTATCTGTCGAGGGATTTGTGCTAGAAACTGGGTGTTTGCAAAGAAAGAAGGAGCTGCAAACAAGATCAGATGTTGGTGGGCGGGGTGGTAGTGAGTCAGCACTGCAGGGGCAGGGGAAGCTACCCCCCAGCTCGAACATTGAATGGAGAACGGAAATAGAAAGTCTGCACATCTCTCTTGCATGAGTAGAGTAGATTCTGGCCCAAAGGAAGTGAAGAAGCCAGCTCCTCAGACAGTACCTCAATGCCCCTTGGCCTCGCTAGTTTTCGAACCGGATTTGGACCACTTCCTTCCTTCTCCCAAGAGCTGACTTCAATGCCATCGATATGTGGGACACGCACAGGTCAGAGCTCAGATTCCGAGTGCTCTCTTCTCGTCGGCACTGAGATACAAGCTCAAGGAGTAATGTGAACCGGGCGTCATGTGCGATTCTCCTTGTGGATTTCCCGCGAGCACCAATCGATCCAGCCCACAGAATCTTTCCGTATACCAAACCGTCATACCACCCTCGGTTCCCTCGACTCTTGTACCGCCGAACGAAGCACCAGTACCCAGTCCCTCACCAGCTTGAGTCATGGGACTAAAGCCATTGCAAATAGCACTCGGCATATGAACGACGTTATACAAGACTATCCGACCCGTTTCATTGCTGCTAGGACTCTTCTTCACTTCAAGCTCAACCGTACCAACACCAAGAATTGGCGTGTTGTTTGCTCCAATCGTGACTTCGACAGGACGATAGGTCGAGAAGGAGGATCTATTCTTGGCGTAATGGCAGGAGCCGCTTGTGTTCATCCAATCGAAGCATCGCTCTGCCTCGAGATCCGCCGTTGCAATAGGCACTGTAGGCAGTCAGCGGCATAGATCGTGGGAGGAGAGTCTGCAATGCTTACTAGCTCGCAGATTATAATGTCCTAGTACTTAGAAAGACTTAATATGTTAAGACTGGGAGAGCAGAAGCTTGATTGAGAGCTCTGAGGCCCCGCTGATGTACACGTAGCTCTCCGATGAGATTTACCAGGGGAGCTTTGAGGAGGATCGGTCGTGTTCTGAAGCTCTGCAATCTCCGCAGTTGATCCCTGTAAACTGCAAGCGAGAATTGAATGTAATGTCATAGAAAATAAGTGTTGGTTTTCCTCCGATGTTGGAGTTTCGGTGTGGCATCAGATGTTGGGAGATATATTGAGAAAAGCGGGGTCAGTGAGGGGCTGAGTCAGCAGTTGCAGGGGTAGCTTCAATAGCTTCCACGACCACTCTGATCGTCCTTCAAAGACAGAGAGAAAAATGAAAAAGTGTGCAGGCACGCCCTTTGTTTCTTTGATATCGTTAAATTTTCCTCCGCAAATATCAAGTGAATCTCCCAGTGTTGCTTGGACTTTCTAGTCATCTCTTTTCCTGCCAGGAATTTGATTTCTCGCTATCCCATAGCCCTGAAGAAAGAAGTTCTGGCGTGGCTGGGATGCTCAGATACCAAAAGCTGCCTTCTCCGCACCAGAAATGAACATACTCAGAGAATACACCTCTCCTAGCTTCAGCTCTGACTCTCCCTGAGGATTGCCAGCCAAGACAAGTCTAACCAGTCCACAGAAGAACCGTCCATGCCAAAGCTGATGACCTTCACGATCAAACCCTTGACATCCAGTACTCCATCCGCCAGTAATATTTCCCAACCCTTCATTTATTTGGATCATCGCAGGATTGAAGCCACTGCAGATCGCGCTCGGGACATGTAGGGCGTTGCGTAGGATGACCTGGCCCGTCTCTAGCGAATCGGCTTTCTTGCGAACCTCTAATTCAACTGTTCCAACGCCGGTGACTTTGGAGGATCCGACTGTTTCGCGGATTTGTCGGTATGTTTTGAAGGAGGATCGATTCTTCGCATACTGGGCGCCGCTGGTGAGCAGCCAGTGGTAGCATCGACGTTTCTGAGAGTTCTTCGGCTTCTCTTGCTTGTGCCCATTTTGGTCATTTTGTTACTTCTGTTGTTGAACTTGTTTCTCCGCCGCCTTGTAGTCGCAGAAGTATTCGCCAATGTCCCCTGTTGAGGTACAATGCAAAACGAATACTGAGCGGGCAGAAATTAGCACTGAAACAAGTCTTGTGTGGATTCAAATTACCTTGCTTCTCTGCTTTAAAATACATGCTGCGATTGAGACCGCCGAAGGAGTATCTAAGTAGATCCACTTACTTGTTGGCGCTAAGCTAGGACGTTTTGCTTGCAGGATTCCGAGTTGCACGATGCCCTGATGCATGTATCGCAAGCACAACCACAAGGTGGCATCGCACGCTCTTGCTCAGCCTGCATTTCTGCCATGAGCATTGAGACGCCGAATCTCGGTAGGAGGGGTCGAAGGAGTTCGCCAAGAAGTATTGGGAAGATTGCCAAACATTCCAAGCCTAAGACATAGGAAAGGTCGCTGGCCGTGAGGTCGTAGGCCGTTCATCTCGTCGGCACTCTCCCCCGCCTTTACAAATTGCTTTTCTTCCTCTATCAATCCTAATTCTTCTCCTCGTCTTCGCTCAGAATTATGCCCAGCTCCAGCTTCTTTCCCGCTTTTCGAACGTCGTTCAATGTGCTTCCTCCATACACACCATCGCCCAGAACCAATCTCTTATAGCCACGAAATGTTTTGCCATAGCAGACGCTCTCTCCATCTCGATAGCACCTCACAAAGTCTTTGCTGACATCGACATCGAACCTTGAACGCGTTGCAAGGTGCGTCTGGAATGTGCAAGACATCGATCAACCTAACCCTCATCGTGTCATTTTGGGTTGGACTCTTGCGCACCATGAGGAAGACAATTCCGACTCCAATTATGTTCCCTAAATCGGTAGGTGTGGACTCGACTCGACGATATTGATCAAAGGTATTTCGATTTTTGGCATAGTGGTGAGTCCCGTTGACGAGGATCCAGTCGCGGCATCTTGGTTTTGTTGCGTTCGATGCACGCTTTTGTCGCTTTCGATGTTCCTTCTGGACCCAAGACCATTCTCCAATCTCGCCCATTGTGCGGAAGTCAATTGATCTACAAAGTGCCAACACGTGTGCATGCTACTGAGGCTTCTAACTGACTCTAGAACTGAAGATGAATGCACGTTTAATAGCAGCAGAATTCCCCAATGAATGAATTATACAAGTTCAAACGAGGGGTAATTGAGCGTGAGTGAAGAAACAGGAAAAGGAAGCACGGAAGCAAGGAGAGTCGTCCCGAGCTGTTTATCCTGACGCGTTTGAAATTGAGGTAGCTTGATCGTGGCTTAAGCGTCGTGTGGCGGGGCCTGTCGAGGTACGAAGTCAGCCCTTCACCGAGAACGAAAAGGGGCTTTGACGAGAGAGCCGATCTCTCAGTTTGTGGTACCCCATAAATAGTATCTGTAGATCTTCAAGCTTTCAAGTAAGATGGTCTCCCGAGTGTTCTTCTTACTGCTCGCTGCGGTGTCGATTCTGTAAGGGACTTTTTCGTGGCTTTGATTGACGCAGATCTCCCAAGGAAAATGCCGAGGAGGTTGGTTGTAGCGATGTCCATTCGTTCCGCGCACTATTGAATGGCGCCTCTGCACTACCCCGACTTCATCTTGAAGTGGCATAGGGGAAGATCTGAAGATACCGTATTTGTACACGAGTAACACATGGCGGAAGCAGGATTGAAGCCCGTTCACCTCAGTTCTGCTTCCACCGAGTCCAAATAGGAGGAATTTCCATATTAAAAACTCCCTTCGACTGTCCATCGTCGAACCTTTCAACAGCTCAGCTCGACTACCATGGAAAGAAAACCCATCAGAACCATTCATTATGCAGACACCAATACCATCCTCTCTGAGACTCAAAAAGCAAAGCCGACTGATCTCTCGCAGCGTATCCAAGTGATCGGTGCAGGCTTCTCTCGAACAGCAACAGTATCATTCACACTAGCTCTTCAGAAACTTCTCAAAGGCCCCGTATGTCACGGCGGTGCTGCCAGTCTCGTGCGAGAAGAAGGTATTTTCCTTGAACTCTTTTCATCGAAACACGGCCTAAACATTTCTCCAGAATTCATCAAGAAATGGATCGAGGCCCTCGACCCCCGAAATACGAAAGAAAGTACCAAAACACAATTGAAAGACCTACTTGCAGGGTATGTAGCTTGCACAGATTGGTGCTGCTACATGTTTGTCCCAGAACTAGCTGAAGCGTTCCCCGATGCGAAGATTATTGTCACTACACGTGACGCAGAAAAATGGTGGGCAAGCTATGTGGAATTGAAGGCTGTGGCGCCGTGGTGGATTGGTTATGTCTTTGCCTCGATGCCGAAGTTGAGGTGGTTCAGGGCATGGAGTGATGCGATGAAGAAGAAGTATGTGCTTCCTTTTGAGAAAAGAGCGGCTTGAGCTGGGTGCTGACTTTGTTGCAGGGGAGATACGATATTACCTCTTGATACGAAAGTCGATGGACCTGGTAAGTTGACTGTCAGGATTGGGAAGCTGAGATGTTGATGTCGAATAGAGTTCCTTGAAGTTTATCATAATTACATTAGAAGTGTAGTCCCACCAGAGAGGCTATTCTTTTTCAATGTGAAGGATGGATGGGAGCCGCTCTGCAAAATCTTGAATGTTCCAATTCCAGATGAGCCATTTCCACACGCAAACGATAAGCTTGCGGTACAGACAGCTTTCAAGGCTCTTATCAAAGAAGCCGTGATGAGGTGGCTTCTGCTGCTAGTTCCTTCAATTTTCGTCCTTGGGTACTTCCTCATGACGAGATGATCTTGATCCCATGATTCTGGATTGCACACTGTTTTGGTGCAAGTATTGCGAGCGCTGCCACAACCAGGAATTGAAGCAGGAAGTATAGACTTCAAGGGCGCATTGACCGAAGTAACAGGCTGGCCGTGGTAGTATGCATTGACTTACCCGATGGCTCCTACGAAATAGAATGGGTAGTCTAGTTGGACTTGGGTTTCAGCGAAGGCGGGATCAAGGAGTGTGGGCAGCCGGTGCTCTTGTACAGTACAACATGTCGCATTCCCAGGTACCTTGCCTTATCTTCGCAGAGTGTAATGCCTAATACCAGCTTGCCCGTCGCCCTGATATCTTTCAAGAAGCTCTCTCCCAGAACGCTATCCGCCAACACCAATCTCCTGTAACCACGGAACACAGATGCGTAGAATAGGTTTTCCCCTCCTGCAACTCAAACCATTGTCTCGGTGGGGTGGTCATGTATAATGAAGTTCGATTTCTTGCGAGTCGGGTTGAATACGTTACAGACCGCATCCGGCATATGCAGCACATCGTCCAGCCGAATTTTTCTTATGCCCATGCCACCCAAAGTTGCCTTCACAACGAGTTCAACACTGCCGACTCCGATAACCTTCATCCCTCGAGTGGTCCCTAGCACTCGACAGTATCTTGTGGAAGAAGATCGATTTCGTGCATAGTGAACGCCGCCTTTGATGAGAATCCAATCTCGGCATCGTCGTTTCGGGGTGTTTCTACCCAGGTCCCGTTGTCTCTTTCGATGCTCTTTCAGGACCCGAGACCATTCGCCGATTTCTCCCATTGTCAGATGCTAGTAGAGCCAAGAAGAGTGTTCGAACAAGAGGATTCGCTCGGGAAGGAAAACTATTACTTGAAACGTGCCTCTAAGGTATCTGCAAGATGTTAGAACGTGTTCGTGGTCCTGGAAAATCAAATGCTGTTGATTGAGTACTGACACAAAGGTGGCCTTGAAAGGGCGCTCTGTTTTGTTCCTTCCACGGCTGAGCTATCACAGATAGCCCTCCCACGTCGCTCAAAGAGTCCTGCATCGCGAAGAGGTCCGGACTCGTCGGGTAAAGAATTTGGTAGAGATCAAGAATGGGAAGAGTTAGAAATCGTTTTCCATGCAGACCCATGCTTAGTCATCAATCCACTCCGCCCGCCGGCGTTCAACCCAAACAGATATCAATCTCTTAAATTGTGTCTTATGATTCCTTGAACCTATCATAAATTCAATTTCTCTATCACTCCGATTATTTGATTCTTCTCTATCATTCGGCACAAAAGAGAGTAATCCGCCAGCTTCCGCCTCCTTCCGCCCCTGCCGTTACCCCACCATGCCCTCCAAACGTCCCCGGCAAAGAAGCCGACTTTCAAGCTCAAAACTTCAGCTAGAAATATCAAAACTCTCATTCAACCATCCAAAACCCTTCCTTCCTCCTTCAATGCCTTAGATCCAAGTTGAGAGCATAAATCCACCATCCTGCTCCTCCCCCTAGACACAAACACAACTCCCACAAGTCTTCGGCAACAAATCCCTCTTCTCCTCCCGCATCTTAATAGACCTCACGGCCTCCAACTACACACCATTCAATTAGCCTCTTTCACATATCCACACCTCTCCCCTACCGCTCCCCAAACCTTAAAAAGACAGAACAACTCACATCATCGAATTCCCCAGGATGAAGATCCAAGCCCAATCCTTTAAGTTTTGAATGAATCATTTCGGCGAATGAGAATTGCATGCTTTGAGAAGAGAAGCCGGGAAGTTGGACGAGGGAGGAGACGTCGTGGTGAAGGAGGGGTTGTTCAGAGTTGGCGGAAAGGAGAAGACATGCGAGTCCTGCGACTGTCTTGGGGAGATGTATTTTGGGTGCGAGATGCGACAAATTTGAGGTGAGCTTGAGGGGTGAGCGTAAGAAACTGCAGCAATCGAATGGGAAGCTGCGGTTGTTGATGTAAGTCTTCTTCGAGGAATGTTATGACGCGGTTGTGGCACCATGAGGAATGACAATCCCGCCCAGTCACACAAGGAAAGGGGTAGCGAGAAGAGAATCGGTATATTCCTGGAGTATCATCAAACCTAATCGTACACCATATCAATCCATTCATCCTCCTAAAACACCAAACCCAAGTTTTGTCATCCGATCCAAAGCTGTCATCCAAAAAAGAAGTCCGTCGTCAAGAATTCATCAACTCCACCCCATGCTTCTCCTAACCGCCCTGACCCTGATTATTCCGCTCCTCATTCTTCCCCGTCCCATGCCCACTCGGAGTTGGAGTAAACCCCCAATCAACATTCTGCCCCCCTCCCATCGCCCACCCAAATCCCATCCCGGTCGTACTCACCCACTCATTCCTATCCATCCCATTCCCGACCCCATTTCCTCTCCCTTCTCCACTTTCTAAAATACTCCCTCCCGGATTTACCCCTCCACTCTCACCACCTGAATTACCACCCACCCCAGAAAGTCCGCTTCCACCCAAAGGAAAGAACCAAGATCCGTCGTTGGGCATTAAGATATCATTTGGGAAGAAATCCATCCCCGTGTTATCGAGATTAGAGAAATCAGAGTGGTTTGAGAGAGAAGAGGCGTTGTACATTGAGTTATCATAGAGCCCTATCGAAGGCGCTAAAGGATCGTTCAGGAATTGTGTTGTGGTGTTGGGATGATTAGGGAGAGTTTGGTGAATTGAGAACGGCGGTGCCGTATTCGATAGAGTGGTTGAGGATGTTGGTGTTGATTGGAATTGCGATTGTGGTTGAGAGTTGATGGCGGGTTGCGTGGTGTTGGTGCTTGAGTCGTAGGATGTGGTTGCTGATGACGTTGTTGACTCGCGCCATGTACTATCGAGTTGCTAATAAAGGTCAATACATGCGTATCTGATTCTGGAAAGGGATACTTACATCTGCTAATGATGTTGTTGCCGATGGCTGATCCGACATAGTCTTGTCAAGACTTGATTGACTTGATTGACTTGGTCGATCGAAAGGATTGCTATCCAAAACATAATTTGGTGTTTTCAGTGGCTCTCGCGCTCGCTTGGATTGGATCGTGCCCTGGGTTTGCGATTTTTCCAAGTATCGAGCAGCGAGATCGGTGACCGTTCTGAAGGTCTTCAGCACCATACTGCTGAGAGTCTTATCGTCAGTTTCCATATTATCAGACAGGAAGTTGACTGCGCCCCTCATGAGCTCAGTATCGGATCTTGCTTGAGGGTCTAGAGGATTTTGGAGGACGTTGGCAAAGAGCACGAGGCAGGCGGAAAGGGGATAGTAATCTAGCATTCTGTGAAGACCGTAAGTAATCGCAAGAAAATATCTCAAGAGATAACTCACCTGAGGACATTGAGCTCGGTCATATCGATACCTTCGACAGTTTGCTCCAGCAAGTGAATGACGCTTCTTGCGGCACCGACTGTGATCGCTCCACTTGCAAACACTCGAGGGTTAAGCTTCATGTCAGCCATTGCTTCTGGACCAATAGAAGCATCTCCTTTGTTGGCCCAACTCTTGTAGTGAATGGAGCATCGATGAATTGTCGTGAGCGAATTGAAATAGCCGTAATGCATCATGAGGAATGGGATGACAAATTGTTTGTCAACCTTCAACTCATTGCCAGGACGGATCTCGACAGGCAGCTTATCCTTCCACTCTTGGAGCTCCTCATCGAGAGTGCTGACCCATTGCAGTCTTTCGAGAGCCGGTTTGGCGATGGCCCTGGCGGAGTAAAGCTTGTTATAGATACGACCTTGAAGGAGGGATAACGTCGACGTGTATCGGAGATGTTGTGGCTGATTAGGCAAGGCGAGTATGTTTGGTCGTGGAAGATCAATTCCTATATCATCTTCTTGCATGACGGACGGTCTACCAGAGCGCATGAGGATCGCTCGTTCAATCACAAAGCCAGTCCAAAAGACATTGCGACGTTCCTCAATCTGCTCTGGAGTAAATCCCTCGTGGATACTCCTGTGAAGTCCAATGGCCTGTGCAAGACGTAAAGCAGAGGCTGCGAGAACCGAGCAAGGATATGGGTTTGGGAGAGTCTGAAGAATGAAGGCCTACGGAAGTTTGTTGTTAGTCACAGCCGAGTCATATGAGAGGAGAGACCTACCATCCCAATCATAGCCTGCACAGCCATAATATTGCCTTCTCGGAACTGCAGATCAATATATGTGCTGCTCGCATTTCTGAACCACTTCCACCAGATCTCATCCTCGGGATTCTGAGATCGAGGTGAGGATCCTGTGCTCTTTGGGGAACCATAGTTTTGATGCTTGTTAATTATGACGGTTCCAATGGCGAATACCACGTTCAGACAAGCATACCAAGCGTCATCCTGTGATGGAGTGACGGGGTACTGACTTTCCAACCTCTTCATAAAGATCGATTTTGTAAACAAGGGGAAGATAGATCCGAACCCATTAAAAAATTCTGGTAAGGTCAGTGCCCAGCCAATGGGTATAAGATGGGCTCCAGCCACTTACCATTCGCGTACATCATGGCACGCTCCTTGGTTGGCAGAGGCTCATGTTGATCGTCAGGAAGCTTGTACCACATAGATGGTGCTGATGCGTTGATCACGGTTTTTGGGCTTGGTATCTTCATAATCGCCTTGGCGAACTCATCGCTACCAGTGACTTCAGTAACCCATTGCAATCCTTGAGATCCAAATATAGAAAACCCGGATGATGAGCCTAAAGTTAATAAGTCACTGTCTTTGTTAGGGTTGAGAGATGCGTACCAAGGAATAAAGTCGTGCCATCGTCAAATATCTTCAATAAGGACATCTTATCAGGGATATCTTCGATGCCCGAATCATCTGCAGCGGCAGGCTTAGTCTCCTTGCCCGGCATAGATAAGCCGGATTGGAGCATCACGGCTTCCATCCGGTTCAAACGGTCCTCCAGAGACGTCAAGTAGGTTTCTCTAGTATCCGTCAGCGATGTGAAGAGTGTTTCAGGTCGCCCACTTACTTCTTCTCGCGTTTCTTGCGCTCCGGAATCGTGAAGATACATTCTGTCTTGTGTTTGGCGCAACGATTACAGATGGCTTCTTGGTCCCATTCGCACTTGACCTGCATCACTTAGGCCTGATTACAAAATCGGATACGCAGGGGTAAACCCACCTTCATCCTCTTGCACGAGTTACACGCCGTCCCTGAATCAGTCAGCCGTGAACATTGTAGAGCCTCAAGATCACTAACTATGGCCTCGCTTGGGTGGTGCCGAGCCCCCGGTACTTCGAGGGGACTCCTCATTCTCGTCCATGTCTGCTCGCTACCACGTGCCGGGAGGTGCAGGATAACGTGATGCTGACTCAAAATCCACAACTGACCCCGGATACTGAAACCTGGGTGAAGAGAATACGAGAGGATGCCGTTGCCGTCTCTATATCACTTCCAGGACTAGTAGAGAACACGTTTGATGTCGAAAGCCTCGAACATCTGTTCGTTCGAATTTGAGACCGGGAGAAGGGACGGCCTTTGATTTCGTCCGTCTCGCCGTCCGGAGCGGCCTGGATGAGGAGGCACCAATGGATGCCTGATGACTCGCTCCCCGAATTTGTATCCTTGCGACGATCACTTCAAGGTAGTCGCATTCGCGTCCGGAGACGATCGACGTGAGGCTATAAAGGGGTGCAGAACTCCGTGAGTCGAGATGTTGATGTTGATGTTGATGTTGATGTTGATGCTGCCGGCTGAGTCATAGAGTTAGGGTTGACAGTCGTTCCCCATTATCAGCGTAAAGATGGCGGCTAGATTTGAAGTTTGGGGAAGCTGTTGAGTTCTTACGCACGTCACTGGATCGTATCCACCGTATTCCCAGAGTCGTCATGCATGATTGTGGCTTGCTTCAAACCCGTCAGCGCTAGCGGCCGCATATCAACATTGAGTCTCATCCGAAGCTTATGACTTGAGATCTTCCACCTTCTTCGATCTGTGAATGATTACAAAAGCCTCACCCTTCTGAATACTTGATTAGACTGGAAAAACGCGTTCTCTGTGGCTGAGTTGTGCCCAGTTCCTAAAAATATTCGGTCGGCCGGGAAAGCCACAGTTCCGAACCAGCCACAGCTCGATGGCTGGATATGCATGATTCTTTCGTTTGAATTTGCTCGTACCCTAAACTCTTTTCTAGTCGTAGAGGAGCCAATAAGGTTGCCAAAATATTTTCTAGTTTTGTCTTTGGACTCCACAGCTGGCAGTTTCGCTTCGCTTGTCTCGAGTTTGCGTTTTCAGGAGAAGTTCACTCACGTGATATCGCTCTCCTTTCTCTTCAGAATCCAATCAAGAAATCAAGAGCGGAGCCAAGTTTTTAAGCCTTCCAGAAAGTTTCATTCCTAGCTATCGATCATGAGTTTGTGCACAGGCCAGTCTGCCGAACAGCCTTAAAGTTTGAGACTCCTTGGAAACGAATCAGGTGCGATCGGCAGATCATTGTTTTGTGCTTCCGTTTCCCATAGTGTGTAGCGTGCTGCTTGATATTTGTAATCGATGCTTGGCTTTCTGAATGAGGAATACCGGCTTCAGACTTTGAAGTCTCCAATTTGTGATATCCAGCACGTGATACCACGTTTTCTCTATCAGTTAGTTCGAAGCTCCTTCCATAAGAGAGAGAGCTTCTCACGTAGATTTAGAAGAATCAACGCCGTTTACACCCTTCAAATTCAAAAAATTCACAAAGTGGTCACGTGCTTGAGCACATCATTCTAATTTTCAACTTGCATCTCTTTCTCTGACATCATGTCCCGGACTTGAGAGTCTCATTTATTCCCTCCGTGATCAATTCATCATCTTGGATCTCTCTACGCATCTCCTGGAGCAAGTGGCAGAATTCCAAGCCCAACTTATCTAACGTGGTACATAAATGTAGATACTAGCTTCTGCTGTCACATACGACTATAGACTGAGAAAAGTTGGGCTATCTCAACCGCCTAAAGCGACCCCAACATCAAATATAAATGATTGATTGATTGTATTTCAAAAAAAAACCCCGTTTTGTTATTCTTTTTTTCTCGAAATGAATCTAGGATCCTGGAAATATGACTTCGGTTCCTCGAACATACTTTTTCTCAATTCATTTTCGATTCGTCATTAATTCAAGTCCTTGAAAATGATTTCTAGTCATTCTATACGGCAATAGTACCTTTGGACAATGATCATCTATTGGAAATGCAAGCCGTTGACCGAGTTATGATATTCCTTCATCAGAAGCTCATGGAGTTAAACTGTTATTGCCGCAATGAAGTGCCGTAGTTTGCTGGGCAGGTCTTCGGGCGTAACAATCTGGAGGCTTTTCGGCCGAACACAGGAGGCCAAAGGAGTCGGCGTTAAGTAGCCGAGAATTCAAGGACCACCCACCCTCTTGGCATACACACTACTTACACTGTCCAAGACAGTACAACACAGCACTATAGCGATTAAAGTTTAGCTAGAAGCTATAACATGGGCCTACCCAGAGGAGCTTTATGCGCCTTGCGAGATTACAAGTACGGCACACAGACCGAGTTGGTCAGTTTGTCAGAACCCTTCACAGGGAAAGGGGCCGAACCGCCAAGTCACCGTTGACGGGACGCGATGGTACAGTACCTCTGTAGGGATTGCATGGAGAATAATGCCTAACCAAGAGCGTCGTCCGAGTTCAGTCGCTGCAAGCAGGCAGCGGGCTTGGATTTCTCCAGATATAGGAGAGAATGACACATTCTCCTTCTAGTTTGAGTAAGACGCGGCCATAAGTACTCAATTAACTTTCCTTGCCCTTGTACTTGGATTTAAAGGCTGTTAAGTCGTGGAAGAATGATAAGTAATTCATGAAGGGCTGGCGAGATAATCCTTACTGTAATCTAGAAATCGAGCACCAGCCTACTTAAAGTGCCTGATGCTCACCATGGCTCAAGCGATCAAGTTTTAAACCATTTTGTCTATTGACTAAGTGGAGTTGTGCATTAAGCTTCGTCATCTCATTGCTACCATTTTCACGATATCGTTCACCGATGCACGCCTTCAACACCGTAGTGGCAACTGCCGTGGCTTTAGCCAGCACCGGTGAGTGAGAATCTTATGTTTCCTGGTCCCGATTTCTCCTCTCCGTGCCGTGAACTAGAAAGATTGCATTCATGTACAAAATACTTATCACCCTTTCTTAGCCTACCATATCAGTCTGGTTTCGGCAGGTCCGGTCGATAACAACCTCCTCTCCCGCAATCCCTTCCCACAAGCCGCCCCCGCGCTAGCAGCTGTGCCAACCGCCTGCCCTGGAGTCCCGGCGATCAGTTTTCCTTTCCAGGTGGCCAGTGGATGGGCGGCGACAAAGGTTGCGGGGAATCTCACATTACCCCGCGGCATCGTCGTCGATACCCAGGGCCGTCTCCTCATGGTTCAAAATGGCATAGGCATCTCACAGCATATCCTGACTAGTGGTGGTTGTATCCAATCCAGCCGGGTCTTGATCGCTCAGACCAATCTCAACCATGGCATCTACCTGAGCCCGAACGGTACCACGCTATATGCAAGCTCCCCGACGACTGTATGGAGCTGGACCTACGATCCTGCTAGTGGTAACGTCTTAGGATCGTATACCGTGCTGGTTACAGGTATGGTAAACAGTGGCCATATCACTAGGACACTCATTATTCCGCCACACGCACCCAACTTGCTATTAGTTGCTCATGGATCGAATGGGAATGTTGATGCCGCTGCTGTCAACCCAGCTACCGCTCGGGCGGTCGTCAGGGTATTTGACTTGTCCAACCTACCCAGTGGCGGCTACAACTATGTAACCCAAGGCTATCTCATGGGCTATGGGCTTCGAAATGAAGTCGCCCTCGCCTTTGACGGCAATAACATGCCTGGTTCCCTGCCGTGGGTTTAAAGAACAGGAAGGCTAACTACTGGAGCAGGCTCTGGGGCGTCGAGAACAGCGGTGACGATTTCCAACGTACAGTCAATGGTGTGACAACCGATATCCATCAAGACAATCCCGCAGAGGAACTCAACTACCTCGGCGACGTAACGGTACCAAATAACAACTGGTACGGCTACCCGGTCTGCTATACTGTCTGGCAGCCGAGCCTAATCACAGATCGCGTCTTTGCCCCTGGCGATCAGTTCGTTGCGGCGCCCAACAGCACCTTTAACGACACTACCTGTATCCAGCAATCGCAGCCAGCTCACATGATCTTCCAGTCCCATAACGCGCCCATCGACAGTAAGTTTGACGCCACTTTTTCGAACCTCTTTATTACGCTACACGGCTCATGGGACCGCCAACCGGCGGCAGGGTTTCGGCTTGTTAGCGTTCCCTTCGCCCAGAACAGCGCTGGGGCGTATGTACCTACTGCTGCTACCAATTCGACCTCTGGGTGGCAGGACATTTTGTATCAGGCAGATCCCTCGAACTGTTCCGGAACAACGTGTATCCGGCCTGCCGGACTGGCCTTTGTAGCTGGAGGCAATTTGTATATGACTAGCGATAATCAGAGGGAAGGGGAGTTGTTCTTGGTCGGAAGGGTCGGGTAGGATATATATATAATGTGCAAGCCAGGCGTGACTACAGTACAAGCTTTGATGGGTCTCTTTTAGAGGTCGCTTTGAGAGGCAACCTCATTTGTTCTATATAAATGTAATTCACAGGTGTGTGAGAAACATGGATGGTCCACGTATTTTTATTCGAGAACTCTCCAGGCTCCTAAGGCGATGTATTACTACCGAAAAGAGAGCCCACGTTATTGAGTACTACCATTATGATTTTAACGAGCTGAACATGTTCCACGGCGTGGACGAAGGTAAAAGAAAATCCAGGTCTTTATTCGCAACCGAACTACAGAATTGAGAGCATAAACTTGAAATGGCAGATTTCGAAGAGTTTGGGTCACGAAACTGAAGCGAGCTCTAGGGCATACTAGAATACGGCTTGCGACTGGACTGTTTCACTTGGCCTCTCGAGATGCTGAAAGCGGCAGTTTAAAAAAACTGGTTTATAAGACAAATTGATACTTGATGCTTTCGCAGAATCACATACGACCATAGACTGAGGGAAATTAGGTTATCTCAACACGGTTGAGATACCACGGTATCAGAAGTTTGACGCTCAATACATTCTTCCAACTCTCTATTCTCATCTCAAAGTCTTCAGAGTTTGGATTTAAGAAACGGTTTCTAGGTCTTTCAAGCACGTACCTCTGATTTCGTCTCCTCCCAGTATCCATCTTTCAAGCGATCAGAATGAACCAGCCGACGTTCTGTAACCTGTATGGCGAATGCAACCCAGAACGAAGTCGCGAGAACGGCATGAAGACAAACGTTTACGTTCACCTTCCTTCTGCAAAGTCAGTTCAGAAAGCGCTGGACTCATGTCTATCGCCGGCACACTCACCACGGGGCTGAGAGGTATGCTAGTATATAATGGAGAAAGAGACCTCAACCGTAAAGTTTTCAACATCCCAATCGACGTTCGCATCCGAAGAGCTATGCTGATAACATAGTCTCTTGAAAGGTCTGATGATGTGGGAGGGGAGGACTGCCCTCCACTAGCCTCTGAAACGCAATCGCGTTCCAAGATAACGAGAACATGAAGTAGTTCAACACCATCAGCAATATCATACTTCTCACAGTTGTAGCAAAGATGTATAATTCGGGAATACAAGGGCCCCATAGGAGCGACGATAAGTCCGACTATTATTGCCTTTTCTGAAAACCCAAACATAAGGTATATATACCAACAAAGCCTCGAGGCTATCCCTTCTAGTACACCTTAACGTCCTGTACTTATACAGATCAGGCTCGAAAACCCACCTAATACTATACAACCAAGAATGTCGTATCCCGAACATATCACTCCACCACAAGATCCGGCTCCCGCTTGATCACAATCGTATGCTCATCAACATCCATTGGATCATCAACCTCCGCAACTCTCTCGATGACTTCAAAATCCATCGCTCTGACCAACTCCCCACTGAGAACCTTGCCCATATGGGAACTCGCAAAGCTTTGCCCCAGTCTGCGGAATGTTGTTACCAGGCGTAGGAAGTCGATGGGACTGCGAGTGAATTTGCAAATGGCCGCTGTCGCGTCGTCTTGAGAGTGGCGGGTTTCGGGGGAGATGAAGCCATCCGTACTGACGTCGACGCCCAAGTATGGGTCCTGGAAGCGGACGCCTAGAAAACGACAGAGCGTGCGGTACTCCACTGCGTCGCGAAGATATAGCTGGCCAGCAAAGAGGTTGAGGGTGGTGGATATTGTTGGGACGGACCAGCCATCCCGAACAGGTGGCACCGCACAAAAAGACAGATCCTCGAGACTGCGATTTGAGAGACTCAAACGAGGAGAGTACACATGCAGGCGCACCCGATCTTGGCCTCTCATTTGGGGCAACAACTCTTGGACTTCGAAGGGACTCATGATCAAGTACTTGGGCTCGCGATTTCGACCTTTGAAGGAAAGTATCCAGTTGACAGGACGTAGGAAAGAGTCTTTGTTTCCCTCATTAGGAACCTGTACAGTAAACGCGAAATCGTTTGACATGAGAAGATTTTCGGGCCAATCATCCACGTTGAGCATCTCTTTAGCACGAGTAAGATGGAAGACTGTGAAAGCTTGTGTAAGACCCTCATCGGAAGTGAGCTCACCCGTAAGGACGAGTTGTCGGATGTTGGCATGCAGAGTGTGTTTGTACGGCGGCGTGGGAGGAGGTGGCTCAACCTGTTGCTCGCGTTCGTTCTCCGGATGAAGCACTCTCTCCTGTTCTTCGTGAAGGTCGGAGTCGCCGAAAGAACTGAGTCCGAATTCTCGACACTTGGCACGAATTGAACAAAGCTCAGCTCTTGTGACATCATTGTCGACTTGGATTCGATTTCGACAAACTCCTTCGTCTATTAGTTGTCTGTCAAGGCCGTAACGCTCGTCCAATGTCAGTGCTTCTGGCTCCAGAATCCCGAGTGGGATCTGAGGAACTTCGCCAGACAGATCACAGGCAGCGCGGCGGCGATAATGTCTCATGCCTTGGGTTGCCCAGAGAGGCATGCCCTTCTTAGTGAAATCCCACGAATTGCGCACTGTCCACAGCAGCACATCTTCGACCTCGATGAGTTTCGCATCCTTTTTGCCACTGCACTCAAGAATCTTGGACTGTACCTCCAGAGGTGCACAAAAAATCACCGATTGACCATTTCCAAGTTTTCGGAGGCGTTTGCAGGCTATAGAATTACGCATTAGCTCTAATTCCTCATAAAGACTGGAACATTACACACCTTGGGTAAGTCTGTCCTTAGTAAGATCAGGTCCCAGGGTAACGATGGCACGGTAGTCGGCAGGCATCTTCAGATCTGTTCCACGAGTGTGAGCCTCATCTAGGTACACTAAGCATCGATCTATCTGCTTCGCAAAGGGTGAAACCAGTAAAGGCTCCTTAATTCCCTCTCGGTTCAGGACAAAGATATCGTCGTTGTCGTGGAAGAAGATTACCGCCTGAGCATCCTCGGGAGCGACGCGTCCAAGCCAAGATGTAGCAATTTTCTCATTGTCCTCAAGAAGCTGGGCTCCTACGTCCAGAAGCACACGAATCGGGGGTACCATGTCAACGGCCATGTCAATAAGAGCTGCTGCGTCAAGTGTTTCCAGTTGCGGTGTATAAACGGTGTCATAGCTATTCTCCGGTTGGAGTAGACAGGCTAGAACCTCAGCATTGGTGGACAGCTGTTCGGAGAGATCGCACTGCTTTATCGGAGTAGGCAGCATGTACTTGCTGTCATTGGTTCCACTGAAGCCTGTCGTGGGGTGGGTTTTCTCGCGAGCAATTTCCTGAGGACGATCAGCATTTGCCTATTTCAGAAGGGGCTTAAGAGAATCACCCATCCAGAACTGGACAATTTATTGCTAAATTCCTTCATCTCCTTTGGAAATACGAGATGTTGCAAATAGTAGTCTATGAGACCTTTCGAGTAGCGGAGGCAGGGAAAGAGTTCGTACGAACATTGCTGCTTATCTCGAAGATTCACTCCAGTCAACCGGTTAAAGGACTTCGGCAGATCTTCGCAATGCTGAATCCACTGTACATAGTCTTCCTGGGCGTGGTCAGAGAGGAAGAGCTCCTCGAAGCTGGCGTGAATCTGCTGATCGGTCAAGCCGCCGTAGTAATAGGACAGACAGGTCAGGGCGATAGCTGTATCGGGATGACTGAACATAGACCTGGCGCTTGGCTGGAAGATTTGGTGATCAGCAGCTGCGTTATAATAAAATATTTCGAAAAGAGCAATCCTGGATTTCACTTACGTTATCTTTAGCGTGGTACGGCACCGCGAGCATAGATCTTGAAAGATCAAGTCCGTAGTTGACGCGCCATCTCTTCTTGGCAAAGACGAACTCCAGCACACCGGCTGCAAACAGCCCCCGGAGCAACAGCAGACTCATCTTGGTAAATTCTGTTCCGAACACCTTCGTCTCAAGAATCGCTGCCCGAGCTTTGGGAATCTGAAGATTCGTGAGGTACTCAAAGACGACGTTTTTCTCTTCTTCGTTGAACGTCCACATTGCCAAGGAAGACATTCCGCTTCTGCAAATAGAGTGTGCCACTTTATTCAGAAGAATCTTTCCAGCCGCCTCTTTTAATATGCGAATGCGGGGAAACGCTCCAGCTGATCCTTCTAAGACTTCGAACCCCTGGGGAAACTCGTTCAATACGTCTCGGGCTGTCTCAGAGAGTACGCCTAGAACGTGTTGAATGATGAACCAACGATCGGGGCCGAATTGAATGTTCTGTTGAATGCCGAGTGTATAAATTAGCTCGAATCTGACACTCAAGATCTCGTCTGATTCGTCGAGTATGTCCCTGGCATGTTGGTAAAGCCACTGCTGCGTCTGGACCATCACTTTCCCAATCTCATACATCGAAGGTTCCGGAGACTTTTTACGAGAGTTGTTGCTTGGAGCAAGCTTCACCTCAGGAGGATTCAATTCTCGAGACAGCAAACGGTCGATGCCCAGCAGTTCAAAGGACAGAAGACTCTCTGGCTGAACGAGAAGGATGCCTCCATTCACCATGCACTCCTCATAGGTCTGTTGAATCAGGTTTGCGGAATGCCAAGATGGGGCCAAGGATCTCGAAATCGGTAGTCGGTAGATGCGTCGACCAATCAGTCCACCCAGTTTACTTACAAGCAGTTGGAACATCTGCTCGGAGAGCGACTTTAGTACAACCACTCTGGCGAGCTTCGATCGATCTGCCAAAGTTGCAGCAACGATTGGAACGATGACAGAGGACTTGCCAAGACCCATGTTCAACTGCATGATGGAATTCGATCCCGACTGCGGTGCAATCATCTCACGAGCAATCTGGGCTGTTGTCTCGAAGTCAGTATTCCTTTTTTAGGAAGTTTCAGAGATACATAACAAGAGTCAAGATGTGAAAATAGGTCAGAATATGTGTATCAGAAGCCCTGATACATTCATCTCCCTCATAAGAGATAAGTGTATCGAAAGTTCCGAGACATTGATATTCCTCACAAGGGCAAGCTGAAAGAGAAGATCTCAATGTGGTGGTACTTACCTTGCTCGGGGCGAATGAGAATATTATTCTCTAGCTCCAGAAGGAGCCACTCAGAAAACTCCAACGGATCCCAATTGGTATGACCACGGTTCGTCATTTCGTTCAACATGTCCGAATCTCTCTTGCCACACGCTACCAATCGCTCTGCTCTCTGCACGGACGCAATAGCAAGCGCATAACGAGTCAGAGCAACTTTCCACCCAGCGCTCAATGCCACGGGGTTGAAGCGAGCAAGTAGTCGGAGGAGAATGCTTGGTGACAGGCGAGGAAGCATTGAAGCTTGGCGAGCACTATCGTAAACGGGAGAGCTAGAAACAATCAACCTCGAACAAATCTTCTTGTACAACGACTCGACATTCTCCCTGCATTGCTCCAGATGCCTCTTCAACACCGCGTAAGGGGAGCCTGATCTCAGTTGAGGCCTGGCCGACGTGTTGGCGAGGAAGGCATTGTGAGACTTGTGCAAATCTTTGATGTACATCTTCTGATAATGGCCGTTGGCGGACTTGGACAGCTTTGTCAAAAGGGACTTCAATTTCGAAGGTCCTGTGTCTACTGCTGGTTGGTCACTCGCAGTCATAAGGTCTTCAAGCTCATCTTGAGGAAGAGGCAATTCAGGTGCTGGATTTTGCAAGAGGTCGTCGATCTTCAGATAGGCGCATGCCTCTTTGTAAGTATCCTCTTGAGGCGGAATGGAGTAGGGTTCAGGCATAGACATTGGCCGAGGTAGTGAATCGAGCACACTCTGAATTTCCAATATATAAGTCCGAAATTCGAAATTCTTGTGCCAAGTCTCGAATAAAGATCGAATCTCCTCAATAGAATCTTTCAAGCTAGGCAAATATGTCTTGATCCCCGGCGTTTCGGGGCGGATAATGTCTTTCAACGGCCATTGGCACATCAAGGCGTTCAAACATTTGTGAACCTGGAGTTTTGTCGCGGCTTGATAGGCAGCTTCTCTTCGGTCCATGAGGTCGTCGTCATGCTCATTGGGATGCCGATCTATCCATCTCTCGGGGCTCTCCTCGAATGAAACCTTACATGCTTCAAGAATCTTTCTCAGTCTGGACTTGTCAGGTTCGAAACCCCTGGAAAGATCAAATTGTTCATAAGCGGGCGATTGCATATTGCGCAGGGCTGGTGCCGTAGCAAGAGCGAGGAGCGTGTGGACCAGAGGGATATTGCCGTGTTTCGAGTGTGCCAAGTTTGCTAGAAAGATCGTGATTCCAAACTTATCTCTAGTAGCATCAGACTTAGATAAGAATAATTGTATGCTACACCAGTATTGAGGCATGAAGCTGCTGGGGGACTCCAACCATCGTTTGTCGAATTTGAACTCGAAACTAGATTGTGGCCCGCAGATAACAGGGCCCCACATCTGAATTTGGTGGAAAAGATTGTTGTATGGGTCGAGACGACAACTCCATTTGTCTACCATGGTGGCAATGTAGCATGCTTCACGTTCACGAGAGCTGTTGGGGATCGAGTCTCTAGCTTCGTCGTAAGTAGCATCATAGCTTGTGGTGAACTGTTCTGCTCCAAAGGGATGAACTCGATAGAATGCATTGCGTATTGCTGCCCGCTTCCGGAGCTCACTGGGCCCTCGCTGCAGCCAAGACCTCGGTGTCAGTATTCCTATTTCAAGCACTTCAAGGAGGAGAGTAGAATGTCCTAAGAGCCTCGGGACATTTTGAACTCTAGAAACAAAGAGGAAAGGGGAATATTGCTTTGAGAAATTGGGCTTACCCCTATCTTGTACTTCATGTCCGAAGCAGTTTGGAACATTCGGAAAGACTCCGCCTGGGCTAGCATAAGACGGGCTTCCCTGACAAAACATTCATGATGTGAGAGCGGAGATAAGTTTTCCCAGTTGACTGTTTGCATGAACTTCGATCCCTTGGGGTAGAAATCACGAGCTGGCGTAAGCTTCGCGAATAATTTGAGTTGCTCAACGTGTTCCGGATCTAGCGAAAGCAAAGATCGAGTGCTTGCCAATCTCAAACCATGCAGCGCCTCTTCGGACCCTGTTCTGGAAGTAAGAGAATCAGGAAGACAATGGGAGGTCAGAGCGTGGAGATAAAGCTTGAACAATCGACTGCGTAGGTTGCCATTATCGATAAGCGATCCAAGGTCCTTGTCAATGCCAAATTGATGATAGGGAATATTGTCGCCAAGCCCTATACCCAAGATCTCGGTGTTAGTATTTCTATTTAAGCATTTCAAAGAGAAGATTAGAATGTCTCAGGAGCCTCGGGACATTTCGAACTCTGGAAACAAGAGGAAAGGGGAATATTGCTCTGAGACATTGGGCTTACCCGTAGAGATAGAGACTTGGACATGGTGATCTACTCGATGATAAGACACAGTTCCGTATGGAATAATGGCAACTCGCGATGGTCCTTGGGTATCCTTCAGGATCAGCTTGTGCAGCAAACCATGTAAAGTCCCTATGTATTGGTTGGTGTCCACGACCATCCCTCGGAACTGCTTAGACTCCAGCCCAGTCTTTCGCAAGATGAAGTCTAGGTTCATTCTAGGAAGGGATACTTCGGTTTCCCCGGTCTCACCATTGTAGTAGATGTCGATGTTCGGAGAACTTTCCAGGGGCTTGAGCCATCGATAAATGGCTTCCGCAGTAGTGCTTTCAGGGTCTACCAAACGCCTGCTTTTTAACACCAGACTGCTTGCCCTAGGGTCTTCGGGCGTCGAAATGCGCCAGTTCTCAGAGGATGGAAACCACTTGCTTTCCAGTGGTCTCCATTCAATGGCCATTGTGCCTCGATGTATCCAGTGTACGTAATTCTGAACAAGACTACGAGGAAAGTCATGCTCTAGAGCGTGAACAGGTATGATTTCGTATAGCTCGTGACCTTGGCTGGCTCTGACTATCAGTTCTCCATCATGGAGGGCGAAATGTACCTAGGAAATCCATCAACTTTGGTCCGGAAATATTAGAAGAATCAAGCCAGTATGATTCCTTGCCTCGCGAATGAGGATTGCAAGTTTAGCTTACCTGAAAGCCATGTATCGAATTTCGCGTCTCAAAGTACAAACCCCTGGTCGATGGAATGACCTCTAGAATCTTGTTTCCAAAAATTCTGAGGTAGGTTGAGTGAGACTCATACTCGCGCGGCAGTCGACCCAGTGGGAGGCCATTGATGAGCAAGGAACCAGTCAACATATTGAAGTGCACAGCTGTCGAGGAGACGTTGTCTGAATCAGCAGTGTGAGTCGTTAGCCATCGATCGTTTGGTGCCTCAACCACCACCCAGCGCGTTCCAGGTTCATATCCAGCCCACATTCGTCCCACCGCTTTATTGATTCCGTCTGGGGACGCAACAATCTGCTTCTTCAAAATGGGTTCCAATGTGTGAGATTTTCTGGAGAAACGTCGCAGGAGCTCTCGAGTCAGCGTTGTCAACGGTTCTTCCGAAACTGGCCAGCGGTCGTTGACGATGGTCGCAGTTTCGATGAGGATCGCAACATTATCGGTCGACGACAGGAGGGAAGGGAGCTGACGAGGGTCAATGTCAAAGGTGCAATGGCAGATTAGGGCCAAATCAAGAGCTCGAAGAGTGAGATAAGCCATCTCTCCTTCGTCGGAACTATCGTGGAGAAGCTTTACGACCACCCGTAACCACTCTATCGTAACATCCCGCGCTTTCTGAAGAAACTTGAGGCACCGATCCCGAATAGAGTCATGTAGCGATATGGATAGCAGACGAGCTGCTAACAAGATGAAAGTGAGCGCGGCCAAGGAACCTTGCCAATTGCTCTCGACGGATGTCAATCCTACTTCTAAGGCAGACAAGAGGTCTTGACCAAAGCCTTCCTCTTCAAGCTCGATGTGCGAGTCTCTCGACACTTGTTGGAGAGCTGAAGGGCCAGCTTGCCAGGAGGCCTGAAGCAGAAGGAGGTGAACTTCTTCTTTGCTTCAACAAGTCAGCATATTTTCGTTAGTGGGAGCTCTGGGAGTATGGAGCTGTCTTAGGAGTCTGCATGCAAACGGACAAATTCCGTTTGTTTTCATGTCTCAGCTCCAGAGACAACTCCCAGCTCCGAGACCGTCCTACAGGGAAACAGCAGAATTGTATGGGAATAAGCACGTACCCAAAATCTAAGGTTCGAGAAACAAGCTCGCGGGCGATATTCAGCCACTAGAAGATTGGTCAGCGATGTGCTAATCAATTATTTCAGAAGCGAATAGAGGAATTAAAGCAGACATGTCCCAACCGTTCAGTTGCGTTCAGTAATTGCAACCCGAATCATTTAGATAAATTTGGGAGATTCAAATCCCGAATGCTCAGTTCTCTGAAGAGATCGTGCATGATGGTTATGCTTATAGCGGGGTTGCAACAGTGAATGAGTGAATGGGATCGGGAGGTGTGGATTTATGGAATGGGGAAATGTACTTGAAGTCTGTGGCCGCTCCGTAACGCCGCGAAGGCGTGAACCTCATGTACAGTGAGGCCGTCGAGGCAGGTCCCTTGCCTCGATATAACTTCGTTCGAGGTATGCTTGGTGTCGTTGACAGCATACTGGAGTGTTTCATAACAGCCCCGTGGAAGCTTCAAGGTACATCTTTCATGAATATCGTACTTGTTGAGATGTTTGCTCGTCCCGTGCCGAGATTTGGAATCCTGCATGGCGAAACTCAAATTATTGGAGCGGCAAACAGTGTCCTCTGTTGCTTCGGATACGCTCTGAGAAGCGTATTGAGTCTGGACAAAAGGCTTTGTGGATGATGCCAATTCCAACCTATCAGCGCTCGACTTGAGGTGGCTTGCAAGACCCTGATACTCGGTGAGAGTGACGTTCTTTCGCTTGGCTTGAGGAGGAGGAGAGGGACTTAAAACGTCGACAAGAATCTGGTATGTTGTTGATCGCCATCTGCGGATTAGCCTTGGAATGTCCAGCTCAAAAACGACCGATTTCGCTTCAGGTTCTGACACTGGAAGAGGCCACTCGTAACAAGAAATCCTAAGGGATCGGGCTTGCCTGCGAAGTTCACATTTGATACAATGTGGATCGTGAGCGGTCCGCTCCTCCCGCTTTCTACCTCTGCCACCCCGCTTTGTGGTAGTCGTACAGCTCAGCGAATCTGACTTTGCCATAAACCTTGCGAACTCATTTTTTGCCTCTTTCAACTTAGCCTTCTTCGCGTTGGACTCATCTTTAGCTTCCTTTTCAATACGATCCTTCAATTCTTGGTGGGCCAAGGACTGGTCAAAGTACTGAGCTCCAAAACTCAACGGCGACGAGATATCTCCAAAGATGGACGGATTTCCGACCAAAGAATTTGCTTTTCGTTTCAGGAGATACTTCTCAACGTCGCGTAGCTGGCCCATCTGGTGTCTCTTTGGCAAGAGAAGAGAATCAAACAAAGTCGTTGGGAAGCCAGGGTCGAATTTTTTCAGGAGTGGGTAGTGGGAGATCGCAGCTTTGTCGAGCGCAGTCCATAGAAGCATCATAGTTAAGACCATGATTGAGAACCCTTCCGGGGATCCAGCATATACCGTAGCAGAAGTGGACATGTACCAACTAATAACCTCGCATAGCTTGACTAAACGATTCTCCGATTCTATATGCCGGTCGAGCCACGAGTCGAGGGAGTGCGAAACCCAAAGTTCCAAATCCATCAAGCTTAAGCGAATTTCAAGATGTGATGTTGAGTCAAGCAATTCTGGATCTGGCAAAGAACTTCCCCTTCCATTAATGCGCTGACTACATTTCCCATCGAAAGTCTTTTCGTCGCGCTGTTCAAGCTCGATGTTGTGAAGCCGTTCGAGAAATGGTCGGAGATTGGGGAGACGCAGTATCGCATCCGAACGAGGCTCGAGCTTTTCGAGCTCAGCAAGACGAAACTTGCCAGCTGAGTCGGCAGACTCTCGGATGGTGCTCCATCTCTTGGCAAGGAGGCCGCGAGCAGACTCCATAGTTTCCGTGACGAAGTCTTGTGCTTGTTCAGCAGCCCAGGGGACATTGTCTGGGATGATGAGGTCTAATTTCCGAACGCGTCGATTGATCTTTGCCAGCATGATGTGGAGCATATCGCTGGGATGTTCGTGCTGTATTGCCAGGTCGAGTATAGTGGCCATAAAATAAATCATAAAGATCTTGTAGCGTGTGTGATCTCCTCCTGGACTTGCGATACTAGTCTGCATAGCAACACGAAGGAGAATCCATCGCGGAGAGCGACGCCATGGTTCTAAGCCACCTCCCCACAAGACATCGTCGCGTGTCCGTTTGTAAATCCGAGAGACGTCGAGTGGGGATCCAATACCGCGCAATATGCCAGGCAGCCATTCCGTGGCAAATTGGGGATGCACAGTATCATTCTTGTGTATTCCCCAGCCTTTGCCGAAAGCTTCATCCAGAGTCTCGCCTTCTAGGGACATAAGACACTGTGTGAACGCCTTTCGAAAGTTGCGGTCGCGTACCCGCGTGTCTGAGACAGCGATCACTGGCCCAGGGAACCTGCGTTTTACTCTTCCAACTGTACCAATCACGGCCTTTGCGGTTGCCGAGAGCTCGAATGTTTCGACCGAGTATGTTTGGATTTGCCTTCGAAGCACAAGCCCGGCATTTTGGTGAGTAATATGAAGAGCCAGCACATCTGTTGGAAAGGGTCAGTGAGAAGGAACAACCCAGCAGTAGCTTTGAAAATCGAAAAACACACCTCCTTCTGCCATCTTGCCCAGCTTCTCATCGAGATTTCTGATTGGATTCCCCGAATTGCCATCATCCAGAAGGATGCTCAGCATTGGAGGAAGTTTGATCCAATCGTCTTGGTCGTCTTCCGGAAGAAGACCAATGAACGAGATCAAAGTATGGTGAAACAGCTTTGTCAGGGCAACTTCAACCTCGGGTGTAGTGTCATTTAGCTGAGGAAGCTTCGGGGGTAAGAAGACATGATTGACAATGTACTCCAACGGGAGTCCAATGGGAACGTCGGCATCCATGGTGACTTTGGTATGCTGCAGTAACGGCCGCTGGAACGGACCTGCTCGACAGTCTTTGAACAGGATATCACTAATATGGTGCAGTTCAAAGCATCATGAGAATGGAGAGATAGGAATAGCAAGAGGATAAATCTTGTGCGGTTTGCTTGTTGGAAGGAGAAAGGGGGAGCCCAATTTACCTAACGTGGGCGATTTGCGCCAATTTTACGCGTTTCCACGTGCCGAGTTGATCTAAAGCGTGTTTCTGTGGAGATGGCAGAGGCTACCACCCGTGTTGCCCATAAGTGCTGTAGGGGTCCGAGCGGGAACAATAACTCCAGCAAAACTCACAACTGTCGCATTAAGAAGCTGAAAGAGTGTTCGATAAGGGCCAGAGACATAATTCAAGAGCCTCAATCCTCAGTCAATACACTTCGTGGTTGACGGAAGTTTACTAATACTGAAGTTGTCTTCCCGCTCGGACCCCTGCAACACTTCTGGGCAGCACGAGTAAGAACAGGGGGCTAACAGTCGGGACACGCAAACAAGGCCAACCGACGCTTATATTATGCTTGACTGCTGCCAATTGTATTCAAAAGCAGCACTCAAAATCAGGAATATAGATTCGAGTATTGCAATTTGCTCTCACATACGACTATAGGCTGACAATCTAGTTAGACAACCATAACCATCGACGTAAGCGCACGGGGCCCCTACCCATTCTCACCTTTATGGTCTCCAACCTACCTGGATTACTCTACCCACTTTTCATTTATAAGATTGATAGACTGAGGAGAATTGGTGGCCACCAGCGAATACCTGCTGTTGTATGTTTTCTTTTGGAATTTTCGTCAAATCTTTTGTTCCACTTTTTAACCGCCTCTTTGCTACTCACCTATTATTGAGTCTATACAAACGTTCGGTGGGCGTTTATTCTCTCAGTAAGTATCGAGAGTATTATCAAATACAATGTAAGGGAAATTTTGCGTGTTCCCGAAACCTTGAGAAGGGGACACGACGAGAAGTTGTACCCACTTTCCGCCGTGGTAGGATCTTAAAATCACGTGAGCTTTTAAAGTAGCTTTTAGCCAGGAGATAAAGGCATTATGAGAGACAGAGGCATTGTGAGAGACAGAGGCATTGTGATTTAGCTAGCCGCGCTGCGAGCACTAGCCTTAGAATAAAGTGCTTAATTTACTTGAGACTTAGAAAGACTTCGAATTAAAAAGGACTTCGAGTTTGTTTCGGGTTAGGAAGGGCGGCAACGCCCCCTACTTGTTGAAAACGAGCCTTCTTTGAGGGAAAGTCCAGATCACGTGGCGTTCGCTACCCCTTTCATTTTCTCGGAGTTCGTCTATTTCAGCAGGTGTGCGAACGGCCCTTCCTCAGCAGACATACCTACCTTAACGCCATTACTACAAGTAAGCTGAGGTCACCGTCGACATTCTCTTCTACCGGCTCTTTACTTCAATACCAAATTCTATCATTCTTTCTAATTATTACACGTTCTTAAAATCTCCACTTCTCTAGTATCTCACCCATGACAGCACAAGAATATAATAAAGTCTACCTCCCTTCCCCTCTCTCGGAGCTCTAATCGAGGTCTGAAAACGCACTAATCTCCTGCCGCCTGGTCACTTGCTCTCTCGGATTCGCTCTGATATGGCACTTCCTTCGTCCAGAAACTTCATTCCATCTAAAATGCTCAGGTGCAAATTCCGAACTGCGGCTGGCAGCCAAAAAGTGTGCGGCAGTAATCTGACGAGCTACCGCAATAATTATACTCCGAGCAACATGTCCCAAAAGTCGACCCAGTACATGTGATACCATTCCCACACGACCCATCAGTGCTAATGGGTAGCCCCGACCCTGGTGATGATGTTGGCGTCGACGATGGTACAGACGACGATGAAGTAGATACAACTGGGGATGTTGATGAGGTTGATATTACCGGTGGAATCGATGTACTGGATACGGTAGGAGTAGAGGAAGAACTGGATTGAGGGATAGTGGAGGACGAAGATGGCAGTGTTGGCCCACCGCATGAGCCGAACAGCAAATTACACCCGATGCCGCAATAGTCGATCGAATTTCCGCAGTACCAGTACTGAGAGCAACACGATCCGAAGCCCGATCCAGCACATGTAGTGCTGTTGCCGCACCTTCCATTGGTGGTGACGAGCAGGGTTGGAGACGGAATAGTTGATGATACTACCGTGCTAGACGTTGGGGCAATAACGACCGATGACGAGGTGGAGGTAGTGATCGGCAGTAATGGTGTTATGCTGGTAGAGGAAGGAGCGGCCGATGAAGAGCTCGGCGGCGGAGGCGACACGGTTGAGGTCGAAGCCGGCGGTGGCGCATTACCACATATGCCATACTGCGGCTGGCAGCTGTAAGCTTCGCCGCAGTAGTAATCCCCAATACCGCAATAACCAAACTGCGAGCAGCATAGATTCGAGTCGCATTTCTGGTTGTTGAAGGCAGGCCCACATGTGCCGGAGGCCTGCCGCCGGCCCAGCTCTGAGTGCGAGTCGTTGGATCTGTTGGTATGTTGTCGCGGGGAAGTCATTTCCGAAAGGACCTGGGAGCCAGCAGCAATCATGTTTGCTTCGAGGGCGTCATTGGTGTAGCAGAAGGTACCAGAGATACCGAGACATGCTGCTAAGCTGATGCGGGCCCACCGCATTGTTGGGATCACGGGAGGGTATAATGCCTAGAAGCAGAGGACGAGCAGGAAGAGAACGGTTACTAGTATGTAAACAGGGTTGCCGAACGTGCCGCTTGGCCCTGAAATGACTTTGGCGGCCGGGGCCGCGTAATCTTTTAACAATTTGGGCCCTCGAAGTAACATTTCGATATTATCAGCGCTATAAGTCCAAGAGAAGCGATATCGATCTGTTTTGGCTGTTCTGGCTAATATGATCAAGTAGATAAGGGATACGTCGTGATTGTCGGAAAAGGCAAAATAGCAAGTGCGGGGTACTCGTGGGGTAAATATTCACCGGGTAAACAGGGTTGCCGAACGTGCCGCTTGGCCCTGAAATGACTTTGGCGGCCGGGGCCGCGTAATCTTTTAACAATTTGGGCCCTCGAAGTAACATTTCGATATTATCAGCGCTATAAGTCCAAGAGAAGCGATATCGATCTGTTTTGGCTGTTCTGGCTAATATGATCAAGTAGATAAGGGATACGTCGTGATTGTCGGAAAAGGCAAAATAGCAAGTGCGGGGTACTCGTGGGGTAAATATTCACCGGGGGAAATCGTAAATATTGAAATGCAAATGAGTTATCAAGAAAAAGGCTGAGAAAAAGGGGTTTCTTAGTATTGAGATGCTTGAGTACTCAAGTGAGCAGACTTTCAAACCCGCAAACCTCTTCCTGTCTAGGTTTGTACCAGGAAGACGAGCATTAAGGGGATTAAGCGAGAATCTTCGAAGTATTTCGAAACAACGACTGCGAAGCTTGCGTTCCCGAACATGCTTCATTATTATCAGAGGGTATGCGACCTTGGAAATTTGGAAAGCGTATCAAGCGGAAGCCAGTGTTACATCGCGCGTCCCGATGCCGAGATGCAGGAACAATACTCGGTTCATGAAGATTCGCATCAATATGCTGTCGGGTGCCACCTTTTCAGCGTGGACAGAAGATAACATCAAGACGATGTAGTACAGTTATTGCAATTGGATACTGACCCAGTGGTACCGATGAAGACAACTTGAACAGCTGCATATCTGCAAGCCGGTCAGCACGATTTCACTAGGTCCTTGAGGCATAACTCACGCTGCTGTGGCGGCAAAGATGTCCGCCATTTCAGCATTCGTCATCACGACCAGACTGGTGGAAAAGATGGCAGTAAAGGCTGTGACTATTCCAAGTCGTTTGCTCATGTTTTGGACCAAGTACAGAACGACAATAGACAATATGGGGAGCATGCAAGCTAGCACTGTGGTCACTGCTTTTGTCAGACGGCGAACGTAAGCTTCACCATAGACAACAGTTCCCGCTAGCTCCTCTTCTTGTCTTGAATCCTATAACGATGAGGTCGGTCAGTATGGACAGAAAAATGCCTAAGTTTCGAACTTACCTTGAAGTAGTGTCCAAGAAGACGATGAAAGCGATTTGTAACTTGGTCGTAGATCCATCGATAGAACATGTCGTCGCTGGCTTGTGCTTTCAGGGCAACTAGATCAGACCTCAATGCTGTGTTCGACCATGTCGTACTATCGCTCCCATGAAGATAGATGTTTCCCATGTCCGTTCGAGTCATCCATTCCCTCAGGAATTTCAAGTCCTGATGCATGGGAGGTGGAAGCTTATTAATCTCAGTGTGGCGGAGGAGCGCATTCTCTGCAACGCGTTAGTATCAAAAGGTCTACGTCATTCTGAAGGTGCTACTTGCGATACTGTTCAAGCTTATTTCGAATCGCCTCCATCGTTTCCCACTGAGATCCATTGTTGCCCTCTTCAGCATCTTCAGCATTTGATTCCTTTAGAGCTAGCCAGTTTAGTGAGTAGACATTTCTGTCTGGATGAGACGATTCGTCATCCTCTGCAGCATACTTTCTCAGGTCTTCTTCTAGACTTGTGAGCTCTGCCTGTAGATAAAGTAGATTTTGAGCGCTGAGAGCCGAGAAGCGGCGCATGACAGCTGTATCAGGGAATGTGCCCATAAGCCATCCAAGTTTTGCGTATCCTTTCATTATTGCCCTCGGTACTTGCGGCTCAACGCTTATCGCGAAGTCGGGTTTATCAAAACCAGGCAGCTGCCTGCAATAGATGCGATTCTAGAGGGCTCATCACCATTTGAAGCCTGAGGTGTAAAAGCGCGCCTTGAGCTCATACTCGACCAAGGTGATTGGTTCTTTAACTACAGGGCTTCTGTGCTTGAGATGAGGCGTCATTCGACCAACTACGGAGGTGGCAGGGCAAAGGAAGGGCATAAGGAAGGGCACTCACCGCCTGTTGGCAGAAAGAATTGGAGGAGCAGACACATTCTGCCAACCATGTATGCAAGAAGCTCAATTCAATTGACATCATTGGTCGACAGACCGGTGGGCGTACTGCAGCTGTGCCCGGCTTGCTCAGCCTCACTCTGTTTCTTGCTCGTTGTTCGTGCATATACGTCCCCCAATGAGCATGCCTGGATGCGAATTTTCGCAGGAAACCACTTCTCTCGCTCCTCAGGCAGGCAAACAATTCAGATCGCCTGGCCATTTCAACCGCCGGCTCTGCTTCTCAACTTCGTACTCCGCAACAATTTGCTCTCGCACATGCCTCCATACTCGGAGCGGGGATCTCTCAGTCTCTGCAGCGTTTCATTGTATGTTCTTCAGCAGACAGTCCACATTCACTCGACGAGCTCAAGGCTACACCACGGAATCTAGGGTCGTACGGCTGTCTCCCCGGATATGCGACTTGGTCTATTGATTTGGTTCTTTGCAAGTATCGACAGCCACTGTCATGGCCAATGCCCAGTGGATACCAAAGAGTGAGAGGTGGTATCCGAAGCCCCGCGATGAGATCCACCCTACTCGAGATGATGGATGGTGGGGTCCAAATTATCGGCATTGGGATCAGAATGCGGACCTAGATGACATAGGTCGCAGCACATACGAGAATCAACATCAATTTCCTCTCGCGACCTCCAGTGAAGCTCATAATTACCATGGAGGGCAATACTTTTCGGACGATGGTGCGATCCCTCGCGCGAATACAGCTCCGCCAGAAACACAGGTGAGACATCTACTTATCCTGTAACATGAAATGTAACGGTGGTCATTAAGTATTCAATAGGGAGACGATCGCCATCTTTACATATATATTCGAGATGCTTGGAGAAATGAACAAGAGGCCGTAGCTCTCCTAGACACAGGTGCAGATGATGACTGGATCTCGACCACTTTAGTAAACAAGCTTGGCCACTCAGTCAACACTCAGGTCCAGAAAGAAGCTTTGTGTGGCGGCAATGGTATTGTCCGTTCTGAAGGTACAGTCGTTCTGGGATGGAGAGCCGGGCACAGATTGTGGACGACCGAATTCAACGTATTCGACTTCGATCATCACGATGTAATATTCGGCCACCGTTTTCTGAGAAGAGAAAAGGTTATAACTTGGAACCATTCTGGCCTCTTTCCTCTTGTGGCTGATAAAAAGGCGTCAACAGGTTCGTTACAAGTCACTCCGTTGATATATATCGCTGACCACTTCCCAATAGAAGAACGTAATAGATAAAGCGAGGCTAGACAGCAACAGTCAGAGGGAGCACAGAAGTATCAAGAACAGAAGCAACATTTGGAAAGGCGAAGGCAAGGGGGGAGAAACCCGGGCTCAGTCGCTCGAGATGCCAGGAGGGAGAATGGCCGATATTCTTGAACTTAATTCAATGAAAGTAATGTTCCAATCTCACGGCCAGGCCTCCAGCTGAGCTCATACAACATATCCAGGTTAGTTTAGGGAGTTCGGCTAATGGACACCATTGGTCTAAGCCACTGGGTCGTGAATACATGGGCAAGATTGATCAATTGTGACCGCAGGTAGAAGAAAGACTTGACGCAGTTCATGAGGCATAGACATTCGGACGCACGGTTTTGACACGCAATGCTAGGTATTGCCGAGCATGCGAAAATTCGGCCCGGGACGGATCATCCACAGAGAGCTTTCCGTACTTGACGTCGAACACTGCAATCCGCCATTCCAGTGCCAAACTTGTGGTCCACGGCTCCCAGTTCTGACGTTGTATATCCTCGAGGTCAAGCACGGCTCATAATCTTCAGACTCGCTTTCACTGCCTAGCAGACTCCATTCTATGAAAAGGAAGTGGTATTGGCTGCAAGCCTGCTACGCAATCTCGTTCATCATTCCTGGGTTTGTTCACGATCGGCCATGAAAAGTTCTGCTCCTCCGTCAACCTTTTAGACAGGCGAAGCTCCCAATCTGCAAAAGCCGGGTCGTCCATACAGACAGCTTGTCCCCAGCGCGTAAATGATGGGGTTCCAAGCTTCCGAGGGGGGCAGCCGAATGTTCCCTTGAAAGTAGGTAGGATATCGAACGGACGTCGAATTGTCTCAATATCCACAGCGCTGAGCGAATCGTCCCAAGATCTCCTCACCAACTTGCATAACATCAATAGGCTCGAGGTTGTGCTGCTTGAGATTGGCCTCTGCACGTCGCTGGTATCGGGGGATAAATTCGAGAGGAAAATTGATGAAAAGATTCGGAAAGAGTTTGGTACTGATGGCGCAGAGGTATATGAGGACCGGCTCCCTGTTCAAGAATTGCTCATCGACACAGCAAAGAGGTATCTCCCCGCGGCCATGGGAACCGAATATGCCGATACTGCGATAGCATGCTTGCAGTGTGGGGAGGTGATGGGTGTTGCCTTAGCTGTTTTGCAGCAATTTGTGGAGTCGAGATTGGAGCGGTTGGACAGGATACAGATCTGACCTGGTCGTTGGCAGACGGAGGGGAGGGAAGACATTATTATGAAATGTGGTGGAATTTAAGGGCACTTCACGATGCTTGCACCAGCTTGGAGGTTTTAACGGACTGTGCACAAGCCCCTTTTCTTGGAGAGGAGCTAAACCAACTACCGACTAGCTTGTTATATAACTCACTTCATTGTCAGGGGATCGGAGTTCCCGCGAATACCCTTAGACTCAGGATTATTTTCTCTTTCGCGGGTTCCGTTTTAGTCTCCGGACGTGAGCAGCTGCTGCTTTAACCTGAGCTGAGGCTGAGCATACCTGAGCCAAGGGTTAGCATGCCTGAGCATCCTGAGCACGCTTATTTTGACCTCCTGTTTGCCCCGGCTACAGTTTCCTTACCGAACGTGGCCCGGGAATCCGTTCTTCTCAAATAGCAGCAAGCGTCATCATCTCAAGCTCTATCTCATCGTCCAACTCAACCTCTATCTCAAGCCCTTTTCCCACGTTCATCCCAAGTTCCATCTCAAGTTCCATCTCAAGCTTCATCTCAAGCTTCATCTCAAGCTTCATCTCAAGCTTCATCTCAAGCTTCATCTCAAGCTTCATCTCAAAAGCCAAGTCCACGCGTCTGTGATCACCTGGACGTAGGACGTACCTAGGCCGGAACCTACGCACGTTGCGGTCAGCCTGTCAAAGAACGATATATTGAGCCGCGTAAGAGATTCAAGCACCGCGGCTTTGCTACTTGCAAGAAGTGTGGACATCACCATAAGACAGTAATTGCAAACGCAGGTGACTCGTGGCCTTACCGTCGTCGTTGCCCTAGGCTGACACAGCCTGATTTGACAGGGTTTCCCTTTAACACGCTGGTGAAAAAGCCAGTAAAATAGCCAGTGAAAAGCCCCTGGCGGCTGTCAGTACCTGTCAGTGTAGAATGTGCAAGCCGCAGAATGACAAGTCGTTGTGTCATTGTGGTCAGCACCACATGGTGGGATACGAGCCGCATACTGGGAGGGCGAACCGTCCCCGTAGAAAAGACCACGGGAACAATACCCATTCAGATTCATGCGGTTGAGGGTTTGCTGGTTGAGGAAAGGGGTCGAGGTGGTGGTAAGCAGGCTGCAGGAAGGGCAGTTGGGAGGAAGGACATAGCAGAGGCGTTATTTGGAGGCAACAAGTAATAATTCGAGACTTTGACATAGATCCATGATGACTTTACACAATGTAAGATACTCTTTCTCAAGTATATGGAAGGAAACCCAATGATGGTAACCGGAGTTGGGTAATAAGCCATGCCGCTTTAGCTCCTGGGCTAATTACCCCCTGAATTGCGGGAGCGGGTGCTGCCGCGTTTCTGTGTGAACACCAAACATCAACCTCAACAACCTTTTCTCCATTGACCCCACCTCTGTATTATTGGTGCCCGTATCGCCATGAATAACCCACCTCCACAGTCCGCCCCCTACTCAGACGCCCCCGACGACTCCAGATCTATATCCGAGGCAGGCAGCACTTGCAGCTGGGGCAGTGAAGCCTCGAGTGAAGACAGCGATGAGGGTGAGATAGACTCGCTCGCAGATGAGGGATGCGCAGATAAGGCATACTGGGAGGAAGACACCGCTGCAGATGCATGGCTGGCCAGATTTCCGGGCGGAACCTCCGTCCTGTATCCGCAGCTCTTCGTGGTCAAGCCACGCGGAGGGAAGGTCCTGACCCAGTCTCGCTATCCGAGCAACGTCTCTCTCCTCCACCTACCGTCCGAGATCCGGAATCGAATATACAGGCACTATTTTGATAGAGATGAGGAGGTGAAGCGTCCGGAGGAGAGGTATGCTCCGTTCCTAGACCGCGATGGCATAGACATGCAAAGAATCTGCCTTAGCAGCGAGGTCGTAGAGCTGAAGTTTTGGTTGTCGACCGCGTTGTTGCAAACTTCACGACAGTTACGGTTCGAGGCAATGTTCATCTTCTTTAGCAACCGCGTAATCACCGTAGAGTGGCTTCCTGTCCTCCCGCGATTTGTCGAGTTCTTGGGGAAGGAAGGCTGTGCGATGGTATGTTACTTGGACATATGGGACACCCTGGACCTCCAAGGGGACGACAACGCCGGGTACCGAGATATTATCACCAGTCTCATGCATTTCTCTGGCCTCCAGCACCTTCGTATCGTTGTCTCCTGGGGGGGCATACGTCATCCCGGGTTGTGGAGCGATCGAACTTATTCATGGTTCGATCAAAATGAATGGAAACCCGACGGAACTCTGACGAAACAAGCAGTTCCCAAAATGCGATCTGAAGACATTGAGAGTCATTGGCCAGAGTATGAAATTCTCAAGAATCTGAACGCTCAGAAGTTGACTTTTGCCGTGAACCCCCCCTGGGCCGACGAATACCTCGAGTTCGACAGAAGTCATGGGGCTTATCCCGGGATCTCCAAATCGATGCAATCTCGTGCTGCACGCACGCAGTCTGCACCATCATCAGCGAATCTTGTCACCTCCTCCATCTCACCGCAAGTCCTCGAAGCTTTCGAAGCCATTGAAACTCAACCCCGTAGCAGTGCCTTGACCCCGAACACAGAGTTCGATGACGAGGACCCCGACAGCCCTACATGGCAAGAAACCGACACTCTCGCCAACAAGTCAATCCCGCTCTACAACTTTCTCCGAGAGCTCTTCCACAACAACCTCCCCCTCTGGCCTGTGCGAGGAGAGATGTCGGTGGACCGTTTCGTCGCCTTTCCAACCGCGCGGAAGTCCACAGGGAGCATCATGCAGGACTGTGCCTTCTGCTACCTCAGCGAGCGGCACTGCGGGCATCACGCCGTGCCTGATCAACCACCATTTGAACCCACGGGCCTAGAAGGCGACGACGAGAAAGAGGACGTGAAGACATTGCAGAGGCGATTCGAGGATCTGTCATACGTGGATATGCGGGAGGTGTGTCGAGACGTGGTTCAGTGGATGAAGGATATCGACAATTTTGTTCATGCGAGGCTACCTTACGTGACCGAGTTCTTGAATATTGCCGCGATCTTCGACTACCTAGGTTGGCCCGAAACGCCGAACAGCGAACGCCTAGCCCGTCTTGACGCTGCGGTTGAGGCTGGCTGGACGGGTAAAAGGGTGGACAAGGACGAAGTACCGCCGTGGGATATGCTCTATCGCGAAGTCCATTCCCTCTATAGCTATCACTATAGCTTCCGTGGGGAGGCAAGGAGTAGCTAAGAAGAGAAATACAGCTGTTTGGAGTGGTTAGCTGACGTGCATAGTATCCTGAGCGTTGGAGTGCAGAGGAAGATCTGTGAGCTTTCGTTTCTCAAGTTGTCTGAATCGCGAAGTTGAACTTGGAGATTAGATATCAGAAGCCGTTGGAGCTACCCTCCAGCATAGCATTCCTTATCAACAACGGAGTAAAACTTTCATGTCTAACTTCTGCTACCTGCCCGATATTTTGCTTGTACGGCTTCAAATCCCAGGACTCGAGAATCGGCATAATGCAAGAAGACAAGGTCTTGCGTGGATTTCTGGTACCGGGATGGGGGATTCGACGTCAGCATGCAAGAGCTTGGACTATTCCCGCTGTTGTGAGGCTTTCCAGAAATCAGAACAAGAAAGTACAGAATTGTTCGGATGAATGTGGTCCAATGTTTGATGTCCACGTAAGATTACCTCTTGTAAGACACATGTCAGTCTCAATTCAATGAACCATTCAAGCCTCACAATCTCCGTGAGCAAACCAGGCATCTACGCTCGTAAGGAATCGACCAATTGACCAATTTCACTGCCTGGAAATTGAACATTCGAAGCAAGTTCGTTTTTTTCTCGCATCGGAACCCCTTTGAAACACCCTGGTTCTCGCTTGGCAGGGCTGAATTTAGGGGTATTCGGGAGTCGGTCTCGGCGTAGATCTCGCGCCAGCTACCCCGCCAAAGCTCAAATAGGGCGTGATCCCGCTGCATTGATCGTTGCACGACTTCATATATAAATTTCCGACGTAGATGCAGTTTCCTCTAACCTAGCCATTCTGCTGCCAAACACAGGAAACAGTGACAACTTATAAAGACGTTTCCATCACTCTTTCTGTTTTTGTTCCACATTCTCGACACCTTCGGACTTCCCCTCCTCAATACCCCGCATCTCACCTCATCTCCATTTTCCTTCAACAAGACCACTCGTACACTTCATCGAACCCGACAACTCACCGCAAGCAAGATGGCAACCCCCTCAACACACTTCAACTACACAGACGTATCGCTCATCAAAGATGGCGAAGGCTTCGAAGGCGAGGTCCTTCATATGGGGCCTTTGACCATTCGGGTTTTGGAAGATGGGAGGAATACGGATAATAGGATTGGTACGTCTTATTTCCATACTAATTCGCTACTTTCTTTTGTATGAGAGCTGTCTCAGGTGCCTACACGCAAACGGCTCGTGTTTATTTGCTCTATTCTCAGCCCCAAGACGGCTCCTAGCTCTAGCGCTCTCCCCCGAATCTTGAGTGCTAATTAGATGGCAGGGAGTATGATCCTGACGATTAAGGGTGGGAGTAAAGGGCCACCTATTCATGTTTGTCTTCTTTTTCTTTCCCCCTTCTCCTTGGAGATTATGAGGGTTTAGTTAGGGCTGGAATGCGGGGACGTAAATGGGAGGTGGGAATGAGAGAATAGGAGTTGATGAATACAGTGGCACCGCATGCACGACGAAACCTTCTTCGTCACCAAAGGCCGCCTTCGATTCACAGTCATCCCCGCCGATGACGCAAAGACAGGCAGTAAAGAAACGAAGGATATCGATACCAAAGCTGGGGATTATGTGATTGTGCCTACGAAGTCGATTCATACTTTCTCGTGAGTCGCTATTCTCTTCTTTCCCATGAATGCGAGAGAGTGGCCGACGAGCTAGCAATTTGTTGTGGGAGCATTGTTGACGGAACAATAGGAACCCATTCGAGGAGGAAGCAGAGTTCTTCAATACATTCACGCCAGCTTACTACGTGGACTATTTGAGGATGTTGGCTAAGGCTGTCAATGCGGCGCAAAACAAGACTGGGAAGCCGTTGACGGAGGCGGAGCAGAGGGATGTCATGGCTCAATTTGCGACGTTCTCGCCAGGAGATGTTGGTGTTGAGTTGTGAGATGGGTTCAGGGGGAGTGAGAAGAAAGACGCTGAGGTCGCTGAGATGGGCTGAAAGCGCTGAATTGGCCAAGATGTCTGTCAACTGGGATTGATGATGAGAGCGAGCTATCTTCGAGACATACGGCCGGGGAAGATTGTCAGTTAGCGCTGGACAAATAAATACTCTTCTCTCTCTGTCCTTCTTTCCCTCATCATGAGGTCTTTGTGCCATGTACCGGCTTCTTGCATTTTCTGGTCATGTTGGATCCAAACTGAGATGATTTGGGATCTTTTGGGTCTCCAAAATCACAAAACATACGCTCCACAAATATATGAATAGTGTCAAAATGTTCCATACTTAGAGGGACATTTTGAGGAAGAAAATGGCCCAAGCCCAACTAAGACCGGGGTCTCAGCGCTTCTGCACGCTAAAGCCGCAAGCTCAGGGGTTCGGGCGGGAAGACCCCAATGAGATCCAACTTCGACAACATCATCATCAATTCCATCTCCAACATTTAAATATATCCTCGTACGCGCCTTCCCAGTACTCCAACATGCTGCGATCCTCCAAGGCGCTCCTTCCAATCCAAAATCTCGACCATGGATGAAATACCCCACAACGGGTGGAGACACCCTCGGACACTCAGCCGCCCACATTCATCCAACAGCCAGAAAGTGAGACGAGAGACGTTACAAGGCTACATTCACTAGCAGCACTTGAGAGACATGACTTCTTGGCGTGGATCTGTGCAGGTGTTGTTTATTGAATCCTTACCTTCTGAAAGCATACGAAGTAAGAGCTTGCGATCGAGTTGCAAGCTGGTGTTGATTTGGTGCCTTTCATGGTTTGTTCTCTCTCCTCCCCTCTACTCCGCTGCCATGTTGGGATATGGATGGGCTAATGATCAACGGCAGACGTCCCCATTCCCGCGGTCAACCCGCCGAGTTACGAGAATACTGGGAGTGGTCTGCCTGCTGTTGACAGTTATCTTCTTCATCAAAGACAGTGGACTGGGGAAACCGAAATTCGAATTCAATTATGTTCCCATACCTCTAAGACCAGAACGATACCCCATCGATCCTTCTACCACGATCCGACTTTCAAACCGCTCACCGCGAAAGATCCCGAAGATACAACATGTGCCGATCCCAGAGTCGTTTAGTGACAAGAGGTTAAGAGAGAGCAGATTGGCAGAAGTGAAAGATGAATTCCTCCACGCATGGAATGGATACAAAAAAGAGGCCTGGGGCCACGACGAACTAAAACCCATCGAAGGCGGATTCAAATCTCCCTTCTGCGGATGGGCAGCTACCATGGTAGATTCTCTCGACACATTATGGATAATGGGACTAAGAGAGGAGTTCGAATTGTCCTTGGTGGAGTTGAGGAATATTGATTTTACAAATACGGAGGGATGTCAGATCAATTTGTTCGAGACGACGATAAGGCATTTGGGAGGATTGCTGAGTGCGTTTGATATTAGTGGGGGGAAGCATTATATTTTGGTGCAGAAGGCGGTTGAGTTGGCGGAGCTGTTGTTTACGGCTTTTGATACGCCGAATAGGATGCCTACGCCGCATTATCTGTGGTCTGCGTAAGCTTGCAGTAGCCTCCCTTAGAGAAGACGGAATGCTAATATGGAATAGAACCGACGAGTATGCCAACAATCATGTGCCTAGCAGCTCGATAGTCCTCGCCGTCCTGGGTTCGTTGTCCCTCGAATTCACACGTCTCTCGCAAATCACGGGCAACGACAAATACTACGATGGTATCCAGCGTATCATGAACGAGCTCGAGAAATGGCAAGACAAGACCGAATTACCAGGGATGTGGCCAGCCTTGGTGGACTCCTCAAGATTCAACGAAAGCTGCCTACTCGCCTCACCATATGCAGGCATGGACGAACAATTCACACTCGGAGCTTTAGCAGACTCGACATACGAATATCTTCCCAAACAATTCATGCTCCTCGGCGGGAACATGCTATCATACCAAAACATGTACGAGAAATTCGTCGAAGTGGCAAAGAAGTACCTGTTCTTCCGCCCAATGACCATTGGAGACGAGGACATTCTGATCTCAGGAACAGTCCAGAAACAGGGAAGCAATGCGCCAAGATTGTCGCCCGAGCTACAGCATTTGACATGTTTCACTGGCGGTATGCTTGCTATCGCAGGCAAGATCTTCGATCGACCGGAAGATGTTGAAGATGGTGCGAAGCTAGCAGATGGTTGTGTTTGGGCTTACAAAAATACGGTGACGGGCATCATGCCAGAAACATTCACAGCTGTGCCCTGTGAGAACAGGACAAGCTGCAAGTGGGATACGAAGACATGGTATAATGCAATCGATCGCTACGCCGAGGAGGGATTAATCCAAGAACGGATCCTCGCGAACAAGCTCTCGCCTGGATTTGCTTCTATCCAAGATGCTCGTTACCTCCTCAGGTACGTCTCTCCTCTCCTCCCTCTTCCTTACCCTTGCCTACCCTCTTCTGCCTTCTTCTGCCATCTTCCATTTCTAACATAAACCAGACCAGAAGCAATAGAATCCGTTTTCATCCTCCACCGCATAACAGGCGATGCCTACTGGGCCGACTCCGGCTGGCACATGTTCAAATCCATAATGGCTCATACCAAAACTCCCTTAGCCCATTCCGCGATTCAAGATGTGTTGAGTCCGGCGAGTGGGAAGTCGGATGAGATGGAGAGTTTTTGGTTGGCGGAGACACTTAAATATTTCTATCTATTATTCAGTACGCCGGATGTTGTAGATTTGGATGAATATGTGCTGAATACGGAAGCGCATCCGCTGAAGAGGCCGAGGTGAGGGACGGGACGGGACGGGAGGGGCATTGCATTTCAACGAGAGTTAGGCGTTTGGGTTGGGGTGGGTGTGTGGGCTAGGAGCATGGTATGACACATTATCAAAGACTGATTTATCGTTTTGACCAACTTCCGACATTTTAGAGTCTACATTGTGCGTTCAAGTTTTGAATATTTGATTTGCTCAAGTGGGCTTCCTCAATAGCTGCAGCGCACTGAGAAGTCTGACATTAGTTCTAATATGAATGTTTGATCTTAATGTATGTACTCTCGTGGCCAGAGAGTTCGTCCCAATGTCAGGTCTTTCAAGTGAAACTGAGGATACAATTTAGGACCGACTCAATTCACGCGATACCCATTTCCAGTCCTGGAAGAATACTCATGACTAGAAACGTATTTCAGAACAACCTTTTCATTCTTTTCTCAATTTAGACGTCTGCAATTCCCCACTCATCTTCAACGCAACGCGTCACGTTCAAACTTCAAACCCAATTCTGACAACTCGTCCTCTACTTCACGTGATGCATCTCTCCTGGAATATATGCTTCCACTGGGCCCCAAAAGTGTGTCCACTACGATATCTTCAAGTACCTTAGTCCCACCCCATATCCCCTCCCTGCACTCAGACTATCAGGGTCTTGGGTCGGGCGCTTCGTCGTTGAGGTTTCTCGGACTGCGTTTCGGTGTCGACAGCGAGGACGTCCAAGCACTACTTTTCGGTGTCGACGCACCAGATTTTCGCTGTCAACATTCAAGAATCGTCAATTGGAATTAAGTCGTAGCAACCTTCGGATGAGAATAAAGTGTATAATGGGGCTTTCAATATGTCTGCACAGAACATTGTCTAGGATTCTGCAAGTCAAATTTTTCATTCCTGTCACTCTATCCTTGCCCTTCAAGTGAATACAAAGCTCATCATCGACCTCGCTGGAACTGTCGCATTCAACAACCCCTCCCTCATAGCCAGGTACTCGCTGGCCTGCAAGTCAAGCGCTTCGTTCGTCAAGACAAGCAACACAACTCCTCCCTCCCTCGCTCCATTGACCAACATGCTGACCGTCACATTTCTAAATTCTATGTTAAGCACCTGTACTGTAATCCCCTTGATCCCACTGCGTCCCACCTCCTTACTCTCAAAAGCAGAAACGCCGATTGAATCCCAAAAACTCGAGGAGTCGACATAAACACTCCTAACCCTGACTTCACATACCTCCCAGAATACGCATAGGCCCACAACCTCTTCGATACCGTATAACTGTTGGTCGTGGAGTTTAGACGAATCAACATATCACTCCCCGTCCCCTCCTCCGCCCCCATCCAATGCAAAAAAGCCGAAATATTCGACTTCACCAACCCATCCTGAATATTTTGGGCCTAAACTAATCCATCTGCTTCCGTTCCCTCATTGATCGTCACTTCTCCCGAATCCGGATCTGTATTCTGAGAGCCGGAGTCCCAGAGCGAGGTGAAGGACTGGTAGCGAGGTGTTGAGTGGTGTTGTTGGAGGCGAGGAATATCCGTGTGAGGAGTAGATGTCGAGTAATTGTTCTCCTTCCGCGGATTTGATTTCTGAGAGGGTGGATTGGGAGATTGTCCAACCTGTGTTATCACAACACACAACCTTCATATTTCCAAATCCAGAACTTTTTAACGCCGGTACGAGGATTTTGAGGAAATCCACCGCTTGGGATCCGTAGGAGCGCATACCGGCATAAGAAGGTGAGATGTTGGGTTCGTTTTGGAACCCGAGGTGGCTGATGTTTATTCCTGCTTTTTGGTAGGAGATGAGATACTGGATAAGGTAGTTCGCGAAATGGAGACGCCAGTCGCCGGTTGAGCAGGAGGTGCCGGTTACGCAGCAGAGGCAGCCACCGTCTAGGTCGTTGGCGTTGGTTTTCATGTACCATGGTGCGGACAAAGCTGAGGCGTAGAATGTGTTGACGCTGTAGTTTTGAGCGGCGAGGGAGAGCCAGATTTGGGATGAGTCGTTGCTGAAGGTGTAGGTTGCGGGGGGAGGAGGGAGAGGTGGGTGGTGAGGGTTCGATGGATAGCATCTAATCTGCAGCAGTTGAATTCGAGGACCCGATTCCGTTTCTCAGGATGGTGAGGCCTGCGCCGAGGGTGTCAGAGAATAGGAGGTCGAGGATGTGTGAGGAGTTGGGGTGTTTATGGATGCCGTGCGCGCGTCTGAAGTCCTCTGAGATTCCGAAGCCTTCTATTGTTTGGTATTTTTGGTGGGCGTTGACGGTGATCGAGACGACGGGGAGCGCCGGGGGGGGGGGCGGGGTTCTAGTGGGTCGGTGTCGTTTTGTGCTCGAGAAGGAACACGTGAGGAGAAGGATGATTAGGAGCATTCCGATGGCAACCACTATTTAAAGACCGAGAATGAGAACGAAGGAACCAATTCAAGTCGAATCGAAACCGCCACTCAATTCTCCTCCCAATTCCCAAGAGCAGCATAACGCTTTATATCGCCAAGAAAACTTTTCATCGTTTCTCATGCAGCATTACCTGCTGTCATACTCACCACCCAAATTGAATTCCCGCTTAGGCTGCGTCCAAACATCACGATAAAAACAATGAAACGTTTCAACGAAGGTACATTATGCGGGGAGGTGACGAATATCTGATGAAAAAAAACCAAATGCCGGAGAAGCCCCAAGTCTGGGGAGGCGCAGAATGAGGGGAGAGGGAGTAAGCCACAAGGCGTCTTTCCCCTGGCAGGACTCGGTAGTGAGTGCCGGATCCAACATTTTGGGGGCTAATTTGCTTGTTCAGAAGACTTCTTGGACTTGAGGCTGAAGGAACGTTGCTAACCCCACATTGTATGTCCAGTTGTGATTTCGTTTGTCATAGGGTATCTCCATAGCTCCGCACTGCGGAGAATTCGCAGTATGTACAATCCCCACCGCCTCCTCGTGATCACGCAGGCATCTCAGCCCTAACCCCGGGACTTCCTTCCATTTCCGGCCTCCTTGGTACAGTACCTGGCATCTCTGCAGGTGGACCTGCTTGAAGTAACACGTAGTTCTGCTTCTCTTGTGATGTCCCTCCCACCATGCCCGTTCCTCCCAATTTCTGCGGACTGTTCGCTGCTTTTGCTTGTTTCCTTCTCCTCATGAGGAAGAATGAGATGAGCGCAATAACCGCAATGGCTCCAAGTGCAGCACCGATACCTATTCCTGCTTTTGCGCCTGTTGATAGTCCGCTGCTTGTTCCTGAGCTTGCTGCTGGTCCTGTTTGTGTTGCGCTCGTGCTCGCAATGCCCGACGTAGATGTCTGCCTCGAAGATGATGTGGGGGATGCTAAAACGGTGAATATATCGCCGAGGGCAGTTAAGCCTGCTGTATCAGCGACCTTCAGGAAGAATTCCTGGCCGACTATGGCTCTGTTGCCTGGTGTCCAGGTGTATGCATTGGACGCGATACCAGCTGCAAGAATTGATTAGTATTATTGGCATATTGGGTGATTCTTCCTCGTGGTGAAAAGGTAAGAAATCGACGACCGAACATAAGAAGCGGGGTAAGATGAGAAAGAGACGAAAACGTACTTTGAATATTGTTGACATAATTGGGGTTCACCAAAGTCCCGTTCTGCAGCGAGAGCGTAAGTGTAGCGCCAGTTGATGCTCCTGTCCAGGTAACGTCGAAGGGAACGCCTGTTATTACTTCTGACCAACTATCGACTGTGAATTTCAATGCCTCCACCTGCGATCCTCCAAACGCCCATAATTGCAGACATAGTACCTGTATCAGAGGTGAGCGAGAGAGTCGCGGCGGTATTTGCATCGTTAGATACATGCGAAAGGAGAACGAAGAAGAAGAGGATGAGGAAAGGAAGGAAGGGGATGACGGAAGTGGAGAGACATGTCCAGCGTTGTCGAACCGGATGGCGACGTGAGATATAAATGGTAGCTAGGACAAGGCACTGGGCTGAAGGCTGAATTGAATCAGGTCGAAATAGTAAGGGGTAAAGATTTTCGCTACCCCAGCCGCGAATTAACCAACGAGAGGATGTAGCCAAGAAAGCTTTGCCACTTCAAGACTAGAATAGCGAATTAATAGGTTGTGATTCGTGGAGCTGGAATATGAAAGCTGGATGAAGGATTCCGCCCAGGAACACAAACCTGTTGCCTGGAGGATTGAATTGCTTGGCTGTGGGATTTTACGAGATATAGCGCCTCCGGATGCGTGTAGATAGCGAGTAGATGACTCGGAGCTTGGAAAGTATCGAGAGGAAATGTTGAGAGCGATTCAAATTGACCGCGCATATCAACTTGGTAATTAACTCACTCGATCCACGCCTTTCTTGCTCTCCACTTCTCTGTCCACCTTCTCACCAATTTCTGTGCTCAATTCGCCAGGTCTCTCCACCACAGGCATCTCTGGGACAAGTCCTGGTCCCAATTCTGGTACTCTGGGATCGTTGTTCGTATCCGTGGAGGCAGATCCCACACTGCTTCTCCGACGCAAGAGGATAGCGATTGTGGAGAGACGGCAGATTGTAGAGCTGCTATGATGAAGAATCTGTAGAGCGATTGAGATCTTGCCATTGCGAGACAATCCGGTGGAATGCTGGAGAGAAACAAAGAGTCGAAATTCGGAGAGAAGAGGGGTCATTGTGCAACGAGGCTACCTGTGTCTCATTTCCACTTCTGAGATCTGCAATCAGGCGATTATTATTAGCACAGAAATTGAGGCTGGGGAACGCCCTAGAGGTGAGGTTGCATGCTCGATACAACATGATGTAAGCCTCGCCAGCCCGCCAATAAGTCCCCTCAGTCGAAAACCTCCACTTTCTGAAAAAGCAGGGAACGTCCACACGCTGCAGATGTGGCAGAAGATACCAAGTGCCATTGGAGACACTGAATGTGCGGCGGGCAATGTCCTGCGTCCAGGAGTTGGAGAAAGATAACGCGGTTATTGAGCCTGGATAAAACCTAGGGTTGCAGGGTATAAGATTGCTTGAGCAGACACGCGCTGTGTTATTGCCAAGGCGTGATAGAAATATACATCGGAACAAATCCAGAAATGAAAGCTATGATCTACAAACTCTGCACAACGCTTCCTTGCACGACCACCCAATAGACTTCGAGCCTTCTAGCAACTTGCTAGGATGTGGCTTTGAAGGATATTTGAACTGGCTCACGAGCGGATTTGGATCATTTCTATGATCTAGATTCCCCAATGTATGATTGACCTCTCTATGCTTGGCGTCATCGGCCCTTACATAAAACCAAAGATCTTTCATCGCTCGTTGCCCTTCCAGTATATTCCAATACTGGATAGTGATCTCAGGAGCTTGAGTGTGATTCCACAGTGGAAGCTTCCCAGCATCAAGATCCTTGAGTGCCCTCGTATAGGTGATGGCGGCTTCTTCTTCAAGGTAGCCGACGAAGCGATGGCATGACTTGGTTGAGACAAGATAGGCTAGGAAGAAGCCGTTGAAGAAAACACCTTAGGAGCGCTGAGGATAAGTGCGCCTATGAACATGCTAAGGAGAGTGCAATTTGAGGGATGTGAGGAGTTGCATCTGCTCATTGCAAGACTCTTCGATGAGGGTCTCGATCCTGCAAAGGAGTCAGAGACTGAATGCCTATGGAAGATTCAGATAAAGGGGTGTATGAGGCTTCAAGTATATATTTGATGGGGTTTCCGAGGAGATGAGACTAATTGAGGCTGTTTATCTTCGCGATTTGATCAAGACGAGCTGTGTCTGCCCCCAGTAAGTCACCTCACATTGTATGCGATATCAAGAATTGCAGCGGGTCCTGAACCATAATAGGAGAACATTGGCATCTGTACGGCAACAGTAGAAAGCGGAAGTGACTAATCAGGATCGATGATACGAAAAAACCCAGTTCCTTGGTGCTGAGCTCATGAAGTCGTGGTCGCTGTGCCTCCCGAAAATATGGCATATCTCCGAGTCCCCGAATCGGTCTGATCATAAGCCGCATGATGCCTCGAGCTTCGATAGAGAAGGAACTTCAATACTTGAAGGTCCATATATGAATCAGCAGCTCGCATGATACAGGTTTTGATTTCCGGATGTGCCCGGTTTCTCGTCAAGTTTTCGTCGAGATTCCTGGTTTGAGCAACCATATCTGCGGCCCGTATCTGCCGTGTGTTGCAATTGCGCTTGTTGTTTTCGTCTCCCCAAAGATGATGGTATTTTTGAAATTGTCGAACGAGGAGCTGGGTACCGAAGCTGGACAGATTGATCTAGTAGACACATTGACCTAAGCAACAGTCAACAGTGGGTACAGAGTCATCATAACGCCGATGCCAATTCTTCCTACAACTCGAACAGGAGGAATGGCGAAGCATTGTCGAGCTGAGCTTGAGTTCTCGCATATGAATCGTGATCGAAAATGTGCGACGGATCTTAAGGTGTCATTTCGGGTTGCACACCTAATCTTCTTTCCTCTTCTTCACTCAAGCATAAACCTATTGCCAACTTCTTGCCCGTCAGACGAGCATCTGGCAAAAAGCTTCCTCCTTGCTTGTTATCCGCAAGTGCCAGTCTCTTGTAGCCACGGAAGGCTTTCCCGTAGAAAATGCTCTCCCCGTTATCATCAAAGATTCTCACGATCTCTTCCGAGTTTCGTATCTCCCAATCCGGATTTCGTTGCGTTGGTGCCAGTACATTGCATTCCGCATCCGGTATATGTAACACATCAAGTACGGTCACTTCCCTTGTCTCTCTCGTGGTCGGGCTGACGCGTACCACAAGCTTGACCGTCCCAACTCCAATGATGTTTCCATGTTCAGTGGCGATAGTTTTGACTCGTCGATATGTTGTAAAAGAGGATCGGTTTTTGGCGTAGTGGTTACCGCCGTACACGAGAATTCAGTCCCAACACCGTCGCTTTGGTGGGTTGTCGATGTTTTGTTTTCTTCGTTGCTCTTTCTGGGCCCGCGACCATTCGCCGATTTCACCCATTGTGCTTCTGCGGAAAGTCAGTCCTCAATTGGACGCCGAAGCTTCATGCTCATTGATACCTGCAATATCATGGAACAGACTTCAGCTCTAAGCGTGTTGAGTTGAGAAACTCCGGAGGTTGAGGGAAAAGGAAAGTTTTGCTGGGATGTAAAAGTAGTCCCTCACTGAGACCAACAAAGATTCCTTTCAGGTGTTGCCGTGTTCTGGAGCTTGCGGGTGGCTGCCAGCGAGCACCGCGGGCCTATGTGCTGATTGCAATTGACGTTGAAACATCATGGCGCGAAGTTAATGACGGTTCCCAAACTTTAATGAATTTTGGGGAAACCGTGCGGCTCGCGGCTAAACCGAGAGTGGCTAGCACCACCCTAATGTCACGGGTTCCGCTCACTTCCGCCGCCCCCACTGCATCTCGATCTCCTCTCACGCACATAGTGCCCAGGAGCATATTCGACATTTAAAAGCTATCTCAATGTCGCTATAGTTTTTGGTGAAAAGAATGAGGAGAGTGGCCTCGAGATGAACGCAGCTACGACGGGGTCGGAGACCTTTTACTGCTAGCCCTGATAGGTACTAGCTCCGTAGTCACGTGTCGCTTGCCATTTCAATGCCTCGCAACGTCAGGGCAACTTCGTCTCTTCTGCTCCATACTCATCGATATTGCTTTTCGTCCCATCAAATACATCCTGAGATGTCAGAGACGCCCAAATCCACATAACTCTGTCGCTACAGGCACTGTGACATCATGTCGAGTCATTTCTGCCTCGTTGATCGTTTCATTCGGGGACCTGATAGATGTTTGTTCGGCGACCAAGCCCAGGACGCGATAGGCATACGCCTCATCAATGCCCACAGTCAATGCATTAAGGTCTAGCCAGTAACCAGGCCTTCGGGCTTTGATATCTCAGCCTTTTGGCAAGGAATTATAGGTGCGTAATAATGCCGAGTTCTACTTCCCCTTTCGCTAAGCACATTTTCTGTACTCATTGCTCCTTCCTTTATCATCATCGCCCAATCTTGCAAAACGCGTAGATTACCTATTCCATCTCGATTCCTTGCTCGGAGAGCTACTGATAGCCGGTATGAGTAATAGCGAGGAGGACGCGACCCCATCAGCTGATGCGGATACCGTCGAGAGGACGGATTCGCCGGACGGACAAGCAGCAGCTTCATCAAACGATCGAATTGTCACCAACTCAGCATGCGTTGGGTGTCGCAGCAAGCACTTGAAGTGCGATGGGCTCCGTGTATGCTCACGGTGTGCTTCACAAGGAATCTCGTGCGTATATCTGAAATCTCGTCGAGGTTATCGAGGTTCCAGTGCACGTGGAAGACAGCTTGGCCCTGCACATGGCAACTCTTCTCATGACCGCACTGATAAGATGCCATATGCCTCAGCATCATCGAGCACCATAAATCATCTTTCACTGTCTGGAGGCCCTTCTTCATCCGAGTCTCTATACGGTGGCTCTTATGGTTACAGACCAATGTTCATGCCAGCGGGAACGCAATTGAGCAGCAAAGTTTCCGATTCAGCGAATCCGGATAGCCGTAGATCTGGGTCCATTGATCGTCAGCGGTGTATAGATGCATTCTATCACTACTTTCATGTAAGTCTCATCTTCTCGGAGCAAATTTTCATCCTCTGCGTTTTCTTTAGAGTCTTGAAACAACCAATTCTCCCAATGAATGTCCCAATACTCTTGGGATTCTCTCAAACGGCTGAAAGAAGCATACTGACTCGGAGATTTTGGGGAACAGGGCTCACATCCTTTCTTGCCTCCTCGACACCACTTCCTTCAAGTCGCCAAAGGACGCCCCACGGACCACCTTCTGACAGCAATGTGCTACCTGGGCTCTCGTTATTTGACGGGAGCATACACGGCTAGCTATGCGCCTGAGCTCGAATTACTGGTTTTAGCACCACCAGCGGAGGATGCATCCGTGGTTCAAGCAATGTTGCTCTATGCCTTGGGTCTGGATGGAGGAGGTGAACAGACGAAGGCAGTAGATATACTTGTCAAAGCTCAACACCTAGCTTTGAAAATAGGCATGAACACGCGAGAATACGCAATTGTCAATGGACAAGGTTCCCCAGTTTGTGAAGAAAGCCTCCGACGTTCATGGCATGAGCTTTACGTCGTATGCGTAATGGCTGCTGGGTTTCACGGACGAAGGCCTTTTCATGTGCAGGATTTGAAGTCAGCAGTGCCTTTACCGTGCGAAGAGAGGGAATTTGGTACTGGTGTAAGTGTTGCTGATCAGCGCTCTCAATGTTCCAGCCTTGCCTGGACTTTCTGGACAAGGACGATGGTTGGCTAAGACTAGGGGATTCCACTGCATACAGTAGATCAGCCTGCCCTAGCCTCCTCAATAGTCTTTCACAGGCTTGGAGATTGAAAACGCTGTTGCTGATACACTGTATGATCTCGCTGACGATCGCAGTCAATTCCACCGCTTTATACTTTCGAAGATTTTGAGGAGGATGGTTTCAATGACGAAGATGTCGAATGGTCCTCTTACACATATCGAATAGCAGCGGCGCGCAACCTCGACCGAATCATACTGTCGACACAATTCTGCTTCCCCGACGACCACACAATTCAAAGACAAGAAGCATATCTTACAAACTGGAAACTGCATCTGCCGGAGTCAAAAAAGGCCTTTTATGACGAGTCGGGAACGTTTGACGAGATGCTCTTTCAAGCCCACATGATCACTGACGTGTATGTTCTATGTACCTTTGAATCGTGTCAATGCTGAAACAGTGATCTAGGAGCTCTATTCTACTTCACCGACACAATTCGAGACTCGAAGCCCTTGCTGTTCAAACAATCACTTCTTGTTCTGCGAACGAACAGGTTAACCTAGCACCAATGCCGGATAACTTGCACACGTTTCAAACAGCACAAGCAGCAGCAAACATCAGTAGGCTAGTCGCCATACCGACTCCTTTGATCAATCACACACATTTCTTCGTGTGTGCATTGGCTCTCTCGTCAATCGCTCACCTCTCGACCTGGTCGGCACTTCCAATCATCTCCAAGGAGCAGGACCTAAAAGAGCTCATTCGACTAAATGCTGGGGCCTTGAAAGCGATTGCCAAGATATGGCCCTCGAGTCGTATGGGATTTGGTCAAGTCACCAAGGCCGCACAAATGATTTATGCGAATCGAAAAGATGCGGCTGAAGATGTTTTCTGGCGCGATTTCATGCAGGAAGACATTATGACTGAGCTCATCGAAAGCACAATGAGTGTTGAAGATCCACTTTCTGATCGGCTTCTCGACCAAAATGATTCTTCGCATGCATGACTTCTCAGTGGTGAAGTCTATGTTCAGTACCTCTCTCGGTCTTTTGGCATCGGAGGGTCAAATTGCGGCCCGATTTCACCCTTCTCAAGCGCGAGAGCTTCGAATCCACCAAAAAATCGATTTAGCCGGTGAAGTGGCAGTCCAAAGCATAGCCAGGCGTCTATCGTCAAAACGAGACACGATATCCGAATGTCATACTTAGCGAAATGTGTTCCCGTCTCTTACCTCCTGACTCTCCTAATCTTCTCAAGTCCTGGCTCCTGACCCATCTTGAGCCTCTAGCGGCCCATCCGGCCCCGTTGGAGTGGTGTTGCCAGTCGATGTGCGGGTGCACTGCGAGGCGCATGCTTTGACAACTCACACTTTCATCATTTTCTGTATCAGATTCATGGAAATCACATTAAGCTATCGTCAGACTCGAAATGAGGCAGTCATGCCTAAACACCCTTCGACCCGAACTTGCCCCTGCCAAGCTCCCTCCCCTCTGGCTAAGTACTTTGGTCTTAGGATCAATAATTACACCCTTGAGGGTTTTAGAGCACAGACAGATCAAGGGTGTTTGACCAATAAGTGAATTGGTATCACTCAGTTTGTATGCAGAAAGTGCTAGAAGTATAAACCCTCAGGGGTGTGATTATTTGTCCTTGGACCAAAGTATATTGTTTCTTGATGGAAAACTCGATAACGGGGCTGTGCATTCGGCGAGGACTCCCGAGTCATCTATTTTACCAAGGACGAGTGGAATTTGGGAAATCGATATCGATATCGAGGCAAGCCCTACGCGGCTTAGCGGTCCATGGCCTGTACTCGTGTCAGCTCAGAAATCGAGGTATGCGATATGTCCTCGGTAGCCACTTGTGGCGAGAGCGTGCCTGCGATTCAAGAAAAGCGTGGGGGATGGCATCCCGGAGAGCCGCTGATGTGGAGGCTTTGATATCCCTTTCAGCAATGACGGTGGGAGTATTGCCGAAATTCAGTCAGGAGTAAAGTCCCCTCTGGACCAAGTGTGATGAGAAAGACCACTCACATCCCCTCGCTTACGCGACTGCCCAGTTCTACACCACTGCTTCTGGCCAATTTCGTAGGCAGGTGACAAGTCGTCGCGTTTTCCGGCAGCTGTGTTTCGCCGATTTCCATGCCCTCATTTATATCCCTGCCCCCGCGACTTTATCCGCATCAAAACAACCTTATCCCCGCGTTTGGCGAGTACCCTTCATGGATTAGGCCTCGGCACCCTCCCAAAGCTTATTATACACCTGTTTTGTTGCACCACCCTTAATTTTGGTCCGAAATCAGAAGACAAATGCAAAGTTTGTTCTGCGCCACTTTTCTAATCTGTTTGCAACTTCGAAAGCGAAACATCTACTTGTAGGATTTTCAATGTTTCTCTAGCAAACCTTAGGCGAAGCGAAATGCGCAAAGGAGCTCATGGCACCGATTGGTGCTTCCTGCGCCAAGCGTGCCTCTACCCCACCATCTTGAGCTCAAAAAAGGGGGAGCGATCCGGAGAAAATCCTGGCAACCTATCAAAGGTCAATCAAAACGCCAATGCCCTGGACAAACCTGGACCATGAATTTGTTTATATTAAACGTCGGTCAACTGATCCGGTAGCTGGCGGAGTGGCCCGTGATGCGCAACAATGTTTCTCCACCAAGTCTTCTCATGCTGTGGTATCCAGCATCGTGACTTGACTCCGCAGCTCAACCTCCAATCTTAGTCGTCGTCGGACCGCATGGAGCGACCCAGCCTCCTCCCCTTTTGGTCTTCGCGAGATCGTCAATCCGAAGGGCCCGTCGATCCGGAGCTCCAGATCTACAAGTTTCATGGAGAAGTAGTCTGGAACAGAATTTTTGAGTATCATGGCTCATCACGGGAGGCTCGCTGGCTAGCGGTTATCTTGCTCCCGTAGCTACCCATTGAGTATATAAGATCAACCCCTCGACTCCAAGTTTTCCCAGCACGACATTCATCCTTGAGCTGTTTCTTCTCACCATCCATCATGTATTCCAAGATCGTTCTTGCCTCTTCTCTTTTGGCTGTTGCACGTGCTCAGCAAATCGGTACTCTCACCACCGAAACCCACCCTCCTTTGACATGGCAGAAATGTACGGCTCCAGGCAGCTGTACAACTGTTGCTGGTAAGGTCGTCTTGGACTCCAACTGGAGATGGCTGCACTCGACCTCCGGTTCAACCAACTGCTACACCGGAAACACTTGGGATGCAACTCTCTGCCCTGACGATGTCACCTGCGCCTCGAACTGCGCTCTTGATGGTGCTGACTACACTGGCACTTACGGTGTTACCGCCTCTGGAAGCTCCTTGAAGCTGAACTTCATCACAACTTCTGGGCAGAAAAACGTTGGATCTCGTCTCTTCTTGATGGCCGACGACACCCACTATCAAATGTTCAATCTCCTGAACCAGGAATTCACATTCGACGTCGATGTTTCTCAGCTTCCTTGCGGCTTGAACGGAGCGCTGTACATGTCTGGCATGTCCGCTGATGGTGGTGTTGCGGCTTACCCCACCAACAAGGCTGGTGCTGCTTATGGAGTCGGGTAAGCTCTCTCGTTGATTTGGAGAAATATGCGCTAACAGCCGGTCAGTTACTGTGATTCTCAGTGCCCACGTGATTTGAAGTTCATCAATGGCCAAGCGAACGTTGAGGGATGGACTCCAGCATCCAACAGTGCCAATTCTGGTACTGGTCAATATGGATCTTGCTGTGCTGAGATGGACATCTGGGAAGCGAATTCCATGTCCGCTGCTTTGACCCCTCACTCCGCCGACAATGTCACCCAGGTAAGCTTCCTGACAATTGTGACATCGCCTCGAGCAATGCTAATATCATGAAGACTAGATGTACTGGCAATGCCTGTGGGGGTACCTACTCCACAGACAGATATGGAGGAACCACCGATCCGGACGGATGCGATTTCAACTCCTACCGCCAAGGAAACACCTCGTTTTACGGCCCAGGCAAGACTGTCGACACCAACTCGGTCTTCACCGTCGTCACTCAATTCTTGACTGACACTGGAACCGCTAGCGGTAACCTCAACGAAATCAAGCGCTTCTACGTTCAAAACGGAAATGTGATCCCCAACTCCCAATCAACCATCGCCGGCGTCACCGGAAACTCCATCACCGAGGCCTACTGCACAGCTCAGAAGACCGTCTTCGGAGACACCAACGACTACGATAATCACGGAGGCTTTGCTTCCATGACCGCTGCATACAAGGCCGGTATGGTTCTCGTCCTCTCTCTCTGGGACGATTACGCAGACAACATGCTCTGGCTCGACTCCAACGACCCAGCCACCGGATCCGCATCCACCCCCGGTGTTGCCCGTGGCTCCTGCGCCACCACCTCAGGTGTCCCAGCTGATATCGAGTCCAGCGCCGCTTCCGCCTACGTCACTTACTCCAACATCAAGGTTGGAAACATCAACTCTACCTACTCCGGCACCCTTGTTGGTGGTGGATCAAGTGGAAGCTCTTCCGCGGCTTCATCCAGCACGCAGGCTACTTCCGCTACCCTCAGCACCGTTGTGACCAAGGTCACCAGCAGCACGGCTTCTGCTTCGACTGGTGCGGCTCATTACGCACAATGTGGTGGTGTTACTTGGACTGGTGCAACGAGCTGTGCTGGTGGATACACTTGCACTGTTCTCAACCCTTACTACTCCCAGTGTCTGTAGATAGAGAGAATGGAGGAGGATTTTAGACCTTCACGAGACATTAGAGTTGAAGAGCACCTCAAAACTTGGAGAATGGTGGGTAGCATGGTATGAGCTGGCATCAAAAGACTTTCGCTTTTTTACTTTCGACCGTATATATTTACTTCTGCTGTATATAGCTTTTGACTAGAAATAAACCATGTTTGCGAGGATATTTGTGCCCTTCACTGTCTTCTTCGTCTTCTCACTGAGTGCCTGGACATGGGATACAATCGCAAGCGGGTTCAACTGTGCCACATATGTTCCACCTCGCTACTCAATTATTAGACTCGACTTGAGAACTCTCCTTCCTCAAAATATTTAATTTGATTTAATGCACTCACTGACTTCACATAATGTCTGAAATCGCTCTTGTCTGAGCTGTTTCATTGGCGTCATGTCCGATAAGGTCTAGTCTAAGCGCTAGTGTCCGCCACGACCACTCCTTCCTTCCCCAATTCCTGAACTCTCTCCTTCTTTTTATCTTCACGTCATTAAAACGCCCACATGCTTCTCTCTTCTCACCTTACCATTGAACGTATTTAAGGACCTCGTGCTCGTCCTTACTCAGACTCACATCTAAGATACTCTCGGCTTCAGAATCACGTTGTATATCTGATCCGGTTTCTGGATCGTGAATTCCTTCGTTCCCAACACCAGACCAGGATCCTCAAGGCAAATCTCGTACCTCAACAACAACGTCGCAATCATTTTTATCACAAATTGGTTCGCTACATTCCTCCCAAGACACTGGCGACTCCCGAATCCGAAGCCAAGGAAGCACGTCTTCATCGTCGCCAAGTCAGCAGTCTCGTCTGTCCATCGATCAGGATCCCAATTATCTGGGTTATTGTACACGCTACCGTTGCGGCCAATGATAGCGGCTGGAACGCCAACGGCTACACCGCCTGGGATGTAGTGTCCGCAGATGACGGCACCTTGAGGAGGCGTATCACGTGGCATGGCGTACCCGATGGGAGGATGGAGACGGAGACATTCGATCTCGGCGTTCTCGAGGAGGTGGAGCTTCTGCAACTTGGTGTATGAGACTGGCCGGGCTCCATTGGTGTTCTCTGGGAACATGTACTCCAGGTCTTTGATGATACGAGACGTGACTTCGGGGTTCTTGCAGAGGTAGTAAGTCATCCAGCTCATCGTCACACTTCCTGTACTCGCACCAGCGACCCTACGATTGTCAATCGTGACCCACTTTATTATAGGTAATACTCACATCAATGAAGATGTCTCCGCACGAAGCTCTGCGAAGTCCATCTTATAGCCTGTCTCTGGATCTCGAGCTTCGATGAATCTCTGCATGATATCTTGTCGAGCTTTCCCATTTGGCGTCACCTGCTTCCGATCCTCCTGGAAGCGTTTCTCCAAAGCTTGCTTCGCGAAGTCCAAGTATTCTAGGCGTGCTTCCCACAGCTTCTGGATTTTCGGAAGTGGCACCCAACTCATGATTTTGACGTTGCTCTTCCCAAACGGAAGAATGCCACTGAAATTCCCAAACCTCTGAGATTGCTCAACAAGTGTCGAGTATCTTGCAGGCTTACCAGCTTCGATGGCGCCAAAGTTGTTGCCAAGAGCAAGTTCACCCATCAAGTCTATTGTAAAGAGCTCGAACCAGAAGTAAATGTCGAATGGTTCCTGGCTACGAGCGAAGGCGTCCATTCTCAGCATGAACTTCTCCATCATTTGGTCGACGACTGGCTCGAACAAGTGAAGTGTTTGGGCACTGAAGCCGTGTGCAACCATTCTTCGCTTCATAGCATGGCGCTTTTTGGATCTGGTGGAGAAGAGCGACTCCCCGGTAGTAGAGAAGGCATCATACCAACTTGACTTGCCAAATCCTTCGACGCCTTTTCCATGGCCTGTAGAGAATGAGCCTTTTTCTTCTACGGCTTCAAGAGTTGCTTACCATAGATTGCTTTGACAGCATCAGGATGATTGAAAGACACAGAGTTGGGACTAGTACGAACAGCAACAGCATCGGGATTTTCGGCAAACAGCTCGCCAACCCATTTCGACCGACGCTGTTCTTTGAGAGCCTTCCCTTCCAGGATCCCGCTTATTCTCGTCAACCATGGCCCTGGAATCTTGCTGAGTGGCGAGAAGAAGAGTCGATATGATGTGAGATAGATGGGATATACGATAATAGCTGCAAGTGCAAGATAGCTAAAGAAGTCCTTGTCCCGTGGAAGCCAACTCATGTTGTCGGTCTCTAAACTGCTTGTGGTGTGTGAAAAGACATTTGACGATTGAATATCTGGGAATAAGGAGCTAGAAAGCGGAGGAGATCTTGGAAGACGTTGAAATGCAGCTTATATTACGTGTCTCGGTACTCGGGTCCCACTCCAATAGAACTCGTCCACTCGATCTCCTTATGGTTAGAATAATGTTCATTGCAGCTTGGCAATTATATGCGGAGACACGGGTACAAAAGTGGAACAGTCCCATGTTCGTGAAACTAGCTTCAACACGGGAGAGCATCGAGGATTCCCATTTTGCTTCAGTTTAATGGTTCAATTATTCATCAAGCGTTCAACTTCAAGGCCCCATCTGAAGCTTTGTGGCTTGATATAAGATCATTAGAGGGATGTCTCGGTCACGGATAGCGAAGTGATGAAGTCCCTCAAGATGAGGGGTAGTGCCGCTAAACACGGAAAGTTTCGACGACCGATTAGTCTCTCTGTCAGCTAAATAGTGTCAAACTTAGAGTCAAACATTTGTTCTCGGAAGCATAAATCCACCTGAAGCCCCACATAGAAATTTATATCTTTACAATCGATAGGAATGCGATGCTGTGCTTCAAGAGGGAGCGCGATCATTCTCTGATCTCCTCAATATTTTGATAACAATAACAAAGAAATAATGCACCCTAATTGTTACTTCGGGCTCGCAACTACTTTATTTTTATCCGAGAAGCACAAGAAAGCTTCGCGATACCCATGCCTGCTACTGCCGAAGTTGTCGACATCACCCCACATCCTACCCCAGAAAGCCCAGGGTGCAACGGTGGGTCTGCGGGGTTCCACTCTCGGCCCCGCATGAGCCTCATCTCAGCATCCCCTGCAGATATAACAAACAACCTTTCCCCACTCGGTGGTAAGGTACCAAAGCAACAGATCCTTCTGCTCCCTCTAGTTGACAACCCTACGACGCGATAACACCCGATCAGCATCATGAAGGACACCGAAGCACACAAGCATGCAGTAGAGCATGAGATCGACTTGGCTCACACGGAGCATCGTGAGATACCCCTTGGCTACGAGGACCCTCACAAAGCTGCCTTGGAAGACAATCCGGAGCATGCGGAGAAGTTGACATTATCTGTTATTCTATCTGCGCTCTTCCTCGGGACCTCATTTACGGGACCTATCATCTTCGGCTTCATTCTCGCTACCCCTATTCTTGTCCAATTGTCTGAGAAGCTCGGTGGCGCAAAAATCGACTTCTGGATTCCTTCAGGATGGGGCGCTGCTGCCGCCGTCGGTTTCTCAATTGCTGGCAGGATATCTGATATCTTCGGAAGAAGATATGTTATCCTGTTTGGTCAATTTCTCACTATCATCGGCGGCATCATTGCGGGTTCTGCTCAGACTATGAATCAGCTCATTGCTGGTGAGGTTATTCTTGGGGCGTCAATTGGCACCGTATCCGTCGCCTATGCTGGTATGTATATCCATTATTTCGAGTCTTCACTGCTAACATCAAGCAGGAATATCTGAGATCCTCCCAAACAAGTACCGCGGCATGGGACTTGCCTGGACAGAGTTCAATCTCTCGAGTTGGTCTATCCCAGGCACCCTGCTTGCAAACCTCATGGTCTCGAACGCAACTTGGCGTATCATGTTTTACATCGCTATTGGTTTTGGCGTTTTCTCCTTCGTGGGAACGTTCTTTGTTTACTTCCCACCCAGTCACCCGAGACCAGATGGCAAGACTCGATGGCAAGAGTTTAAAGAGTTAGACTTCATTGGCGCTATCCTTTTCGTTACTGGTCTTATCGTATTTCTGTTTGGTCTCAATTCTGGTGGCAATACGTACGCTTGGAGCGCTGCTGGTACGATTGCTCCCTTGGTCCTTGGACTCATCGTCTTTCTTGGCGCGTTCGCATATGACTTCACTATTGCGAAAGATCCGCTGTTTCCTTGGTATTTATTTAGAAGTTTCAGGGAATTCTCTTCGTTGATTGTCCTGGTTACCGTTGCGGGGATGGTTTTCTTTGCTGCTTCGGCGTTGAATGCGCAGACGATTTTGTATTTGCACAGTTCGGATCCGATTAAGATTGGTATCTACTCTCTTCCATCTGGGTACGCGACCACTCCCTTCCCATGTTTAAAATACCAATGCTAATAAGTTCGCAGATCTGGACAACTCCTAGGCGGTGTGATAATCCCCGCACTCGTCCACTACATCAAACACGTTCAACTCCAACTCACCTTCGCAAACTTCATGCAAACCCTTTTCTTTGGACTCGCAGCTCTTATCACGCCCACCAATCTAGGCTGGCTCATGGCAGTCCAATTCCTCGCCATGCTGCCATTCGGTTGGATCACTTTGAACTGCTACACAACAGCCAGTCTTCACGTCCCGCAACGAGATCTTGGAGTTGCGATTGGGTTGATTGGTACGTTCAGAAGTGTGGGCGGTAGTATTGGAAGTGTGATATTCTCCTCTATCTTCTCCCAAACAGCTACAAAACAAGTCTCTACCCGCATTATCAAAACTCTTGGCTCTAATAATGTTTCACTTAACTCTACCGCTTCAGCTGGATTCGTCGAAGCTGTTCGCCTCACCCTCCTTGGTGTTCCAGGTCAAGCAGCATCATTTCCCACTGTGTCGGCAGATGTGTTTGCGAAGTGTGTCACGGCAGCCAGATATGGGTATGCGTATGGGTTTCGCATTACGTGGTTGGCGAGTATTCCGTTTGGGATTATTGCGGTACTTTGCGCGATGAGTGTTAGGGATCCGTCGAAGTATTTTACGAATCATGTTGAAGTTCATCTTGAGAGGGAGATTGGAGGGAAGAATAGGGGGTTGGTTAAGAAAGTTGATGAGGAGGGGGACCAGGGAGTAGAGCATCATGAGAAGGTGGAGGAGAATAGGCATGAGATTCAGAATGACATGGAGAAGGGGAGTGAGGCTACTTAGTAATTAGTAAGAGGAATTGTCTAAGTAAGAGAGTAATATTGAGCTTGAGAAGTGATCCTGAATGTACATAATCCCCAAATCGCATTGAGAGTCCAAAATGTCCCATGCTTCATTAAAACATGAAATACTCCCGTTTATTTTCCGGCCCTCGATACAGTCTGCCAGTCGTCCAGATCCAGATGCAAGCAGTGATCACACCCATAAACTTTATCTAAATAAGAACATTTCGCAACTTGAGCCAAATGCCTAGCGAGAATCCTCAATCATTCGAATAATATCGTCGTTCCGATTGTTCTCTTCAGCCTCATCGCTATCACTATCGAAAGGAAACACATAAGGCTCCGGTTCCGAGCCGTCAAAGTCACTCCAATAATTGTCATCTCCCGCCGAGGGGAAGCAATCCTCGTACGTTACTGAAAATTCATTAGAGATGCTTTATAAATAAGAGACAGAGTACTGACTAGACAACTTGCTCACAGAAGCCAAGAGATCGTTGATCCATTTTCTATCTTCCTCCACTTGAACCGCCGCCTGGCTTCTACGGGAAATTTGAATTTCGTGGACCGATGACAGGATCTCGATATACTGTTGGTATTCTGGAGCTCTTTGGACTCGTATTGGGTCGTAACGAGCGCTCTCCAAAAGGGTGTCTTCATCAACATTGTCAAGCCCTATAGAAATACCGATGTTATTGAACATGTCCTTTGTAGTTAAAAGTAGAGGTACGTACAGTCACCTCGGTTAAGTTCCCGTGATTTTAACTTTAAAAGCGCGTTTTTTCGCGACCGCGTTCCATCACTCCTACCTAAACTTCTCAAAATGCCACCTCAACGCACTCCTCTCGGGCCAATTGATGGCAATATCCCTCGCAAAGGGCCACTCTCTGAATTCGAAAGAGGCCGGATTATTGGTATGCACGATGGCGGCGCAAAGAAGGCTATAATCCAGCGCTTCTATTCTCACCCTTATTCCACTGTCTCGGACACTATCACAAAAGAAGCACTACGCGATAACGGTCACTCACAAATCAAACCCGGCAGACCAAAGTCTTATTCTCCTACCGAAGAACGCCTTGTGCTACGGCATGTTCGAAAATTCTCGAAGGATACATATACAGAGGTCATTAAGGCATACTCGGTCACATTTAAGAAGGATACGGTGAAGAAGATCTTGAAGGAGCATAGAATCAAGAATTGGAAGTGCAAACGGCGACCATTTCTTACTCGAAAGAATGCCAATAAGCGACTTGCTTAGTGCCTTGCGCATCGGCATTTGAATGCAGAGGAATAGGGAATGCATATGTGGAGTGATGAGTGCTCTTGTGAGCGGGGGCGAGGAAAACGGGACGAATAGTGCTTTCGAACATCAACAGAGAAATAGCAACCAAAAATAGTCCAAACCTACGGAACGAATAAAAACATAAAGGTTATAGTCTGGGCATGCTTTTGGGACCTCGGGCGGTCTAACCTTTATATCATGGACCGGGACTTTGAGAGCTAAAAGCATGGGTATTCCGCTAACTCCTATATCGAGGTTTTAGACGCAGAACTTGCTCTAATTCACGAAAAACTCGACCCAAGGTATCTATTCATGTAAGATAATGCTTTTATTTATTGTGCTAAGAAGGTTAAGGCTTGGTTTAAAGCCAAAGGGATCAGACAGCTTATAGACTGGCCTCCTTACTCCCCAGATTTGAACCTAATCGAGCATATTTAGTGGCATTTAAAGATTAAGTGCTATAAGATGTTTCTTGAGGTTACAGTAGACAAATCGGAGTCAGAACATGCGCGACAGAGATTAGAATCTTGTCTCCAAGCGGCTTGGGATACTTTAGACCAAGAATTGTTTGATACTTTAGGTGCAAGCATGAGTGCTCGCATAGAAGCTATTATTGAGGCCAAGGGGTGGCACACAAAATATTGAGCTTAATTTTGAACATTTCCGAGGGATTTTTGTATCGTTAGAGAGAGGATATATAGGCGCATTAATAGCATTAATCAGATCTTAATTTGAACTACAATTAGTGAAGTTATGTAAAGTTTAAGTTTTTGAAAAAATATAGAGTGCGGGGTCAAAAAAAAAATTCACGGGAACTTTATCCTAGGGACTGTACCAAAAGAGCCGTGTGTAAGTTCTTCAATAATGAGCATATCATACTGGAATCGGCGTCGTAGCGAGAGGAGCATTACTAGCATTGGCCGAGTCCAAGGGCCAGCGAAGCATCGTCCTGCTAACACTCTCGCCTGGTGAATGTCTGTTGCGGAAGCGAATTCCGCTTTGGCGAAAAGTTCTCCCCGCAACTCCAGTACTCGACTCAGTAGGTAACTTTTCTTACTCTCAACATCAAGCTCGGGAACAACGTTGTACAACCCGTTCTTGGTCAACGCCCCAAGGGTAGTAGTCTCTGATCTTCCACAGATATCCACAGTGCCTTGTGACAGGTATTCATGGCAAAGATCTTCCGGCGTGTAATTGTATTTGCCGACAGTATCAATCCCGAAGTGCATCATAAGATTGGCTGCAGAGAGAAATGTTCCTCGAGCAATTTTCCAGTGTCGACAACGCAAATATGGATCTGATCCGCAGAAGAAATGCTCCAGTCAGTTTTCTGCTTCCGTATAGCATGTTGTAAGGCAAATAATAACGAAGAGGTCCAAGACATAAGATTATCGTTTCTGCAATCCCTCCAAGCCAAATGATCCGTTATCATTTTGGCGGCTTCGATATCTTCGAGACGGAATATCTGACAGTCTGCTAGATTTTTTTGCACCGCAGACGAGGAAATCTTTGTTACGCTACTATAGCCATTCGATTTTGGAGAGTACGTGCGAAATAGATAACGTGGGACACGGTCGAACATTCTAGAAACCCGTCAGTTTTGATCCATCAAAGTCCGGGGAGAATTCAGAGAGCTTTCAGACCATCGAGTTGTTTTTGGGTCATGAGAGGCATATTTATTATGGATCTTGCGGTCAAAATGAAAGGCGCCTCGCAGGTAAACCGAGAAGTGCAGAGTGCAGAGTAACAGAGTTCTTGATCTTTCGTATTCCGTGGTATCAACAAGGAAGTCGTGATGCGCCGCAGGCCAAGATGGGCCAGTCTCGATAGTCAAAGGAGATAGTCTTCGCGATTTTCGAGAATTATTGAAATATGCTTGTGCCTCAAGGCTGAAGACTCGAACGTTCCAGAGCTGACCTGCATTGTCTCTTGTGCCTTAACCTAATGAGGGGTAGCCGCTGACCAGGCTGTTAGAAGTGTGTTTGTTGGCATACGCTGAATAAGCAGCCTGACCCATAAAGTGGCCTGTTCCATTGAGCTCTGCTAATGTGATTCGTTGTAATTATTTCCACCCAATAGAAACGAGGTTCCTGAGTGACTGTAGTGGCTAACGAGTTTCAAACAGAACTTAACGGATTTGTTCTTGCGAAGATCTTGGTACTCCTGAAAGAACCCCCTAAGCGCTCGCTTCATCTGATCTTCAAGGCTTGGCTAATCCTTGAAGATTTTCGACCTGTCTATACAGTGATTGACAGGGACCTTGGTCACATTCTCTATACTCTGACAAGTACACAGTGGTGATGCTGTGTGCTACAAAACGTACAAGATGCTTAGATGAAGTTTCCAAGGGAATTAGGGTGCTGAATCGGAAATCTTGTCAACATGGTGTGAATTATGAACGAATATGTACAGCAAACTCACTTTTGTCCTAGTTTTTCGCTCACCCCTGAAATCCAATCTCAACACTGGCGGTGCCGTTACTGAGATCTATCATCCAACCTCCTCTCAATAAAGTCAAGTCTGCAGTCATGACCACAGGGCTGCCGAACGATGCCACCTGAGCCATCTTCTCCACCCTCAAAATCGTGCTCTTAGCAGCCGCCATCGTCGACACACTCGATATACTCGGCGCTATCCACACCGACATAGACCCATCCCTCTCCGAATACCGTACCACCTCAATATTCCCCGCATCAACACCGATCTTTACCCCAAGGGCAGCAAGATATACCATCCTCCTTACCGCATCCGTCGGCGTCACCGTAACATTATCATTTTCAATCCTCTCAACCTCCCCACCAAACACAACCAAACTAAGTTCCGAATCATCAACGACATACGTCCCAGCACCGAGAACATGACCTAGAAAATTTGGTCCATAATCTCCACTATAAGCATCCCAAGCCAAAGTATCAGGCCAGGAATGGAACGCCGCTGCTGCGAAACCTTCTTGGTCAATATTTGACATCGGACCTGAGTTGCCTCCGTACCCAACTCTCAGCGCATAGATATCTGACGGATCTTGTTGGAAGTGCTGCAGCAAAGGTAAGGAATTAAGTCCGGAGCCATAATGATGAATCTGTCTCTCGATCCGTTGAAGCTTTCCTCCATACAAAAAGTCCCAGTATCGACGAGCATTGCCGTTCCAGCCCCAGTGACTGACGGTCGGCATATATCCTAGGATACTGTCTATTGTTTTGTTTGCTGCGGAGGTGAGACCGAAGTAATTGGTCCAGTAATAGACACCTTCTTGACCGGTTGAGTCCCATGCCATTTCGCTGCCGTAAGGGACGGTTTGCATGGACCACGCTTCGGCTCTTTGCTTCATCCTCGCCTCCAAGATATTGGCTTGGGTGGTGAAGTTCTCATTCTTCAGGTCGGAGAGGAGATGTCCCCATACCGTCTCACCCATCAAGCCGAGCTCGCTGTAGTCTGCGTTTGGATTTCCGTTCGGGTCGTTGGACATGGCGAACATGACGGTATTGTAGGATTGTGAGAGATACCAGTCCCAGCTCGCTTGTTTGACTATTTCGGGATAGAATCTTGCAACGCGATACAATGCCCAGTACGCAGCGGAAACGTGGACGTAGTCGTACGCTCGATTCGTGGCGTAGGCGTCGGGGATATTCCAACTTTCCCAGCTTGACCAGTCGATATCTGGGCTGTAGTCGTAATCAGTCGCATTTGGTTGATAGAAGAACACACTCTTCCTAACAGCTGAAGAGTTAGGTGGTTGCAAAGTTCCCAGAACAGTCTGGTGAATAAAATCTTCGAGCTTGGAAACTTCATCGGCGTTTGGTTGTGCTGCTTGTTTCATTGCGGCTGCGAGCCATGACCCCGCTCCGCCCTCATCACTAAGCCCTGCGATCCAGACTCGTGGGTCTTGGAGGACGTAGTCGTTGACGGAGCGGTCGTAGCTGATGATCGAAGGTGCTCGGTGGAATGGATCGGAAGTATTGGTATAGTATTGAGAAGTGAAGAGGAAGTTGCCGAGATCGGAGAGTTGCTGTGGTCCGGATTTGGTGATGAAGTAGGAGACGGATTGTTTGGCGCCGTTGGAGAACTCGATGTCTACTCTAACTCTTCCCCATGCTGATGGGGATGGTGTGAGGGAGTATCCAGAGCTGGTGGCACTGAAATCGAAGGAATCTGCTGGATCGGATGAGATCGAAGAGACGGAAGAGTTGTAAAACAAGTGAAGCCGTGCAATGGAGTCTGCATGCACGATGTAACCGGGGACACCAACGGCCAACGGCGTCTTAGTCCTCTTGACTGTATCTTCAATACTTCTGATATTCGGCGAAAGTGAAAATCGCAACCCATAAGTCATCGACTCCCCAGCCGTAAGAATCCTTGATGTCGGCGGGTTCCAAGGCTGAGTAGCATTCCATTCCCGGTTAGCGTACCCTAATGTATGAACCTCCCACGAATAAAAGCCCTCAAAAGTCTGACTCTGATAACCCAACACCGTGCTCGTGTTCTCAGGAAGGAATCTCCATCCTTCGAATGTAGTGTTTCCAAGTGGGGTCACGACCAATGAAGCTCCTGCTCCTGACAAGGGCGTTACGCGAAGATATCCTCCTGCAAGACCGATGTTTGGATCTGTGAGGGAGCATTTGGCTTGAGTTTCTTCGGCTGTCCTGGTGGTGAAAATGCTGTTGAACTCGGTTGGGAAGCCAAATCCTCCGATCTCGAGGGATGAGTTGCCCGTGTTTTGGGCTGTGAAGGAGAGAGTTACGTCTTCGTCATCTGTGCTCCATTCTCGCGTGATGCTTAGTGGTGAATTTTCTGATATCGTGGGTGACAGGTTCGACGTCGCGATTGAGCCATTGCTCCCACTAAGAGGCAGGACTGGTGCACGTGCGGCTGCCGAATTGAGATCCACCCATTCTTGATCCCCATTAGCTCTGTACCGTACGGCAACGTCGCCAAGATGGTAATTTCCATTTGCTGCCCGCTCGGAGAGAAGGTCGAAGGGAGAAAAGTCGAGCGACGAATCCTTTGTTGATAACGATGCCAACGTTTGTGAAGAATTGACGAGCTTGACATCGAAATCGCTGGTGCTGAAAGAAATGTACCCGCTTGAGAGTCCCAAGTCATCTTGAGCTGCGGCGTTGAGTGCGGACAAGCAGAATAGACCAATGAGCTTGATCATATACATCGCGAAAGTATGCTCGAAATTCCAATAAGTAACAACGACAGTGACAACAGCAGCCAATGCGCCTCATCAGCAGAACTTCTATTTTATGGCTCCATTCACACAATAATTCGCGCCACGCTTGTAGCATCGAACTGAGCCGAATTCGTACAATTCCATGCCATGACAAGCAGAAGTGCGGGTTGAATACGAAGAACATTGCAGAAGATCTACAATTACAGCGGCACGTTACATGAGACGTTGAGTATCGGCAGTTGGTGACATGGGGCCTCCGCCCGCTTAAGCTACAGCCTAAGCGAGGTAGTCAGGGGAAGCAGAAGACCCGATTGGAGCGCATATACATATAAAAATAAGGTTGGCGGTTTCAATCGAAAGAGGCAGCTCTAAAAATTTCATAAAGATCTTCCCTCCTCACTTTGTGGAAGCAGCATTTGGCGGCCTAATTGAAGTCTATTTCTCCGGTGGGTGCGGGGTAGGATGTGCGGGGTAGATTTAGAGGCATTAGCAGAACGAAGCGACGCACGCGGGGACTGAGAACTTGAAATCGAGTTGCAAAAACTTAGAAGACAGCAAAGAAGCAAATAGTTTCTGGCTTCACAGTGGAACTCTCAAATTCAACCGTCGTCACTCGACCACATATTGCTCTCAAACCCCCTCTGCATGCAAACTCTCCTCTCGATGATAATTCTCCTCGCCCACTTATCCAGTGGTCGTCAACCCAGGAGCGTCCAAGCTGAAGGAATCCACCTCCACCGAGCCTCCCAGTTCAATTACAGCGAAGTTGAAGATCGCATATCTGTAGCCCATGAAAAACTCCCAGTCGTTGTTGAGCGTGAAACTCCCGAGCTGGGTATAACCAACACCATCCGTGCTGTAAAAGAACAATCCAGTATCCACCTGCCCAGGTTGAACATCAACAAAAGCCCTCAACCAAATCTTCCCCGTTCCGTTCGTTATTGGGACTGAAGCAATCTCAGAGCCGGGGCTGGAAGTCGTCCATGTTGAAGAATTAAGCGTCATACCATTCCAGAAGCTCACCTTGAAATCGCTACCAGAGTTAACAATCCCAATCCAAGCACTCACATCTCGAAAGAGTGCCAATCCCGCTCGATCACCATCCACCATCTTCTTATAATCAAGTAAGATAGTTCCCGACGAAGTCGGGCCTAGAATACGATGCGTAAGCGTGTTCCGCGCTTCGTAGATATCATCCGTAACCGTCACAGTCTCAAGCTTCAGTCCATTACCAACAGAAAATTTGGTAACATCGGGATTATGGTTCCATTCCCACTGCGGTCCTAGCTTTGTTTCTTTGAAGAGATCGGTTCCATTAAGATCCGGGACAGGAAATGGTGGGAGAGGATATTCGTAGCTAGTGCCCCAAGAACCGTTGACTGTTATGAGAATAGGGAAGCCGTCTGATCCCCATGTGATGGGAGCGAGAACTGGCATGCGACCGCCGGGATAAGAGTCTTCGAAGGCCATATAGTACCAGTCCCCTTTCTGTGTGTCGACCAAAGACCCCTGATGCGGTACACCCCCTCCCACAATCGGACCTTCGATATCAGCGAGAAGTTCTTTGACAACATAAGGACCAAAAGGACCATTCGTAGACTTAAGAACGAATTGCGCATCCGCAGGTCTAGTGTTGAAGATATAATAGCTTCCGTTGTATTTGTACCTAGGCGCCACTTAGCAATTGTTTCGGGAGAACTGGGACATTATTTGAGGAAGAAGTTGTGAGATTGTTTAGGATCCTGAGGGAGTTTCAGCCCCGAACTTACATTCTCGAGCCTTCGATATAGCCGACGTCTGATGGACTGGTGAATACAACCTGTGTTGAGACCTCGCTTAGCCCGTCTGGTGAGAGCTGGGAGACTGAGATCGTCCCACCGCCATGCGCGACATACATCGTGTCATCGTCATCGATGAGCATACCAGCATCGTAATAGCAATTATCGATAGATGAGCTTTGGGTCCAGGGGCCTGTGATGGAGGGTGCGGTGAAGATATACGTGGTGCTGAATTCCACACAGCCAATCCAGTAAAATAACCCGTTGCTTTCGCGGTATCGTAGAGTTGAGGCCCAGATACCTTTGACGTAAGCATTCGTTCCATTTGCAAGATCATATTTGGAGCCCCAGTCAAGAGTTGGAACTGAGTGGCCAATGTATTCCCAGTTGACCAGATCTTTGGACTGTAGGATGGGAGCGCCGGGCGAGTAGTGCATCGTGGAAGCGGAATAATAAAAGGTGTCATTGACACGGAAGACGTCGTTGTCTGCGAGATCGTTCCATAGTACTGGATTCCTAAATGTCTGTCCAAGTGCCGGGGAGACAGCCAAGAGGCAGAAGAGTGCTGAGATGGAGAACTTCATGATGAGGCGAAGACGGAGGAGACCATACGATACGAAATATTTAGAAGCAGAGAATGGTGGAATGTTGACAACTAACTCCTTCATATACATTGTAAAATTTCCAAGGAAAATAATTGATGCCACTTTAACCGCTAAAGTTGGATATAATTCCGCTGCAACCCCCAAAGATCGCCAAAGCTCTGAACATTTGTCGCCCATTCTCAGCTTCTAACCCGGGGCATAAGGTCAGAACAAGACATTGCAAAGAACGTTGAGTACAGAAGAGCAAAGCAAGGATCTTGTACTGTCTAGTTGGGTGCATGTTCGTCTGGGAAATATATTGAAGCTTGAGCCGCGCCAATCTAACAATTTCATGGCAGCTGGAAACGGGGTCACCCCGCCCTCGCAAAGCAGTCCGAGTGCCGTCGGCACCCCTTACTCCGACCCCTGCTTTCAAGTGCCTCGTTTGTTCGATGTGTTCCCCTCATTTCGAGGGTCCTGTTAGACAATAGCCTAAAAGCAATCAGACCAATGTCAATAGAGAATTTGAAGCATCGACAAGAATAGCCGCCTCTACCGAATCCAAAGCAGTACTCATAAGCGATACGATACAAGGACACTGAGTGGCGCAACTCGTGGCTCTTCTTGCTTTTTCTTTTATTTTTCATCATGTGTCAGCTTTTTGGGCAGACGGGTGGCGTGTTCGCACCCTCCTCCGGATCTGGCAATGACGCAGATCTCTGCTCATCGCGCACCTGCAAGCAGTGTCCAGTAGGAGTCCACCAAATCCCCCAGATCCGTCCACCATCCCTTGATCTCCATGGTCATGGCTCTCCCAATGAAGCCTTTCACTGCACGCACCTCTAAATCAATAGCTTCAACATTTTATCACCTCGAAAAAATGTCCACTGACAAAGACCCTCGGAGATCTATCCATGTCTTCAAAACCCCCATCAACAACAAACAATACCATCAAGCGAAAACAGCAAAGATCATCAAATATAAACCGAGAATGCATTTGTCGAATGAACCCTTGACAATTCATATTACATGGATTTTTCCTCCGGAAAGAATTGCTCAGTTCTTCGAGTCGCTGCATCCGCTGAAAGAGAAGCTTATTCAGGAGGATGAGTGCCTTTTCTTCAACGTCTTCGAAGTGAAAGGTCAGCCGGGAGTAATTCGCATGGTAGAGATGTGGGACTGCGACATGGATTTCATGGTTGATGTAAGATACTTCGAAAGCGCAATCTTGGGACGCTGGCGCGTTCTCGTCATAAGTACACTGCTAAAGTGGATTGTCGTCTAAAGGTACAATCGAAGAAGGAATACTACAAGGGGTTCTTTGAGACTGTAAGTAGGATTGCGTTGGAGCCACAAAAGGTGGAAGTCATGGAGAGTGTTGAGGGATTCAGATTTGTGCGGCCATTGAGGCGTCAAAGAGGTCGATCTCATTGAACTTGTTCCATCTCTTTTTGATGGCCTAGGACCAGGATTTTGCGTCTCGCAACTATAAACGAAGTCAGTCACCGTGTAGTTGCCACAAGGCTTACCTACCAGTCATTACATAGGTTCTCTTATCAGAAGATTACTAGCCGTGTGTCTCTGACGATGGCAGTGTAGTGTGGAATCCAAGCAAACGAGGATTCGGCGGGTAGAGTTGGAGAGTCGATGCCACTCAAATATGGGCGGTCTTCAGAGTCCGTATATCATAGACTCACAATCAATGTTCGAGTCCATCCAGGACATCTTCTAAATTCTCGATCGGCTTGACGTCCACTCTTTCCCCTTTGATATCCCCCCTCCCACACCAGCTTCTGTTGCCGCACCTTCAATGCCTTCTCCCAAATCCTTCCTCTCCCCACAACCCCGATCGTCCTGTACTCAGAGCGTACGATCGGTAATCTCGGCCCCTTTTCCGATCATGAAGACGCTTTCCATGCTGGAGAAACTCGTAGCTCCGCTCCTTATATTTGCTAGTTGACCCTAGGTCCGGGAATTCAGTGCTAGATACTTCATGTCTTTGAATCAGAGATTCGAGCTGGACTTCAGACCTGAGGCGAGGTCACTGATTGAGCCCCAAGTGTAGACGGTCGTGGTAGAGTGTCCTCAGCAGAGCTCGAGATGCACTATGTCTTTTGGCAGGATCCTAGTAATAGAGAATGTCGTGGAGTTCGGATTCGTGAGGCTGTTGAGGCACCGAAGAGGTCGTTCTCATTGATTGTGTTGGTCTCTTTTTGGATGCTAGAACTTGTCGCGAAACACCATAGACTCAATAGTGGCGGATTAGGATCGATCTTTTAGTGAATAGTCGGCAGTCTACAATCGTTTAGTCGTCGATGGATTGAAGTGGTGAGTAAGATTCTCCCTGAGCCGAAGAAGGCGGAGGTCATGGAGATACATGAGGCAGCGAAGACGCTGAGAGGATAGCTTTTTTTGATGTTGGCTATCCAGTCATATAAACACATGGAAACAACTAGATCAGTAGTCATGTGCTGCCAGTAGTCATGTGCTGCTTGAACTTGCAATCTCAATGTTAGCAGTCGCTGAGTGTCGCGTGAATACACATACCTCCGTCCCCACGTCCTCGATCAATTGAGAAGCGATGACTCCCCCCTCCCCCCCCAGTAACTCTAATAGAGTGCAAAAACCTTTGTATGCATCCGATCGTCACTATATGTGAGTGTATCTGGCTCTGTCCTAAAACAGCAATTCGAAATAAAAATACAATGCTCAATAGCAATACTCTGGGATAGGAAATCCTCAGAGTCGGAAGTGTCAGCCTCGGACATCCCTGCTTCGGCACCCTCAGCTTCAGGTCTAAAGCTCCCAATCGAAACCTCGAGCATCACAGCCTCGAAACATAATCCCAACAACACTATGCCGGCCTCCTTAGATCCCCATATCGAATGTTTCCCGGAATCGGTGTTCGGTTTCAACGGAAATTCCATCCCAGGCTCCCAACGAATTTCATCACTAATGAAAGAAAACTCTCCATTTCGGTCTCTCTGTATGAAAGTCTTGATTTTCTGGCTGAACTCTCGAAGGATGTCTTGTTCGAGCTCGGTATTGACTTCCTCTCGGGGTACACGTCGCAGGATGTAAGGTGACAGATGGTTCGAGAGAAGGTCGACAATAACATCGCCCTCGACGGTCGTGGGAGGAACGAGAGCCAGCTTGCCACCTTCAGTGACGGCAATTTTCCAATCCGAAATGTGCTTGAATCCATATGGATTCGTCATCTCCAATAGAAGGAAGGATAATGGATCGAAGTGTTTTCCAGCAGATAATGGATCGTTGGTGGCACTTTCCTGTGATGAGTCTTGGAGTGATTTGCGATGGAGATCAGGTTTGATCCCGCTCGGGCGCAGTTCGGGGTCTGAAAAAGAGATGACAGTGTTAAGAAGCTTTCCTGAGAGCAGCTCGAGGAACTTCCCTTTCCTTTCGACGTTTTTCTGTCCGAAAAAGTACTCAAAAGAATTTTCACTTCCATAAGGTAGCGATGGATCAGCAAGCCAGGTGTAAAATATATCGGATATCCGTGCGTACATGCGCTCCATTAATTGACGAAGTCTCTTATCAACTTCATCTTCGACCGACATCCTAGTGGTGAAATCGACTCTATCAGTATGGTCGAGATCGTGCTCAGACAGCCGGTCAGGGCGCTTGCTCTCTTCAGATTTGCTGCGGTAGCCCCCAACAACCTCGTTGTAAACTTCTTGCAGATCAACGTATGGCGGGACTCCCTCTTTAATAGTCTTGACTGTGTCGAGAAAATGACCCACACAAGCAAGGACGTTTGAGGTGTCATGGAATGTATGAAGCAAGTCAATGCCCTTGAGATCCCAGGTTATGGGCCCAGGAACAAGAGGAGCTGAGGAAGTCCTAAAGGAGGTCCAGTCAGGAACCCAGGACGGTAGATCTTCTACTCGACCATCAGAGTGACGCTCTCCGATTTGGGACAAGAATTCCAAATTCCCAGTATAACGTAGAGAGTACGCGGCGAATTCAGTGTACAGCTGATGTGGTGCGAGTCGATAATCGGCTTGTGGTAAGGTAATTGGTGGACTTCGGCTGTCCTGAACCAGTCCCAAATGCGCGTAGATCATATCTCGCGGATCTGCGACTCCAAATCCTCTTCGAAGGTGCAATATCCGCAAGAGCATATTGGCGGCGGTGTTACCTGACCCAATAGTTTCGGCGTCAGTATGTCTTTCTCACGAAACTTGAGGATGGGACTGGATGTCCCGCAGGTACCGGGACATCCGTGCATCGGAGGGTGACACCAACCAAAGGCTCTAAAAGCAATCAGAAAAGTAGAATGTACCTGGGTCTGCATTGACTCGAGTTGATTTGCGTCGTTCGATTAGAGACTTTTGCCAAAAGGGTCCGAGTCGCGCCCGAGTATCATTCATATCAAATAGTGTCAACATCCCTCCCATGAATTCTGAAGGATCGATGCCATACAGAACGAGATCGCAAAACAAATTCCACCTGATTCGGCGCGCTCCTACTTGGAGCCAAGGATCTGCAGAGAGAACAAGTTCTTGCAATACCCAGACGCGAGAGAACCAGGGTCGTTTCAGTATGTACTCTGCAATAAAGCGCCGCGACTCGTCACTGATACCTGTTATCATGACCTTGCAGTCAGTAAAATTCTTTTGCACATTGAGAGCTGAGGACAACGTCCTTAGAAAACCAGGGCATTTTATACCATAAATTCAACAGCTGGGGAATGTTGAGAAAGTACAGCTTACCTTTTGGCGACCGCTTTGCAGACGATTGAGGTTCGCAGGATCTGCGATGAAATGGGTCATCGCTCTCTACAGCAAGCATGTGAGACACATTTCTCAAAAATCCCGACTCAAAGTGCGACACTGGGCTGTGCTCTTTGCGAGTAAGAATGTCCATGACGTTATCGATCTCCGGTATCGAATCTCCTAGAAAGATGATCGTATGCCTCGCAAACTCATAGATTTTGCCCATGATCATGACTTGTACGCTGCGCTCATCCAGATCACCTTGATTAATGCATATTCCATCAGCCCAAACCTTTAGCTCTCTCTTCTGGTCTCGAAGGTGTCGCAAGGCTGAGTCCAATGATGCTGTGATCTCGAGGTTGTGGCCATCGATTAGGATGGTCCGCTTGTCGTTCACCTTACCCCACCTGTGTACGAGTCAATTTGCTCTTTGCATATCACGAGTAGAGCTCAGTGCTCCTTCCAAGAATAGCGGGATGTGCAGGCAGGCAAATAGAGACACTCGGACACTCGGACACGCCGCCCTCGAGTTTGTAGAAACAACACACAAAAGAAGACCTTGCTTGGAAAGGATGACTCACACGTAGGATAAGGCTGTATAGTTATCAATAATCTCATCATCATAATCCGAAAGAGTGACAGAGATGAGGCTGATGTGAACAGGTGCATCAATTTCCGGCGATGGGTACAAGACGATAAGGCGAATAGCATCTGCCTCCTGCAGTGGCGTGTAAGTGTAAGGTTGTGGTGATACCATTTTAATGACTTGGAAAAGAAGGAGTCGAGGTTGATGAAGAGGAGGAAATGAGGCTGGCAAAACAAGAAGGCGGCTGAGGTCAGCTGATATGCATGCAGCTCATTGACTCGCGTTCAATCTCCGAAGCAAGAGCAAAGCAAGAGCACTCTAACATCCATACGGACGCAATAGGTTTTGGAGATATTGGCGGAAGCAACATCGAATAATCCCACATAAAAACCCCCCTCGGAATTAGGGACATTGAAACAGTATACATATACAGGCAATAGTCGAGACACTCGTCCGGAATGGCGGAATTTGCGGAATACACAGCCAAGATCAATGGCAAAAGAATACAAGGTAAAGTTACACGCAAGTATTCATTGTCTGTTCTTCTGTTCCAGCCATCATCGTAATCATGTATGTCTGCTGCTCCGCCGCCCTCGGTCCCAATCAACTCTCATCCATTCTTTCATTGTTCCATCTTCCCCAGTACATTCTCTCCAACCCCCAGCTCCCGTGCCCTTGCGTCATGCTTACTTACACAAAAAGAGCCAGCGCCAACGCGCTCACCGTCGCGATACCAGTAGTGAACAGTCCTGTCCTAATAACCTGCTGATTCGTAAATTGCTTTCCCATATCCCAAACCAAATGTCTAACACCATTGAAGCTACCCAGTATTAGCACCCATCGCTCCAAAAGTCAGTCTCCCCCACTCACCTATGAAACGTAAACGGCATAGCAACCGCAAACTTCGCCAAAACCTTCAAAGCAACAGGCCAAGCCGCAAACGCCGCAGCCATACTCGCACTATCAAGACTCCATCCAAGCAGAGGTGAAACCAGGTATGATAACCCGAAAACGTAGAAGCCAGCAGAGAGAACGCTGCCGGTGAATCGGTTCATGATCGACATTACGGCTGTGATTTGCCATTTGTAGATTTGGAGGTGGGGAGAGTTGGGCCGGTTCTTGCGTTGGGCGACGAGGATTTCATAGGAGTCTGCCGGGGTGAGTTTTTGGGTTTGGATTGTGGAGGTTGATGTTGGTCGTCTGTTGATTATATCGTTAGTATGGTGATGTGATGGTGGGAGGGATGATGGGCATGGATGGAGGGGATGGCATACCGAGCCAGGACTGAGGAGCTGACGGCGAGAGGAGCCATTGTGTTTCTGAACACCATCTGCGAGAGCATTGATGGCTGCGAGGCTGCGACTGGGTGGTTGTTAGCTATCGCCATTCATCATGGTGGGATGTCTTGATGCCAATCCAATCCATCAGACCCTCAAGAGAAACGTACGCCTGCGCAGAGACTGTTGAGCTGCTCGTTGTGCCAACATCTTGATGAGTGGAGTTGTGTCTTCTGTCTCTCTCAACGGGGCGTTGGTGATGGTACAATTGAGAGTTGAGGCTCAGATGTTGTCGTCGACGATACGGAATTGACCGGCCGGAAGCTCCTGCTTTCCTCGGCAATGAGTGGCCCCACTTTCCCATCTACTCTGCACCAATAATGGAGCTCATATTTTCAATCGCACTGGCCTTCCACGTGACTCAAATTTTGGGAACATCAAATTTTTTGATCGCGAGAATTCTTCTTTTCTTCCATCAAGAGCATCAACCCATCACGCTGCTAGACCTAGGTGGCAACGATGGTGAATTGACCAAGCGGTAGCGTTATGTTATCAATTTGGTCATAATATGTTCTGAGAGGGAAGGATCTGTCGTTAATCTCGACCTCGAGTTGGCCATCTCGAGGTCGTTTCATTTTATGATCTACACACTTTGCTGCACCACGAAGTCTTTGGGGACGATTGATGAAGGGAAATGGTAGGGAGGCATAGAAGAAGAGACTTTGGGCTGCAGAGGGGACTGGATAGATGTGGAAAGAGAGCGGTGGGCAGTCGCAACTCGTGGTGAAAATTTCAGTCCCCTGTGCATCCTTTCGTGCAACGCGAATGCGCTTCAGAGCTTGAACATCGCTATCACTCTGTAATCTATCCTTCCTTCTTACAGTAACGAATTTCACATCTGCGATAAGTCCGGTGCCTTGCTTGATGTTGATCATCGCGTCTCATCCATCGAAGTCAAGGCTTTCCACTCGCTGAACATTTCGCAACCAAATCTTGCGAACTCTTTCCATAACATTTGCATTTTCCAATTCACCTTCACCTCCTGCTTGCTCCCATTTATATGAGTTCCTGCCCTACCTGACATTCTTCTCCACCCCGCTCCGCTGGCTCCCGCCGAGCAAAATGTCCATCTTATCAAAATTTAAAATCATTGCCTTTACGATGCAGAAACTCTATCTGGGAATGGTAGATTGACGAAAATAACCAATGTACCACTCACAGTCGTGCATAGAAACCACCCGTCATGCTTCACAGCGGGTCGGATATTCACCTTCCGCTGTGCTCCGCTAGATCCCGTTCATTCACTACCACTCCTCCGCTCTATCCCAAAGAGCAGAACGTCCCATCTTCCAGAAAGCATATACGATGCTTTTTAAGATCGAACTGTTTTTTTTTTAATAAAGTGGGTTATTTCGGGAATTATAAGTTGGTGGACAATGCTTGAGTTACTGAGTAGGGCGTGAGTGAGGAGGAGGTGGTTGTGAGATCCTTTCCGCTCCACTGCCGATGGGACATTTTGTTGGTGGCGGAGACTCTTGGGCATGAACACTGCATGGATGCTTGCAAAAGTGCGCCTCATATCTGGGTATTGTCCGCGGGCTGAAGTCTTTCCCGCCGACCCAAGTATCTTCTGAATGTTCAATTCTCGATGTTGTTACAGTTCAAGCACGTTGGCAGAGTTAAGTCAAGCAGGTGTTGTGTAATAAAAACATTATAAACGTTCATCTAGAGGATATCAATACGGAGCATCATCTCGTTAATACAATCCATCATCGACTCTCGAAAGTCGTCCTTCAATTCATCATACAGCCAGGAGTTTAGACTCGCTGCTCAACCTGCTCAACCGTCAGAGTATCTTTCTCCAGATTCCCACTCGTCAACCCAACTCTGAGAACCTCCTCTTCTTCTGATAGTTCGCGCCAAACGATGGCATGAGCTTGAGAAGCCTTGAGTCTTCTGTCGAACAAGCGATCGATACCCTCAAGTGGGATGTTCTTGGTTTCCGGAATAAGGAAGTACACGAAAATAGTAGAGCAAATCAAGAGCGAAGCGAAGAAGAAATACACCCCATATCCCATGGAAGCAAACATCTGAGGCGTGAATCTCGCAATCAAAAAGTTCCAGAGCCAGTTGTTTGCTGCGGCGAAAGCTTGAGCCAAGGTACGGACATTCTGATCGAACATCTCAGAGTTGAGAACCCAAGGGGTTGGGTTCCAAGTTGGAGAGTAGAACGCCGTCCAGAGATAGAAGAAGAAGACAGCCGAAACACCAGATGGTGGGAGAGACTTCGTCGGATGCGCCGCGGGGTCAGCGGCAGCGATATATCCTCCTACATACCAGAGGCAGAGCGAACCACCGATAGCACCGATCATCAACAGACGGCGACGTCCGAATTGATCAACGAGGAAGACGAGGTAGACGATTGTGAAGACAGTCTTGACGACACCAAAGAGTCCGGTGGTGAAGAGCGATGTGTTGGTTCCTGTAATACCAATGGACTTGAACACCGTAGGGGAATAATAATTGATAGCATTAATACCCGTAGCGTTCTGCCAGAAGAAGAGCGAGCCACCGAGGAAGAATCTCCACTGAATAGCCTTGTTGCTAGCCAAGATCTTGAACGGTTGCCAGAATCCGAGACCACCAGCTTGCATTTGTCGCTCGATGTTCTGATCGATGGCGTAGACCTCTTCTTTGATATAGATTTCGTCTTCGGGGAGCTCTCTGATCCAGCATAAATTCTTGATTGCCTGCTCGCGCTTGCCTTTTGTCATCAACCAGCGGGGGCTTTCGCGGAGCCAGAAGGAGCCGACGAAGAGCATGCCGGAGGGGATGAGTTGGACGGCGAAGGGGATGATCCATTGAGGGCGTCCGGGCTTAACGTGGAGAGAGACTCCGTACTATGAACTGTTAGTATCATGCATTTCCCATGTTCCCATGAATGCTTACATTAATCCAGAATCCAACCAAGCCACCAATTTGCCATCCCAATTCAAACATGCAAACAAGGCGTCCTCGAATAGCAGGAGGTGAAATCTCAGAAATGTAGATAGGAGCTAAGTTGGAAGCTCCACCGACACCGATACCAGCCAAGACACGACCAGCGTAGATGAGTCCCAATCCTCTGTCGCCATTGGCACCAAGCATAAGACCAGCGCCAAGTGTGAAGATGGCAGAAAAGACAGTCATACCCGAGGTTCGACCCATTGAAAAAGCCGCGACATACGCAAAGATGGCGCCGAAGAATGCACCAGCCTGGTAGCATGAGACGATATTGGCGCTGAGGAGGTTGATTGCCGATGTCGAGAGTGTGTTGAAGTGGAATTCATCCTTGAAGGATGGGAGGGCCAGTGTGGTGCCGATGAAAGCGCTGTCATAACTATCCATCCATCAGCATCGTTCTGCTTGAAGTCTTCCAGCGGTACGTACCCAATCATGATAGCTGCCGAACCAGCAAGCATAGAGCAAGCATAGACTCGCCAGTTGTAGACACTGGGAGGCGTCGGCCTGTCCTCGACCTTGGTGAAGAGACCCATCTTGGAATCTTGTTGATCTGGATGACTCTGAAAAATGGATAAGAAGCTGTCGAGAGCTTGTCGAGAGCTGTCAAGAAGCTGTCAAGAGCTGTCAAGATGCTTGAGCTGTCGATCCCAGAACTCCAGGAATCCCAAGCTCTTATGTTTGGATCTGGGGTATGGGGAAGATAATCATTCATCCGCTCGAAATCTCCATCCCCCTAACTCCAGCTCTGGGCCCGATCATCTAGTCGATGGTTTTCCCCACCAGCTGGCACACCGATGGCAAAATCTTTATCCGTTCCACTCTGGTCCCTCTGGTCACCGTCCACCTGCTGTCTCATTCGCTGCTCGTCCCGGGCATTTGGCAGCTTTCAGTTCAGGGCCAAAATCCGGGGGCGGGTCCCTGTCCGGTCGCCCCGAAACAGGCCAAGTCGTTCTCGTCCCCGCAGGGCTGGAGCGAATGACAGTGGTCGAGACTCGAATCTAGGGGATGATTGGCCGAGTTGGCTTGCTTTTGGAGACCCAGCCAGGTGCATGAGACTTTAACCGATCGGGGTCCAAGTTGTCCAGTTGCGCGTTCTGGTGGTGGTTGTTGGGAGCAGGAGGACGCGAGTCAGAGAGGAAAAAAGTAAGATTGGTGGCTGGCGAGGCTGGATCATTTGAAGTTAAGGTTCTACGGCAGCCGAGAAGTCGAGGAAAACTTATGAGCCACGTGCTGAGTCTCAGCCACAGCTCTCAAGCCACACATAAATGCCTTCCACTCTTCGTCCACTTATCGATATCAAATCGACATCTATGTAGGGTTCCCGAGGATGTCAGCAAACCTCTGTTCGAAACTCGGGCTTCACCGGAAGCTCACATAAAGTCTCTACAGCTAAATGCGATTTGACTTTTGATTCTCATCGGATGAAGGACGGCCCATCAACATCCCCAACCAGCTTCGGTCCCGAGATCTCGACCTGCAAATCAGCCTTGCCATCTACAACCAGAATCCATCTGGTTCGTCCCATCAGTCGTGATTTGATGCTTGAGGAGACCCTGCAGATGGAAAATCTTGAGGCCCGATGCAGGGATGAGTGTGGGGTTAGTGGCGGTCTCGCCTGTCACGTGAGTGCTATTTCCAAATTTGAGACTCGGTTTTGTAATGTGGTAGCGTTGGGAAAAGAGTACAATTCACGGAATAGGAGCAGAGTTCTGGGTAGAAAAGGTGGCACGCATCTAGCTGAAAAGCTTCATGTTCGTAATATCCATGTTGTGACTATAGCATATACAGAAAGGATATACTAATTTGTTACTGATCCACGTCTCGTTTACTTAAACGACCACTCCAATGCCACCCATCTCACTCAAACACCTTCGAAATGTTCCGCCACGCCCTCACCACCCTTCTCTCTACCTTCACCACCCTCCACGCCACCCGCCCTCGTATTCTGCGGCGCCAAACCCCCTCCACCTTCCCAAGAACATGTTCCCTAGCCCTCTTCTCCCCAATCTCCTGCAAAGACAACCCCTCCATCCTCAACCTCTCATACTGCATCGCGCGTTCCGCTTCCTCATCCCTCTCCCACTGCTTCATCTCCGGGCCCCAGAACAGCCAGAAGAAATCATATGCCCAAACCGCACCCATGAAAATCCCTATCACCTTCCCATAATCATATCTGGTATCCCCACTCGCGCTCGGTGGCAGGGGATACCGTTCTGCGATGATCGCTTGTATGGTGGCTGAAGCGGAAGAAGCGAGGTTGCCGAGCTGGTACGTGAAGCCTATGAGTAGAGAGCGGAGGGCGGGAGGCGAGAGTTCGAGTAAGTGGATGGGGATCGGGCCCCAGATTCCACCGACGAAGAATTGCTCGAAGAAAGCGCTTGCGATCAGGGAGAGGTTGCGGGGGAGTACGTAGGCTGGTAGAATGGCGCCACCGAAGACGGCGGCTGTCATCATTGTTAGACGGCGGCCAGCGAATGTGCTGATGTAGCCGATGATGCAGGCGCCGATTAGGGCACCTATTTGGCCGACGACGGTTATTACGGTTACGTCGGTAGGGGACATGCTGAGTTGGGATTGCAAGAAAGTCGGGTAGAAGTCTTGGCTGCCATGTGAGGTGGCGTTGAAGCCGGACATGAGGACTACCATGTAGATGAAGAGAAACCACTGCAGCACGTCAGATCATTATGATCCAGAGGAAGTGGACGTTGGAAGCACTTACATTGTCAGCGAATCCCTTCCGTGCCTGTTTCGCGAATGCCCTCAGTCCAACTGCGGTTGTGGTGTCGGTTTCATCGTCCGTGATCATCTTCTCTCGACACTCGCGTTCGGCCTTAGCAACGAGAAACGCATTTGTCTCAGGCAGAGACCAGCGATAGGCAATGATTAAGATCGGTGGTCCGGCACCAAACCAGAATAAGCTCCTCCAGCCATGGGAGGTTGTTGGCACGAGAGCACGATAGAAGATTGCTGCGAGGAGGTATCCTGTCGCGTAGCCTTGCTCAAACAGGCCTGAGAGTATACCACGCGCTTCGTAAGGCAGGTCCTCTAGGGCTGTAGCTGCTGCTGGTCCGAAGAGACCTACGAGATTATCTGTTAGTCTGCGGTGTCCCAAGGTAGAGTGGATAACCTACCGCCCATTGCAATGCCGTATAACGAGCGAACGGCAAGGAATTGAGAAAGCGTGTTGCAAAAGCCAGTCGCCAACTCGAGGATGATGAAGAGAAATAAGCACACGATCATAGGCCATTTTCTACCATATCGGTCTGCGATTGTGCCAAAGATCAATGCTCCTACCGATCGAAGCATCAATGTGACAGTCTCAGCTTAGTTAGCTATAGAACTTAATGATAACTAGAATAATCGACATACAATTCCCTACAATATCTTGTTAGTCTCCCATCAGTTTTGAATGCTAAGTTTGGGGTCTTACCCAAGAAACATTTGCTTTAGATGTTCCAAAATCCTTAGCAATATCGGTGACATTCAATGAAACGGTGAAGAAATCAAAGGCGTCCCATGTCCAGCCCAAAAAACCAGCCCAGAACATCAGCCATTGATGCTTATCCAGCTGTCTGAGGATAGTGATCGGATTTTTGAGCTTCGTCAATGGAGGTTTGAGACTGGATGGACGTGTCAAGAGGTATCTGCCGATTTGGGATGGCGAACTATTGCCATTGTTAGTGGCGCCTAAGTAAAGACGATTGCGAAGCAATACTAGAACCATCCTGCTGCCATGTAGTTCCTCATCTTAGCTTCTACTGTCTTCGGAATGGCCCAGGGGGAGACGGAAAAGGGTAGTAAAGAAGAATTTAAAAACAAAAAGAGGCCGCCGAGAGGACATAGATAAACTCATAGATAAACTTTCAAGCAAGCACTTGGCCATGGGAATTGATTTGATACCGAGATAAGCTGTCCCGGTTGAGGGGAAGAAGTCGCCACTGCGTGTAATGAAACCCCCGAATCCAGTCCATAATCGCTGGTCTTGATATGGAAGGCAGTTAAATATGATTCCTTGATTGGTGCATCTTGGTTTCACTTCATCCAACCCCGCATTCTGACTGCATCGTCCAGCAAGGAAAAGTAGTGATCGTGCTTAGCGAGCTGTCACCCCGCGTAAAGATCTCGAATGGCATCTCTAGTTATGGAGGCACTTCGTCCCCCCACCTCCAGGCCCCTCCAGTGCAAGAGCAGATCTTGTTCAGTAATGTTCACCCGTCTTGTTCATCAAAGAAAAGAACAAAAAAAGGAAGAACAGATACGTAAGCATGAGAGGATAGAGGACAGAGATGATGATGATGGTGATGGTGATATTGAGGATGTATGCAGTTACAATGTTGCGCGAATTCGTGCTGTGAATGTCCTTATTACGGGAATGTGAATGGGGTGGTGGGAGGATTGTGAAGTGAAGCGGAGATGTGATGTGTGAGAAAGGTCCGCAGTGCACGAGCCAAATGGAAGGGTTCATCCGGGCGTGCTTTGAGTTCGGAAGTCGTCATCCACAAACAGATCCTCACTGCAGGTTTCGTTCGTCCCAACAGGAATGATTTGATGCTTGAGAACCAGATCAGACCTCTGCGGATGGAAAGGTCGAGGCGGCCCGAGGCAGGGATGGCTGCAGGGTTAGTGCGGGGTTGACGAACCTCACGCCTTGCGATAAGCAAACTTACTTGACGACACGGCTCATTTCAAAATCGTACAGGTATAAATTAATTTCCAGTGGATGGTGGAGTGCAGCAGAGGAAGGGGAGGAAAGTCCAAGGCAAGTGAAGATGGACTATATATAAGTGATGGGGATTTGGGTAACAACCAAAGTAAACCATTCTTCAAGAGCCAGGGAAGTATGTTTACAACAATAGAAGTAGACGACAAAATGGTTTCTATACCTCTTCTTACTAAACGAAAACTTATTTCTATGCTGCAGCCGGACAACAAAACTGCTTTTAAAAGAGTAGGCCCTGACAATAATAGGCACGGAAATCGGAATCCAGACGAAGGTCCGCGACTCTACCCGTCCGTTATGATCATTCGCTTCCAGAAGCGACTTGAATATAAGGACCTACCCTTCGAATAAACGGCATCAAGAATACCAACAGAAGTTTGCTCATACATCTCACATCGACCAGTTGCACCTCTCGACAGAATTCGAGGAAGTGATAGTCGAATTTGCGGCGACCAGCCTATTGTAGTATATATTGCAGTAGTCATCTGACCCGACCTTCTTGCCATAAGCTAAGAAGAAGTTCCAACAAGTCGCATAAACTCTTGTAACTTAGCAACTATCGCTTCCCCCTGGGGTCGTTCTTTCCATTTCGTCTGCAATCCTTCGTGTAGATCCCTAGTTTTCGTGGCAACCATCCGTTCGAGATGCCATTCAAAATCTTTTAGCTCACTAAGTGTCCAGTATTTGCCTTGCTCTTTGAGGCCCTTCCGATCCATACCCCTTATGTTTTCCTTGGCGCCCACGCAAAGAAGCAATAGCGCAATCTCCATCTCACTGCGCACAACTGCGGTCTCTAATGGGGTTCCGAAAATCCCACACTCTGCGTTGATATCTGCACCACGGTCCAGCAAGAGGTATACTATGTCTCTGTCCCCCATGAACACAGCTACATGTAACGCATCTCCATATCTACCACTTTTTGCATTAATATCGGCTCCAGCATCAAGTAAAGCCCGCACCATATTCTGGCGTCCAAAATAGGCGGCGCCATACAATGCAGATTGATGGTCTTTAGGTCCCGGTGACCGCTCCTCGATATCACACCCTTTCTCTAAGAGAAATTGGACGACCTCAAAAGCATTCAGTATCGCGGCGTAATAGAGAGGCGTATAAAGCTCATCCCAAGACCTCTCGCCCCATTTAACATTATTGATATAGGCGCGATTGTGGGGATCGGCGATCCAGACCAGGTTCAATAAGCTCTGAGATTTCGGTGAGAGCGCTTGGGAGATGCGGCCAGCCAAGGGCGGTGGCCACAATTTGAACTTCACTTTGTCTAGATGGCGGAACCAGTGTTTAGCAACATATTCCCAGAGCGGAAAGTTTGCAGACTGCTCTCCTGTTACTAACAGGGATTGACTCAGATGCAAATGATACGCAAGGCAACTGTCTGCAATGTGCAAGTGGGAATCCATTTCAGCAATTGAAAATTCCTTGGCTCGGCCGTCGATGATACGCTTTGAGACTAAATATTCTTTGATCGAAAAATGTGCTAACGTTATCTGGGTAAGTCCTCCGCGACGCCGGTCAACTGGGACGAGGCTTTTTTCGACAAGACCAGGCAAATATGCTAGCACTTCGATGGGTGAGTTGAGTCTGTTGTCGCTGTCAAACGGTGGGTCGAGATTGCAGTCTAGGATGAAGATCTCTGCAAGTTCTTGTAACGTGAGGGGCCTGAGTGAAAATGCAAGCCATTTCAACATACTCAAAACTTGCTTTTGGTACTGGGGATCGATGTCTGTAAGTATCCTCTCGTAGGTCTCGTCCAGGCCTTCCGGGAGGTCCTCGAGCGCTTGTCGAATTTTCTTTGGTTGATGAAGCTTGGAGAGTATCACGAACTGGGAGGTCACATACTGAAACCTAATTCAGTTGAATCTGTCAGCCATTGGATATACAAAGGTGTATTAGGGTTCAGCTGATAATAATATCATCTAGAAGGTTGGCAATAGTCATACTCCCACTGATGCCAGATGAAACCATGCAATCGGGGTTGGGTGCATAAGTTGATAGGAAGGTGACTTACATCCCCTGGGACTTTTCTATCAGTTTCTCTCTTGCCAAGGTTTTGAGTTCTGGTGACCACCTTTGGTAGTCTGTGTCGTCTTCAAATGTTTTATCGATGTGCAGTCTGATGTCATGTTCAACCGCATCCCCTTGAGGCCCTTGAGAGGAAGAAAGATTCAGGTCAAAATTGGGAACCGATGAAAGTAGCGGCTGAATCATATCCTCAATCGCTAAGGTTCTCCGGCTTGTGCATAGAAGATGCAGGTTCTTGTGTCCTTCTTTATGAATTCTGCAGATGGTTTCCAGCAGGGTTTTCTGAATGTTGTTCTTTGTAGGGCATTCGTCCAGGCCATCGATGACCAAAAAGACATTTGAGAATCCATGGAAAGTAGCAGACAATGTATTTTCCAGAGTCTTCCTGTCAGGTCTGTGCCCCGCCTCCATGAATTTTATTCGGATTGCTTCCAAAGGGGTAGGAGTGTCAGGCCTCCGACAACATAACTGCTTTATTAGAGAGCAAAGCATCTCTTCGACTGACTGCTCGAGCTCGGTCCCTTGAAAGCTGTAGTAGTAATAGGCCACCGCGGAGTATGGATCCTCGACACAACGACCTTCTAAATGTTTGACAACGGTAGAGCTATAGAAGGAGCACCATTAGCTTTCGATTTCTGGCAAGCGTAATTCCTATATCCTAATTAAAATCAAAACACACCTCAGTACCGATTTTCCAGCGCCAGCTAATGGGCAATTATTAGTAAAGTATATGAGAGCTTTTATCGATAGGACTATACCTTTCCCGTTCAGCCAAATGAGGGAATTTTCTCCGTCTTTCCAATTCTTGAAATCCTCGCTATCTTTGACGAGCCAGATACCTGTCTGCGCTTTTGGTTTATCAAGTGCGGCGTTGAGGTTTTTCGATGGGTCGGTTGTTGTCAGAAAATCCAACAAGCTCCTACGTTCGGTGTCCCTTTGTATATCTTCAATTGCTTTCTTCAAGCCGGAGACATTGCTTGCTATAATATGAGTCTTAGAGATGAACCAACAACAATGTTACGCCTGCAGATTCAGGGAAGAGCAGACTTACAAATGTTGTTGTTGACATCCATGATCTCTTTGTGGCGTTCAACAAGAGCCTCTGATTCTCTCAAGTAAATCCCATCTTTCCAGATCTCATAAACAGCCTGAAATATATCTTCTTGCTTCATGACCGTCTCATGCATTGAATCCCAGTCGTCCCACTTGATCAAGTCTCGACCTTTTCGGAAGAAGCCATTCTCTGTGAGGTAGCAAATGCTTTTCGCTTGGAATTTCAGAATTCGAGTATATAGCTCTTGGAGTGTGTCTCGATACCCTTTCCAGTCAAAGCTGTTGGTTGACTCAAGTCGGCGAGTATAGAGATCCTCTCTCATCGAGCATCGAACAATCAGATTAGAAATATCTTCCATGACCTTAACCATGGATGCTGCTTGTTCTGAAGGATTGAGAAAGAGCTAATAAGTTAGAATCGTTTGGAAACAAACTGCCGCATCGAGAATCGCGAATTGCGAAAACAGTTAGGGGAAGACTTACTGGAAGAAGCAGGCTAACACCAGTCCATGCAACGGCAGTGTACGGGTTTCCATTTGCGACAGGGTCGATGTACTCCTTGGCCCATTTGATGATACCAACGACTGGTTTAGCCAGATCTTCGACTTTCACGTCTCTCGCGCCAACCCACTTTAGAGTCCACTTCTTGTCGTCTACCTCAATCAAATTTTTCTTGAGAAAATCTTGCATTTGTTCGTGTCCGAAGACTCCATTCGGATCTGAGACGTTAGCGGCCAAGGAGCCAACACTCGCCATCTCGTCCTTCATTATTGTTTCATATTGCTTCATAAGACTGTCGTCTATGACTTTCAATGCTTCGTATGCTTCATTCCAGAGTTCACGAATAGGCTTTGGTTGGTTTGCGACTTCAGTTGGAGCGTTTTCAGATGCTCCCGATGGTGCAACCGTTGTATTCGTGACCAGTAACTGCTCATTGTTTGTTGAAGTATGCAGAGGGTCGGATGCGGGTGCTGGAGCTGGAGTCGGTGCTGGTTCATGGGAGTCACTCTGTGGAGTCGGGGACTCTATTGGAGCAACTTCTACTGTTGTATGATTCTCTGAGACAGATGTAGTGTGTTGGGCTGTACTTGATGTTGGCGTCAATTTTGCAGCGTCTTGATGACCAGGTGGTAAATTTAAAGATGGCTCGTTGCTTGTCTCAGCTCCAGCAACGAGTGAACCTTGACCCTTCTTCTTTTGCTTCCTTTTTGCCTTCCAAGACCACCATTTTGGCTTAGACTCGTTAGTCTTCCTCTCGTCCATTGAGCCGTCTCTCCTTTCCAGCCTCGCCGATTGCGTGTTTGTCGATATCAGAGGCTTCGTTGCTATTGCAGGGCCGTGTCCTGCCTCGTACAAGTGCAAGTCGCAGGATCCAAAGTGACAGATGATTCTCAGCAGCTACGGAGATAACTGAACTCTTCAAGTTCAAGCGTAAGGCGTTGCACAGCTAGATGCGTGGGATAGTTGTGCGAAGCTGTGAAGTAGCTGAAAATGAAGGCTGAAAATACACGCGGGACGCGCGCTTCGAGAATCGAGATGTTTGGTCCGGTAAAACATGCCTGCATAAATCTGCAGCCACACTTCTCTAGTAGTATTTCCTCATATTTCAGGGCCTGCACTGAATCAATTTTAGGGGGCCTGAAAGGCAATCGGACCACCTCTGGTGGCTTGATCTAGGAATATGTGCAGAGGAGACTTGACTACCTAATAAATATCATAGGAAAAACCAACAAAGTGGTCTGGCTATCTACATCATCTTGAACTTATGTTGGAAAGGGGATTTAGCGACTCCAGGCATGCGAGTTCAGGGGCGCATCACTGGATTTAGCGAGGCACTCTTGAAAATCCTCACTCCTTCACAACTCCCCCTCGCGCCAAACACTTAGTGAATCGCGCCAACTGGAGCCATCGTCCCCTGACCCTCAAACCCCTCCAGATGATACAGCGGCTCCAGCTGCGCCTTTCCCTGGAACAACAAATACCTCTTCACAGCCCACGGGAACCAGGTGAAGGTGTAGTATGAGGCGTGACGACTGGTTGGGACGCCGAAGATATAGTCGAGTTCTTCGAGGGTGCGTTGCCTGTGTCAAAATCAGTCAAAATTGCTCTCAGTCATCCGAAGGGAACTACTCACTTAGTCTCCGGCAAAAAGAAGAAAATAATAACAAACGCCAGCATGTTGAGCCCTGCGTAGAATCCAAATGCACCTGTAGGAGTGATGCCAGCAAGGAGAGAAGGGAAGGTGAGCCCAAGGATTGAGGAGAGGGCGTTATTGACGAAGATGCATGATGCGGCGCCGATTTCGCGATGGGAGAGAGGGAAGCATTCTGCTGCGTAGACGTTGGGTACTGGCCCGATACCTGTTTCATTGTCAGTGCTTCATTCGCAATGTAATCATGGAGTATGAACGAAGTTCTTCTTACCCGGTGAATAAAAAGCAGTAAACAAATAAATAAAGAACGCAATCAAAGGCAGCCGAGCGGATGAATCATCGGGCAACAGGAACGCCAATCCACCAGCAACCAAACACCACGCCATGTTCGGAAACGTAAACAACAACAAATTCCTCCGTCCAAAAGAATCAATAGTCCAAATAGCAGGGAACGCAAACACAAAGTTCACCAATCCAAACCCAAAACTGGCAAGCAAGCAGTGTTTTGTGTCGTAACCTGCTTGTGCGAAGATTGTTGAGGAGTAGAAGGCCTAGGTTTGGCGTTAGCATATCACTTCCACCACAATGCACGAACGATGAAAATCAAAGGAGGAGGAAGAGGGACCCACCATGATATTTATCCCGGAGAATTGTTGAGCAGTCATGACAATTGCTCCTCCCATGGTCGCCCGGCGGATGCGCGGGACGCGGAAGAGGTCGACGAAGCGGGATAGGAAGGAGGAGCCACCGAAGGCTTCTTCTTCTACTATGAATTGGTTGTATGCGTAATACTGCACAATCATCAGCTTCTCATTCGAACCAGATGGAATAGAAGCGGGGACGTACCAAATCTCGAGCTGCCATGACTTCAGTATTTCGAAGGCGACAGAAGGAAGTGAATGAATCCTTGATACGGTATTTCTTCAACAGCCAACGTGGTGATTCTGCGACTCGTCAGCAGAAGGAAATTGAGATGCGAGGGGAGGGGAAACGTACCAGGGCAAAACCAAATCAGAATCAAAACCGGAATAGCAGGGACAAAGGCAGCAGCGAGTTGGAATCGCCATGCCAGTCTTCCAATATCATAAAAGATAAGGTTGGAGCAGAATCCAATCAAAATCCCAAAAGCAACCCAAAGTTGAAAGCTCATCACCAATCCACCCCTGATAACAGCCGGAACAACCTCACTCGTCATAATCGGAATAGTAGTGATCTTAATCCCAAGCCCAATCCCAATAATAAGACGACAAAGCAACAGTCCCCACCAATTCTGCGTAAACCCCTGCGCAAGCACAGGAAAAACACAAAAAAGTCCAGTGAAGAAGATAACACCTCGTCGTCCGAGCCAGTTGTTGAGTGGATCAGCAGCCCAAGCAGCAAACAGTCCAGAGATCGTAGGAGCAGAATTGATGAAGCCGACAAGCCAGGAATTATGCGCGATGCCGAATTCTTCGGGGAAGGAAAGGTTTGCTCCGTTGGCTCCGGTGTTATCCCATCTGCCCAATGCGTTAGTACTGTAGATGGCTGAAAGGGGAGGATATGGGAACGAGAACATACCCTTGGAGAGCAGAGCCCAAGCTACAAACCGCAATCGTCCACCAGAGGTCTTTGGGCAGGTGCCATTTGTGCGTGATTTCTCGGCGGAGAGCTGCTTTGTCTTCGGTGGTGAGCTCTTCGATGTCATCGAAGTGATCTTGGTTCTGAGCTACTAAAGCTCCTTTCTCGAAGGTAGAGAGATGATCGCTGAGTCCGTAAGAGTTGCAGAATTCGGCGACACTGCCGAGGAGTTGATGTTTGGGGATTCCGGCTAGGGGGTTGCAGATTCTGTTTGTGTTAGCAGGAGGGTGACGGTGGGGATTGGGGAAGGGAACGAACTTTGCGTTTATATTCTGCGCGAAGGAGACATTGATGCGATCTTTTGGATCCTCAACATGCTCGAGGTGAGCCGTATCTTTCTTCATCGTTGAATCTTGAATCGTTGTCGTCGCCATATTTTCTTCTTCCTTCTCTTTCAATGATGAAGAATGTTGATCTACAGACCAGAAATGCAAGATGAGGTTACAACGCATCTTATATACTTTTAGAGCCGGATGGAGCAGGCTTGGAGTGACGGTCTTGGTGTCAGACAGTGACAGACAGGGATAGTGATCCGAGAGCATATTCTGGAATCCGGGGATATCCACTTTCTCCAGGAAAACCTGCATGGGACCCCGCATCCCAAAGCCCTGACCATGGGTGTTCACGCTAGGGAACCCCAAGATCCGTCTCCAAGCACGAGATCGGGCGACAGAATCGTAAGCGACCTGCACAGGTAGCTCGGTAAACATCCGATGATAGGAGGTTACACCGGGTTGACCTGTACAGTGCACCCTAGGTGGCTTCAGCCACTTGGGAAGCGGCACAAGTCCTGCACAGGTTGAAATGATCGGATGTGGCTAGCCGAAGACGACCTGTACAGGTCCCCATCTGTGATATCAAATTGGGAAAGTAAGCCGGCCTGGCACGAATCGCCCTGTACAGTCCAAGAAGTCTTGTGCAGGCTAGCTGACGATGGCATCCACTCACGAGGTGACACAATGAAACCATTTCTGATTCGGGGTAAGCGCTAAGAAGAACCAAGGTCTTCGGAAACTACTCCGAGGGCCTGCACAGGATGTCCTGTTTGGCCCTGTGTGCAGCTTGATCAGATGTCCAGTACCTGCGTTTGGGGCCAACACTTGTGGTTGTCATGGCCAATGCTTTGAGGCATGGTGGGGCTGAAACCCCGCATCGAGGGACTACCCCACTTTGCCCTGTGTGTGCCATACATTTTGAAAACTCATTGTAACCACCAGAAAAGATACAAATCATGTGATAGAGATTGAATGTAGACCCTTATAAAGATGATTACCATGAGGACGAAGGGCAGACCAGAAAGTATAGCAACAATTTCTTCATCCAAGTCAAACCATCCAGAAACAGCAAGAAATCAAACAGCATGGGAAGCGTTGAAACCATCACCTGGCTCGAGAAGCTGGAGGAGCAGCGTACGTCCTAAAAGTCCAATTCAAATGTCCTTCGAAAATCTGGTCTCTAACTCCCAAAACAGTGAATGTCGATGTCGATTCCATGGACCCGACATTCGCCAAAAGCCTCCCCTTCAAGCCGCATAACCAAACTAGCAACCAACTTCTCGTCAACGAGCAAATGTCTATTCCCGAGAACCGAGAGATGTTCCTGCAAGCTGTGAAGGAGTACAAAGACAAGGGATGGGAGGCTGTCTTGGACCGAATCGTATGTACTCCTCCCTGGTGCTGCTGTCGTCCTTCAAGTTTTCGCGGCCCAAGCTGACATTTTGACTGCACAGTCTGTCCTCCTCTGCAAGGCAAACATCGACAACATCCAAGGCCGAGTCCTCCTCCAAACCTCCCCCTTCCACGCCTACGACACCGAAAAGGTAGTTGCACATGCCCGCAGCTATGCTCGCGAGTTCGAGAAGGTTGGAATCTCCAAGGATCGTTTCTGCATCAAGATTCCTTGCACTGGACCTGCCATGAACGCTGGCCCTATCCTTCTCAAGGACGGCATTCGAACACTTGGAACATCTCTGTTTGGGTTGCCGCAGGCCATTGCTGCAAGCCAGGCTGGATGTCTGTACATCAGCCCCTACTACAATGGTGCGTAGTTGAAATGTCCGACATGATTTTGGATGATTTGCTGACGAGAATGTCGGTGCAGAGGTCAGAGCTCATGCTGATTTGAACCTGTGGCCCAATGTCGAGGATCCCGCGACCCAACATACCATGTCTGCGCGCATGGTGCAAATACTCGAGACTTACAAGCGTCTCTACAACGAGACCGGCAAGGAACAACCCATGGTCAAGTCTGCCAGGTATATTTCCCTCCTTCATACCAACAATGATATCGCAATATTGACAGTTCTCAGCTTCATCTCCGCCAAGGAAGCAATGGCAGCAGGAGAAATGGGCTGCCACCACGCAACCATCTCCGACACCGTCCTCAAAGAGCTCGCGAAGCTCCCATACGACGGCACCAAGCAACCCGGAGAAGGGATCCCAAAGCCCCAGCATCCATATCTCAAGGCAGGCCCGACCCCAACTCGTCTCGCGAAGTTGGCGAAGACTGATCCGCTCGCTGTTGCTGAGTGGGATGGAAAGTTGGCCAGTACTGATATTGATTATTTGGCGAACAATGGGGCGGAGTTGGAGAAGGCGATTGAGGCTGATCCGGTGACCAAGACGAGGTTGTTTGAGGCGTTAGATCTGTTCAAGGGCGGAGAGCTCAGGAGCAAGGCCGCGATCGAGGAGGCGATGAAGTTGGTGTGAAGGCTCCGCTCCGCTCCAACCATGGCTTGATTGTCGGTTTCAAATGGGATAGATGGATAGAGGGGTTGCATAGCATTTCATAGTTCATCCAAATTGAAGTATTGCCCGATTGTCTGTTGACGTTTAAAACACTGTCCTCAGGGAATGTATGCGAAATTGGACATGTCATCGGCTGGTCGAAGAAAATAATCAATTTCTGGAGGAAAGTCGTGATACATGGTTTGATGCAGATTCATTTCTGCAAAGTCAGTTGAAGGAGGGACATCCGCATTTGATGCCAGAGGTATATTATATCCGTCGTCCAGAGAGGAAAATATATCTTCATGGAGTGGAATCGATTGTACTGGAATATGACCAACTTCCCCAAAGCCATTCGGTATGCTCATCATTTCTGATGAATCATTCAAATCGGGAAGCATAGCATGTGTTTGGGTGAGATGGTGGATAGAGGTATTTCCCTGTAAACGTATACCCGTATTCGGTACAGTGCCGTTGCCTGTCTGCGGAGGAGGAACGTTGGATTGTGTAGGTTCTCTGTGCTCCTCCATCTGCGGTGTGCTACCGTTCTCGGCCTCCTGCTCCTCGTGTCCTTCGCCAGGCCCGTTGTCTCCAAATCCTGCAGGAAATGTACCGAAGACTTGTTGATCAATTTCCAATAGTGATTGTACGGCATCATTAACTGGCTTGACTTGACGTGAACCCAGCCCAACTCCGTATTGCTCCCGCCAACCGTTGACCTCTGCAATAAGCTCAATATTCTCCGCAAGTATAGATCGAATTTCGCTTGCCGCAGCAAGGCACATTTCACGCTGCGCTTGGAGGTGGTTTATGCTTTCGGAGACGATGAGGGACTTAGACAAGCGATGGACTGGAGCGAGCGCTGGTATCATACGTGCTAGGTCCTACAGATCTCAGTCAGCTTGGAACCTCGAACTAGGGATGGCAGGAGATGGGATGCCAGGATAATACTCACAATGAAATTCGCGTTCAGAGCTTCTCGCCTCTGTTTCTCGATCGCCGAGTGCGTTGCTCTTTCGTCAGCAGTGAAGGACCGGATTCGCTTTTTACCTCTTCTTTTGTTACCGTTCGTATTGTCCGGAGGGCTCCCAGACGCGCTTCCTGATGCTGCGGGCATTGTTGATGTTGTGTAGAGCCTCACAAGGGCAGATGGGCCGGCAACCTAGACGCTGAGTGAGGAGAGAATATCTCGAACTGCTGTGCCTTGGGACAACACAGAGGAGTGGGGCCTTGGGGGCAACTTGGCAGTCTGGAGAGCGGGGAAGTGGAGCGAGTCGGGAGGGAATGCGGAAGCATCATCCCTGAAGATTCGGCTGCTGTAATTTTCTGACTTGCGAGGAAATATGCTGATGTGTGCTTGGCTGGGAGAGAAAGGAAGGAAAGGGGAAGAAAAAGGGCAAGTAGAAAGTAGAATTGGTAGAAATGTACAGTAACTTAGGGTCCGAAAATGGCTGCCAAATTGTGGGAGGAAAGAGGGTAGAATATGATTTCTTGAACTGGTGTTGGTAACTCTTGGTACAGCTAGGTGTCTTTGCAATTTCCCTCGAGACAGCAGATCTACCGATTGATTGTTGGTGTTATGGTGTTGAAGCAGGTGAAAAAGTCGGTTTCCTTCAAGGTGATCTCGAGGATACGCTAATCCTTTTTAAACCTAAGCTTGGTTTCTAGCGCCACACCTCGAAATCAATATTGATATTCGACCACCTCGCGTCGCGTCCTGCTGTCCTGTTCTTTCACATATTATTGTGGATCAACACAATTTCATTCTTGAATAGACTTTCTTGGACATTCATCTAACTTTACCTTCAACTGCCATCCCATGAACTTTAACTCACGATGCAATCCCAGAGCTACAATTTCACGCCCACGCTTGTCACATTTTGAGTTCTTCGGAGGGCCGTCTTCCGAGAATCCGAGGAACTACTCATAACCTTCGTACTGCTTCATGTTTCTCGCAAGTTAGTCAGGTACCAATGTCTTGTCATCCCCACAAATACATTTATCCAGAATGCTCGGAGAAATTATACCTCCGTATGAACCTGGAAGGGTAGCTCTTATGAGGGGTAGATATGATATCACCCAACATGGGAGCTCAAGGTAGCTATAAAGATTGTTTCCCGCTGCTTTTTATTTTGAAATTCATCTCAATTGGTGGCTTTCTCGTCAATCATGGCATTCTCACGAACTGCGAGCGTGTTCGCGACGCTGCTGCTTCTCCATAGAGCCAGTGCTCAGAATGCCACGACCACAAGTGCGGGGTCCCTGACCTTTCCTCCCCTGACGAATGTTTCGACGAAAGTGTACAATGTCTCGGCAGCGACAACGACTTTGACATACGACTACTCGAACGAGGAATTGGCGATGTTGTGGAACCAAGTTGGAAGCAGTACGTGAGAATGTGCCCTTTATTTGAAGAGATATTGAGAGCCGAGCTCTTCGCGAGTATTGCGGACTCGGCTCCTCTCGGCTCCTTAGCTCCTCGACTCCCAAATCATACTCCAAATCGCATACTGATTTATCTACAGTTGCTGTCGGCCCAATCACCGCGACCGTCTCACCAACTCCAGAACCGACAGCATACCCAAGGCCCGGTGGTGGCATGCATCCACAGGTATGAATGTCCCCAATTGTGATAATCCCTCAGACCCTCAACTCATCTTGCTCAGGTCCCGACATATGACACGTCTCTAAACTCCGAAGACCTCCCAGACGATTTCATTTGGGGATTGGCGTCCAGCGCATATCAAGTCGAAGGTGCAGCAAAAGATGAGGGGAAAGGACCTTCAATCTGGGACTTAATCGCACATCGGGACTACGGAGCAGTGGCAGACAACTCAACCGGTGACGTGGTAGCAAGCCATTATTACCTCTACAAGCAGGATTTCGCACGGCTCGCAAATCTTGGTGTCCCATATTTCTCTCCATCCTTCTCATGGTACTTCCATTTCTCTTCAATGTCCTGATAAATAATTGACAGTCAAACAGGCCAAGGTTCTTCCCATTCGGCAACGGCCCAGTCAATCAACAAGGAGTAGCACATTACGACGATGTGATCGCCAGTATGGTAGCTGCGGGTATTAAGCCTGCCGTGACGCTGTTCCACTGGGGTGTGTGAATGTCCCACAATTTTCTGGCAATCTAAACTTACAGGATACAGATACACCACTCGCACTTTTCAATTCATATGGGGCTTGGACGGACCCAAAGATTGTGGATGATTTCTTCAACTACGCCAAGTTTGTCATCAGCCGCTACGATGCTTACGTCCCTATCTGGTACACCTTCAACGAGCGTGCGTCCTCTTCTCCCTTCCTCTCACTTATTCAACTAATGATCAAACAGCACAATATTGTAACTGGCAATACGAATACTACCCCGCCGGCAACACCAAAGGAAACTACCCCGCCTATCACGGAATTACAGGCGGTCTCAAAGCAAGAATCGCATGTTCTCACTACACGATTCTTGCTCATGCGAAGGTAGCCAAGTGGTACCACGAAGAATTCAAAGGCAAAGGACGCATCACCTTCAAAAACAGCGGGAACTACTACGAACCCCTCAACGCCTCGTCATCTGCCGACGTCGACGCTGTAGCTCGAAACTACGAGTTTGTATTAGGCTGGTTCGGAGGACCATGGAGAGACGGCGATTACTCCCCAATGCTCAAGGCGACACTGGGAAGCATGCTACCAAATTTCACCCAAGCCGAAAAAGATCTAATCAAAGGCTCCTGCGATTTCTTTGCCATCGACGGTTACACAGGCTATTACGCCACCGGCATCACCGGCGGCTCTGCCTCCTGTGCCTCAAATTCCAGTAATGGCAACTTCCCCGAATGTGCAGGTAGTCAAAGTACAGATGCAGACGGCTTCCCGATTGGTCCGAGTGCGGATAATGATGTGAGTTGGTTGTACAGTACGCCGGTGAGTATTAGGAGGTTCTTGAATGTTATTACGAAGGACCTCTTTCCGACGGTACCGGATATTGTGGTGAGTGAGTTTGGGTTTGCGGAGCCGTTTGAGGGGAATCAGAACTCGTTATCTACTATCCTTTGGGATTTGAGACGAGCGGACTACTACCAAGGATTCCTCGATAACATCTTGGCGGCCAGGAACGTTGATGGTAAGCTCTCTTTTCTACTTCGCTTTCCTCTCTCTTTCCCCTCTCCTCGTGACTCTCAGAGTATATGGCTGACTGTTTGACAGGAGTCAACGTAACCGGCGCCTTCGGCTGGGCCATCTTCGATAACTTCGAGTGGTTCGAAGGTTCTCACGTCAAATTCGGTCTCCAATACTTGAACCAAACCTCACTCGAACGATACCCCAAAGCATCCATGTTCCAATTTCTGGACTGGTTCAAGCTACACGGAGGAGTGAAGCTTGGTAGTGGGACGGCGGGTGGTAATGCGAGCGCGATACCTAATACTTAAAGAATAATGAGAGAAGAGAGTTGAACGTGGAAAATCACCATTATAGTCTTGAACATTCATGTTTGGCCAAAAGTTCCAGAACAGAAAGGATATTCTAACTCGCGAAGTCAACCACGATGCAACAGCGGGTCATCCGAAGCTACCAAGAACATTGCGAGCAGAGGGAGCATAGAAAGTGGTTTGAAACTTGAGGCAAAGCCTTTCCTACGTTTTATGGCTAGAGGAGGGATGTGAGCTTTGTTACGTTCCTGCCTATTCGCCCTCGAAGTGATCTTGCGACTTCCTCTCAATCGACTCATTGTTCGATTTGGAGATTGATGTCAAGCTGTGAGAAAAAGAACCAACATCCTCATCTTGAGCGATCTGGCCCTTGAGCAGCCTTCTGTAGACCGCTGGAGAGAAATGTTCAAACCGATGATTTGTCTCTCACAAGTCCATGGTCTTCATAACCTAGTTCCAACTTGGACCTGCTCGCCTCCTTCAATCCCACACCACATCAATCTTCCAGCCTTATAAAGACAGTCAACGAGGCCAAAAAGAATATTCCTCTCGTGCGTCTTTGAATTTGTACATTGGTTGTACAAGTATCGTACAAACCTAAATCGTAGTGAACCTGAGGTACGGTCTAACCTCCCTCACCTCCCTAAACTTCTTCCTCGCATCCGCCGTTGACACCGTAGGAGGCACAATAACATCATCCCCAACCTGCCAATCAATCGGCGTCGTAATCCCCTTCTTATCCGCCGTCTGCAAACTATCAATGACCCTCAAAACCTCGCTCGTATTCCTCCCACAACTCGCAGGATACATCATTGTTAATCTAATCTTCTTCGTCGGGTCAATAATAAACACCGATCTTATCGTAAACGCAATTCCTTTCTCATCGATGTTTTCCAAATCTTGGGCGTCGAGCATGTCGTATAAGAAGGCGATTTTTCGGTCCGCGTCGGCGATGATGGGGAATTGGAGGGAGGTTTGAGAAATGTCGTTGATGTCTTCGATCCATTTTGCGTGCGAGTCCAGACCATTGGCACTCTGCCGTCTTGCGTCAGCCACCACTTCTGAGGAAAAAGCAATTTGGAACTCACCAAGCCAATCATCTTGACCCCTCTACTCTCAAATTCATCTTTTAGCTTCGCAAAAGCTCCCAATTCCGTTGTACAAACAGGTGTGAAGTCCGCGGGGTGCGAGAACAGGATACCCCACTTATCACCTAGGAACTGGTGGAAATCGATATCGCCGTGTGTGGTTTTTGCTTTGAAGTTTGGTGCTGCAGATTGTCAATTGGTCTTTTCAGTACATCTTGAGATTGAGAGGCGTACCAGTTGATCCCAATCGGAGTCGTGGCTGCTCTCCTGCGGGTGTGGCAAGGAAACGTCTGAATAGAGGGGCAGCGGGCCGTTGGAGCTGGACAGGTCGCGGGCGAGCTGCTCGTAGGGCGTGGAATGCTCTTGGAGCTGTACGAGGTATAAACGAGGCCATTTTTGAGGTTGAAAGAAGTAGGTGGTATAGGTTGGGAGAATTGAGAGCTTCGAAGTTTGATGTTGAAGGTTTTCGAGGTTTCATGGTCACGTCATCTGTGCTGACTAATGATATCCAAAAGTCCTTGCATTAGGCATCGAGCTCGTCTTCTTTTTCTATTCGACCTTTCATCTTATGTATCAATTGAGATTTTTGTCTGGCAAGCTGCTTCCTGAGGTCATTTTTCAGAGGAGAAAACAGACGCAATTGACAGAGATTATGCCCTAGTCTATTGCCGTAATAGTACCCAAGGCACAAGGAAACCCCTAAACGAGCCCCCGAGTTTAGCGAGTTAAAAATGCACATGTACAAGAGATGGATAGTTTAGAAGGTATGTAAATAGATAGGGATATAAAATTTTCTGATAAGCACTCATCCCATCCCTTTAGAAGCAATATCTAAATCGGATTAGGGGGATGGCAATATCTACACGCCGCATGCCGAGCATCCCACTCCCGACACAACGCGCGCTCGCCTGCCTGAGCTCGATCTCTCTCGTCCCCTATGAGTAGCGAAATCTCGTCGTCTCTCCTAGAGCGTCGAAGTATCTCCGCATGGCGTTCATCGTCATGGACTTCCTTAGGGTTAGGAGTCGTGTCGACCACTTTCCGTTTCTTTTTCCATCTCGATATGATGATGTTGAGCTCAAAGGGTCTTTTTCTGCTGGCTGTTCGAGCACAAGAGAGGTCGGAGCTGCGATTGAAAGCGTCTGTTTCTTCGAGAAGGTCGCGTCCTAAGATGACATCGCATGGCAGGCCAGGAAGGACGTGGAAGATAGTACCGAAGGGGACTGGCTGCTCGTTTTTCGCTGGTGATGACTCGGGTAGTGCTGTTGGAAGAGACGCAGGTAATTCTGTCACTGGTTTTCGCCAATCGAGGCTAAAGTCATGGATGTAGACTTGACCGATCGTCTCGGCGAATGTTCCGTCCCCAACTTGTACACTCATCCGAGCCTCACGCGTGTCGACATAGAATCCTTCTCTTTCAGCACATTTTGGACACATAAAGTTGTGATCAGAGCCGGTGTCCGCGGTAGCCATAAGCTGGCGCCCATCCAAGGTGCACTTCATTCGATTGCAAGGAGACTTGCGTCTTTTTCGTGGCGACCCTATCCACAGGAAACTCGAGATATTGAAAAATTCAGCTGGGCAAGGCTCAAGCATATGCCTATTCTTCGTGAGAATTTCAGCCTCAGCGAGCAATGCCATTCCTAAGATCAACGGCACCGGGCATGTTGGGAACACGTAGAAGAACCGGAGTCTTCGTCGGATACTCTTCCCAATCAACTCGACGGTAGTTTTGACGCGTCCTACTGACCACACTTTCCTCCCACTTCCAAGCTCGAATGGTTTGATGTCCAAAGGGTTTCGGGTAATCTCAAGGCCATTCTCCTTTGCGAACACTTCCGACATAATGTTTTGCTCGGAACCGGAATCGGGACAAGCTATGTGCTCCTTGTTTCTAATGAAGACTCGAAGTATCTTGCGTGTGTTCTCTGGGGTTGGAATCGTGGATCTCCAGTTGCGACATGGTTGGGTATTGGTGAGATCTTTGTTGACATTCATAGAGAAGAAATTTGAGTCGAAAGAAAAGGGTTTGTCAAGAGCTGAGGGATTTAACATGTCATCTCGCGATCCATACTTGGCTGTCGTTTGGTCGTTGTTAAACATAAGTAGGTCTTCTTCGTTGACGTTGAAGTTGTTCATGTCGAAAAAAGGTTCGGCATCGCTAGGACCAAATGGCATCCATTTTTCATCAAAGATGTCCGGATTGATATCAAGACCGATATCCTGAGAATTATTGCTGTAGATCTCGTTTGATGGTCGTTCGATGGACATCGATGCGTAGGCAGAACGGACATAGTCCTGCGTTGCGTCATTAAAAAGATGTACTGGACAACCGATACATTGGCAGGTATCTCCACAACTACAGGTAGGGATGGTATCTAGCGGCTCAGGCATACGAGCATTGAATGCAAGAAAGCCGGGAGGCATAGTTATTTCCGCGTGAGCATAATTCGAACGGGTACTCTCTCGCCAGGCTGAAGGTTGCAAAGGGTTTTGCCAGGAGCCATAGGTGGGTTGAATCGTATTGACGGATGAGACGTTGGCGACATGCTGAGTTTCTCTATCGGAACGACCTGGCGCTGGACTGCTTGCTCTGAATTTGGTAGGCGAGATAGTAGCGGGCGGAGTTAGCATCTTGCCGCTATAAGACATTTCACCGCCACTGGCCTCACCAAATGATGGGTATGTCCCCTTTGGCTCTCTAGCTGTTGCACTCGCCACCGCAAACCCAGGTGGCGAAGGTGTGAGTGGTCTGGAGTTTGCGCTATAATCAAACGCCTGGGAACTGCTGTGTACGCCATGGTAATTCTGATCATCCTCTGCGGTGTTAGTAGCTGCCCCTTTGTCCGCAGCGTCCGCTTGCGCCTTAGCTGCTGCCTCTTCCGCTTCCCTTTCTGCCAGCATCTTCTGTGTTCTCTCTGCCCTTTCAGCTAAGCCCCTTCGTGCCCTTGCTTCCTTCCCTTGCAAGTCTAGCCGAACCCATTCGGCCTCCAGCTTTTGGATTCTCATCATGTCATCGAGTACCATAAGCTTCTCGAGCTCTGGATCAAAGGCCAGTGATCCAATTACAGATGGCCCAGAAGGAAACCAATGGGGATGGCTCTGTGCATATCTTCCTAGATCTTCTGATAGTTGTTCGTGCATGGAGTCAGAATCAATCTGCCAAGCACGTCCCTGCTCCCTATCAGATGAATTGACAGGCGTCGGGCTTGGGCCATTATACGAAGAAGATAAAGCAGCAGCGTTTGCTGCTACTTTCTGGTGGTGATGGCGTATCAGGGCAATCTCATCGTCGGTCAGGTTGAGCTGAGTGTAAACTGGCGATGCCATTGTGGTTGCCAATGCTTTCGGGCTAGAAGTTGGGGTACAGTCATTAAATTAGCTAATGAAGAGTCTGGGTGGTATCACTCACTCCTACTATCTCCAAATGGCCTTTGGGTTTCTGCCAACATATCCAGTGCCTGAATGTCTCAGGGTAATTGCGATTGATATGCATTCAGCCTCGACGTTTTATTGAGTGTTCTCAATTCACAGCGTATTCGCGATTGTTTGTAGTGCCGGAGATCAGCTTTACCTCGAAAGCAAGATTGGCCGCATCGTTTCCAATCCTGAAAATCGAAGTTTAATCTTTGTTGAAATTAGTGTCGCTACAAAAGAGCAGAGAGATGAAGGGCGACAATCATTTTACTGCCCGTCAGATGGATGGTCACTGACGTGGCTGAGCTGCAGCAGGGGTTCACCGAGGCTTTTTGCAAGGCCAACTAAAAGCAGACCTAGGGTGTATCATCGACAACCTCAACCGCGAGCCGCACTCTTTGCAATAATCTCTCCAAATGCTTATCGTTCCCTCTAGGAAGAATGTAATGTAGGACGAGATGACATGAACAGCACAAATGCCTTTCGGCGACGTCGAAAAAGCAAAAGCAAAACCCATCAACGGCTTCCCCCGCCTCGCCTCGAAAATCGCGAGCGATCCTGATAAAACTACGACGATATACAGACGCTTCGACCGACTCTCGGCTCGCAATCTACTCTTCCTAGAAGCCGAGATCGCAGAGCTTGAGGCTTTGCAAGATCAATATGACGCCGAGGATGCGAAGAGGGCGGATCCTATAACAATTGGATGTCACAGTGACTGGAGGAAGTTTGAGTGGTACGCGGAGGAGAAGGATGCGAATGGAAACTTCGTGGAGCCAAGGCAGAACGACAGAATGGAGTTGGCATTAAAGATCAAGGAGAAATTGAAGGACTATCGTAAGCTTGTCCATCCAGCAGTGGGACTTCTCGTTGCACAACGTTAATGAGCATAGATGAGGCACTCGCAGTTCACCAAACGCTCCTGAATTCGAAATCGCCAGCACCAACAACAGTGAAAGCGATGCGAAACTGGTTCCTTGACGCAAGCTCAAACAAGGCAGAACCTAGGCCACAGCTCTGGGGAAACAGCGAGAAGAAGTACGACGATGTCCGCGACCTTGTTGCGCTTCGCGTGCCCGCAGATCAAGACAGACTCTCAGAGTTCATTTTGAACCACTTCAGTTACTTCTTCGAGGTATGTGCCATTCCTCAATTTCCCACAGCTTCTCAATCTTCGAACCCCAGAGACTGATTGCACGCAATCCGCAGACGACTCAACAGGACGAGCAATCCGCTTACATCTCCGAACGATCCATCGCCAAATTTGTGGCAATCCTCAGCTCCATCCTCTCTGCCGTCCTACTCTTCGGCTCCATAACCTCTCTATACTTTGTCCATAATCCATATGCCCTGCTAGGGATGTTGGGAGGTTGGACAGTGCTGTTTGCGACATGTGTAGGGTGGTTGACAAATGCGAAACGGGATCAGATCTTCGCGGCCACGGCAGCATATGCGGCCGTTTTGGTGGTTTTTGTCAGTGGCACATTAGGAGGTGCTCCGAGTAATGTCGTTATTGGGAGTTGTAATTGTACGCAAACATAGGGAACTGGTAGAGTGAGGTGAGAAATGTTCGAAGTACCAATAATTCGTGAGGGCAAGAAATTGGCGCCTGGTGTCTGAGGCATTCAAGGTTTCCTCCAACTTCTCTCGTCCAAACTTTCTTGGACCCACGCTCCGTAGACACACACAATCGAGGTCTATTTGCACCAATGGACAAGCGCTCTTTATACGGAATCTGAAGGACTCAAGGATAAAGACGTCATGACAGGAGCCAGGAACCAAACCAACTCCAGCGATTCCAGAAGCAGCTATTCGACATACTGACTACACTGCTTTCGGAGTCTTTTTACAACACTCTTGTCTACCAAAGCGATCGATAGGTGCCCTCGTGTTCTGAATACTCTCCAAGCTCTACTGCTTTGTTTACCATATTGAGACGTATCTCGAGTCTTTCGAACGGGACAACAGATCTGGGCAATAGAGGAGTGGCGTCATGGACCCAAGCGGTCATTCCCGCGGAGACTGGAGCTATTCTCCACAGTTGAAGCTTCAGGAGTACGAATATACTTCGAAGCATGCAAGCCTCTTCACAATGAGGGAGCAAGCGGTCGAATTAAAAGACTCTAAAGGTTTTCGTAGGTTTCAAAGTACGCTATAACGGTATGGTCGGTACTGTCCCCCTACACTCCTTTCAGGGGACGGCTCGCTATGCGCCAATGTCACCCAATTCGGCCACCAGAACCCCCACATTTCTCTTGAAAGGGGAAGCAACAATGGTTCTTGTTCCGGACTGTTCCAGACTAGGATCCCTGCACTGTCATTGTCATTTGCGGAGAACGAAGTGCTTGACTTTCATTCCTAGACGAGCTACACTAACCTCCTTTGGGAAAGATTCTCCGACAGTCAAAACTGTTTATAACGATACGCTCGGGCGACCAAAAAATTAACGATATTAGGGAGATATCGTTTTATGAATTCATCACGTGGCTATTATATACCAAAAATAGCTTAAAGAGATAATAAAATAAGAGCATTCTAAGGTCGGTATAAGATTATTTGTTCTATTTCCTTGAAATTCCCTGTAATTTATGTGTTTTAGCGGCTTTTAAGTAGCGCTTTTGGGCCTTTTACCTTACGAGACGTCACATTCGGCTAGAATGGCCGGGAAACCCACCTATTAACGATATTTTTATATAGCGGATAAGGGGTTTAAGACTCAGAATACTAACGATAATCGTTATAGAGAGAATATCGTTATTTCACAGCCAAAATCGGTCGGGACTCGCGGCATTTAACGATATACCCCGAGTATCGTTAAATAGAGGATCGTTATAGACAGTTTTGACTGTATCTCTATGGAGAAGTGGCTACAAAGGTATCCGTAGCCATGTTGCATCCAGCAAGTTGCTGGTGACGCAAGTTTGCACTTGGGAGATTGCCAAACCTCGGTGTGCCTGGGGATCTACCTGATAAGAATGGTTATTGGCTTCGCCAAGGAGTTGTGTAACGATGTCACTTACTGGAGAGCATGAAACAACGGCAACGTTGACGAGTTCCTGGAGTACCAGCTTGATGTCACTTCCAAATGGGAGCACCGAATGTCGAGTGGCGGTACCTGACCTGGTACTTATATCACATACCTTCTCCGCCCTAGTTTCCCTCTTGCAAAAACCTTCCTATACTTGCTCAACTGCGTTCGTTTCAACTTGCTCGCTCTCAACCTGCTAAGCCTGTCAAAATGCGTGTCTCATACAACATTGTTACCTTGGCTATTGCCGCAACAGCCAATGCAGCAACTCATGACGTTGCAGTTGGCCAATTTGGCCTAAAATACACTCCCAACACCACCTACGCTGCAGTCGGAGATACCATCATCTTTTCCTTCTACCCAATGAATCACAATGTCGTCTCGGGTCCATATGACACTCCTTGCAGGGATGGTGATGGCAGCGGGATGTATTCTGGCTTCATTCCTTCTTCAGAGGGCATTGCTGTAAGTTCACTTCACATCATCGTATCCTCACACATTCTCCCCAAAAGAAAATCGGTACTGACGAGGACATCAGAACCGCACATTCCAAATCACCATAAACAACACCGACCCAATCTGGTTCTACTGCTCCAAAAAAGGTGGCGGAGGCCACTGCACAAAAGGAATGGTCGGCGTCATCAACCCACCATCCAACACCAACCAAACCCTCACCCAGTACGCTGCCGGAGCATCGAATGTCAAGAACACTAGCTACACCGAGCCCGGACAGGTTCAATTGGGTGCTGTGATCGCAACCAGCGCGTACACCAACGGTACAACTACAGGAGGAAACGGAAGTAATGGTACGACTGGAGGAGCTGGAGCAAGTGGAAACGGTAGTTATACGAGTCCGAGCGTGACGTTTGGAGGTCCTGTTGCTACTGGTGGAAGTGGAAGTGCGACGAGCACAGGACCGGCTACTGTGGCGACGAATGCTGCGGCGGGTGTTAGGGCTGTTGGTGCGCTGGTGGCTGCTGGAGGGTTGGCTGTCGCTCTTTTGTGAGGGAGGAAATGTGAGCGAACTTGAGGGCAAGTAGAGGCTAGCCGCTATTTGCGGGTAGAAGCAATGAGGGTGGATGAGGCAGAATGCGATCGAACTTAATGTCTAATGAATGCGAAGTTGCATGAGAACAGGAGGATAAGAATTGTAGATATGGAAAGGAAAGCAGGTCACTGGATGTTTTCAGGCATCTGGAAATAAAGTTTTAGAACGAGTACGCCTTGCGCTGATCAACGTGGAGAACTCTCGCGACCCACTTCTCTCCATATCATATCAAACAACCCGAGACCTGAGGACTTTGACAGCACACATTACATTAATTATTATCTATCTGGTATCACAAACAACCCTGTCTAAAAGCGCGCTTTGCAAACTCAGGTTCCTCACCAAGTACATCCGGATACTTCCACCTAAACCCCCACTTCATCCACAACTTAAATTTCTGCCCAGCCTTCATCTCCTTCCACTGCTCCGCCAACCTCGCCTGCTCCTCCACACTCTTCGCCTTATACGTCGGTCCCGTCCAACACAAAAACAAAATACTGATACAACACCAACTATACGGTAACCCTCTCTTCCTATGCTGTCCTAACATCAGTCCTTTGAAACTCATCCAAGATTCCCAGAAGCCGATGATGAGCCAGATTAACCACCAGCCGACGGGGACCAGGACGGCGATTAGGATTATATCTCGAATCTGACTGTCATAGTAGGAATCGTAGGAGCCGGAGTAGTAGGACGATGATGAGGAAGAGTCGTAGGTGAATGTCGGTGTGCATGTTGCCCCTGAGGCGGTCGGGCAATAGGTGGTGGGGGTATAGCAGTATGACATTCCGTAAGGTGCGTATTCTGAACTTGCGGAGGCGAGATCATCTGCATTGACGTCTGTTGGGTTCAGGACTGCGATGACGTCCGTTGTTGGCGTTGGTCGATAGCCTAGGTAGGAATAGGTTGTTGCTGAAAGTGAGGTGGTGACGGGTGTCAAAGACACGATGTCGGGGATGTAGATCGGGACATTGGTTGTGAATGTCCAGTTTTGACTCGTGCATGTTGCGTCTGGGGTGTAGGTTACTGGAACGACGTAGCTGGTGTCGAGATAGGTCGAGTCTGTGTTGTAGGTATACGAGACGCGCGATCCAGACTCGACAACGATGTCGACGATTGTTACTTCTGCATACGAAGCATCGGTCGTGATGGTCGTAATCGCATTAACGGGAGTAGCTGGTACAACGGGTCGTGTATATGTATAGAGGGATTCGGGATATGTGGTTCGCGAATTCGTGAAGCCGTCTTCGGTGTAAACTGAAAGAACGACGTAGCTGGTGACGATGTATGGAGCTGCAGAAACGCTGATCGCGAAGAACGAGAGAAACAGGAGTAAGAACCCCATGATTAATGTATGTGAGCGAATGGACGAGTATTGACCCTCTCCAGAGAAAAATATGTGCTTGCAAGAAAGCGAGTGAAGCAAAGCAGAATTGTCGTGAACCAGAGAAAGGGCCATGCGAGGAGGATTAAATCTTAAATTTAAGCTTACCGTGCCGCATTTTCTGGGTCAGGGTCGAAACTTTTTTGTGACTCCATACGGACTTCTCGCCGCATGAGGCAAAGTTCGTGTCTTGATTTAGATTTTATCAGGCAAGGAAGTCTTGTGAGTGGTTGAGGAAGAAAATATCCAAGATGACTAACGGAAAGAGGGCAGAAAGTGGCGTTCTCGCCGAGATTCTCTGCATAAACGATCTTGGCGGAGTGGCTGTGCCACAACCGGCGGGGTTGCCCGAATGGCTGGACTGGCCTCCTCGTTTGGCAACCTCCAACTCTCAATATCGAATTGAAGGTATCATCAACTTTTCATCTGCAAGCATGGATGAATTGGATTTGCCTAAATGTACCTGGGACTATGAGTCATTCTATATGTCGGAGATGTTATCAAGTAACCAATTCGGGGAGTTCTCAGTACTTACCCCTGAAAACGCTTCATATGGTTTCATCAGGCAAGATTTCTATCAAATGTTCCTCACAAACACCAATGACGGCTCAGACCTTTGACAATATATTGTGCCAGACCAGAACTCTTCACTAATATCTTCAAATAGCAACAGGTACATACCATGAACTCACGTGAAATCCTGCTGCCTGCACTGCCTGGAATTCAGGGGCTCGCTAACCCCTAAATCAGACCCGTGCCGCATGGCGACGTTGAAATAAAACGATCTCGAATTCCAAAACATTCAATCCCATCAACCTTCAAAATTCAAATCCATTTCAGATGGACATCATGAATTCCCTCGAGAGTCTCTCAAACGAACTTTTCGATGCCATCCTGTCCCAAATCACATCTAAGCGTGAACTCAACTTTCTCAGCCAAACTTCCCGCTCTTTGTATCACCGCACAACACCAAAACTTTACCAATCATGGTCCTACCACGGCCTGCACCCCTCCCTCCTCCGTCCCGTAACAAAGCACTGCAAACTCCTCCGCCAATTCCTCGAAACCATAAACTTTCGTCCTGATCTAGCAGCTCACGTGAAAGAGCTCGATATCCGCGAATGGGGAGATTGTCCACGAGTGGAACATTATTTGGGGATGATGGATGGTTATTATATACGGGTGGAGAAAGAAAAACAGGAGAAGAGGGAGAGGCAGAGGGGGACGTTGATGGATGACTTTGTTTTTGGGGAGGAGAGTACACGTGATGAGGACGATGAGAATGAGTCGAGCTATGAGGAGAGCGAGAGTGAGGAGTATTCGGATGATGAGGAGGAGGTTGAAGATATCGATATGGAAGAGGTGGATTTCCTGGGTCCCGTTCAGCCGTTTGATCACACCGATTGTCTTGAGGGTCAATGCACAGCGAGCACCCCAGCTGGGTTGAGAAGGGCTGGGAAAGATTACGGTATGTTCATGTCTCATATCTCATATCCCAATTCTTTCCATTCCAACATCTTGTGAAAAATCAATCCACCATTCACAAGAGTCCTGCTGATATGCTTAGAACGGGAAGACATGCTCGTCGATTACCGCAAAATCTGGCTCGAAGAAGACGCCGACGAGCACTGCCACAAAGATCCCAAAGAGGAAGACGAGCTCATCATCATGCTGTTTAATAAGCTACCAAATCTAAAGATCATGTGGATGGTCATGCCAGAAGTCCCTTGGAGCTACGACGAAAACGTTCTCTGTAAATTTCTTGAAGACACCAAATCACTCATCTCCTCTGGGACATTGCAAAAGCTAGAGACGCTTTACATATGCAGTCCAATGCGTAAGTCCCCCGCCCTCGCCTCTCACCCAAGCAGACTGACATGGACGTCTAAGACCAGGGAGGCATCGGTCACCGAGAGTACGAACTCGACCTCCGCAGCCTATTGCCCTTCATGTACCTTCCCAACTTGCGATCGCTCCACACTTTGACGACGTACATCGACCGGAATTCTAGAAATCCTCCAGTGGACTACGCACCACTTAAGCACACCTCGAACATCACGCACCTGACGTACGACGAAAGCGCGCTAGACCCTTTCGATGTCATCTCTTCTCTTTCCATGTTCAAAGCCCTGAAATCATTCCGGTGGACAACAGAACCCTCTGGTTTCGGCTGCGGGGACGGATTCGTCGGTTTCCAATCCTCTTTCGGTACCGCTCTGTCAGCACACAAAGGCACGCTTGAGGAGCTATATTTCGACAATCGGCATTCGCAAAACGATGGCCAAGCTCGAGCCCGACAAAATCGTGCCAAAGACGCGATCCTCATCGGATCTCTAAAAGAATATCCAAGGTTGAGGAAGCTGGCGATCGATGTCAATTCTTTGGTTGGACATCAGGCTTGGACTCCGAATCCGATCGCGCTGGTGGACGTCTTGCCCACGAATCTATCTGAGCTAACATTATTCGTCAACATCCTGCAAGTCGAAACGCCAGAATCAAGATGGACTGTATTCGAGAACCAACTCTTCTCTCTAGCTTTTCTGAACATGCTTCGCAACGCAGCAAGCAAATTACCAAAGCTGAGAAAGGTGAGGATTGAGCTGACGAGGGATCGAGAGATTTGGCGGACGGGTGAGATGGCAGAAATTGAGCTTGAATCCGGGATTGTGGCGTTGAAGCAGGTAAAAGAGGCGTGTGAGGAGGTGGGTATTGGGTTTGAGGTTGCGGTTGCGGTTGAGGGGTGTAGCGATGATGTTAGGGAGGTGGGGAATACGACGATTCCTTATTTTCTGGAACAGATCAAGATGAGGAATCCGGGAAGAGACTTTTAGACAGAATGAGGAAATTAGAATGCATATCATCCACCTGTCTGGAAATTTTTTAGTCGTGATCTTGATTTGGGGCCTAGATTGGATCGGTGAGCCATGAGGTTCTCCCATGCGCACCCCTCACACTCTCCTCGCCCTTTATAGAGCCCTTCGAAAACGTCTCGGGGTTTTTCACGTACTCAAGGAGATGCCAAGGGTATCCCATCAAAATCCACGAGCGTGGCAAATTGGCAATGCCAGGGTTCCTTCTTGTGTTGGGGAGCGCACTTGGACTTTGTAACGTACCTTTCTCACGCTCCAAGCTCTTTATCGAAGTTTCACTCCCCGTCTCCCAATGTGCAGGATAAGTGACACATAGTCGACAGAGCACGTAGTAATTGTCCTACACTTGCTGGGACTTTGGAAAGCAAAACAGAGCCGAATCCCGACTTATCCTCAACAAGAGCCTTGTGAGTAACCGCTGGTCATACTTGGCTCCTCGGCTGGTGGATTCTACGAATGTTCCTGGCTTTCCGGGTACTTTGGCGCATCCCTTTTTCGGAACACATTACTCAACTCTCATTCTCGGTGTTGTGAGGGTGCTCTTTCCTTTTGTTGTGGTTCTTGCCTGCGAACCCCGCACAACTCCTTCCTCATAGCACTTTATGCCTTCCCACCTGAGCACTTCCTTCCCAGAACGACACAGTCACACAGCTAGCACCCTTTACTTCTTGCACCTTCTCTTACACCCGCTACTCCCTCTACTCCCTTATATTCTCGCCGAAGCTTTCTCCTCTTTCTTTTTTTCTTTTTCTTTTTTTCTCTTTGGTTTCTTTTCATAGGGGGAGGACGAGAATATAAGGGAGTAGAGGGTGTAAGAGAAGGTGCAAGAAGTGAAGGGTGCTAGCTGTGTCGTTCTGTCTGGCCGACTTGAATTTGAGATCTTCTCCATTTTTCTGCCTGTGTTGGAATCGCGATCCTGTCGTCGCTCGACGTGATGCCTCTGAGCCATCCTCCATACATGCCCACCGAGATAACATCCAAATCCATCATTACCAGCACCAGCCTAGCATTTTCGCCCGCATCCACATCTCCAATCAGCGACGGTACATCTGCTTCCTGTCTTCTATTCCCAAAATTTTCAGGTTCTCAATCGCCTGTTCTTCGCCTTTTGCACAGCATCCGGAAGGATCGCTTGTACTGTCGCTCACCTCTCTTCATCTCTCCTCACATCGCTGAATCCCACCTCTGGCCAGAGCAGTCAGCGTCAACTTGACGCGTCTTCGGCGTTCCTGTCATCACAAACGAAAAAATACAGATAGAAAGACTGACATCTTCGCACGCCCGCACCTGGGGATTCAACATGGCTTCAAGATGTTGGCACCATGGTAGCAGCTTTTCGAGAAATCTGAAATGTCGCGACGCGTCGGCCACTTGGTCCGAATCATCCCCAGCAATGGACACATCCCGTACTGCGGAGCCACATCGAGACGATGGTATGGTCTGCACCAAACATCTTAAAGTTTGATCTCCATGTTTCTCACCAAGTATGAAGTCACTGAGTTCGCGACCCGATCCTGACACATGTCAAGGCTGCCATCCACGACGCGACAAGGGCTCCCCATACTCGAGACGAGACATCGACCACTTCACGGATCATCAGAAGATCTCTCTTTCACATCAGGAAGGAGGTCTCGCAAATCGGAGTGATGTGTGAGGTGAGACAATCAATTTTCTTCGGCATGAGTAAGAAAAACCCCACGCTCGACTCGGATGGGCCGCGTTTTCCGCCGAAACTTGGCTTTTCCTCCTCCTTGTCTCATTGCTTTTTCTCCCAAGAGAATATATAACCAGACACATGCGACAGCTTCGGTTCAATTTAAATTGAGTTGAATTTCCTCCGAGCAGAGCGCTGAGATAACTGTATTGTTGGACGCTGAAGCCCCCAAGCGAACCCTGAATCCCATGCGTCGTCGGCACGACCCGAAGCTTTGCAGATCGTCAACCTCAATTCCCAGCCTCGCGCAACATCTCTTTTCTCTACACATCTAAACGCTCTGCCACTGTAGGCTCTGTACAATAGAGCGCAGCAACAATGTATTACGTGTCCTGGAGCCAGTACCTCAATAGGTCTTCGTCAGATCTCGACCTCAAGCCCTCCAAACCACTCAGCATTTCCTCCAGCCTCGAGCTCCCAGTCAGATCCAAACCAACTCGCAGACCAATAGTCGATACACCGCCTTCCTCTCCTCTTGCTGCCGAAGTTCCATCCCTACCACGCACAATCTCGGGTCCTGCGTCATCAACTCAAGAACCGACATTCACCCTCTTCCCTCTCCTCCCCACCGAGCTCCGCCTGAAAGTCTGGGAGCATTACCGCGCTGCGACTCCGCCTCAGCTCCTCGACTTCCGCCTCTGCCCTGCGGACATTGACTACGTACCACACAAGCGAAAGGCATGCTTTGCACATCCGCATGTACTTGCCCTCAGGCAACAATCTATACCTACAATAATGCATATCTGCTCGGAATCGAGAGAGGTGGGATTGGGACATTATAAGCTGGGCTTTGATGTTGTAGCAGATGAGAGCAGGAAGGTATGCTGTCACGAAATTGGAGAATCAGCGAAGAAATCGAGTCCCGGGAGACTGAACGAGCATGCAGGCGGAAACAAAGAGAACGGGCCCCGAATGGAAATATACTGGGATCCCTCAAAAGACATAATCAACCTCTCTCTCGGCTGGGCACCTCCTACCTCGATCACCTACACCTGGGGTTCTCTACCCTCCTCCTCATCCATCCCCTCCATCCATTCCAGCCCTAACCTCCCTTTTGCCGACATCAAATACCTCGCCCTAAATTCCCAGACTTGGTTCCAACTAGCAGACACTCGTATGGGAACCACAAGTTTCAGTGACCTAGAATATGTTTTTATGATCGGCAACTGGAGTGAGATGACTGATAGAGGAACTCTTTGGGAGAAAGTGTTGAAGATTTGGCAACGGAAGATTAGGATTTGGTATAGTAGGGTTATTATGAAGGGAGAGTTTGAGAGGGAGGGGGTGGATGTTAGGCTTGTTGAGGGGTTGGAGGATGTTTTAGGGGGTGTGGGATGTTGATTTGGGGTTTACAGGAGCTGGATCCGAAGTTTGGAGGAGTCGGCATAGCGGACATTGACGACACGATTCGAGTTGCACGGCATTGTTATTGTCCCAAGAGTCGTGGGTGCTCTGGAGGTAACAGAAGCTCGATGGCGTCAACTGTGTGGCATCGAATGAATTCTCTGTTTTCCCGGTGTTGGATTTTATAATCCTAGCCCGTGAGAGCGTACCACTCTCGATGCAGAAGACAAAAGAAGCTTTGGGGGAATCAATGGCAATAAAAGACAAGGCTGCGGAACTGGGATTGAGAGATTGGTTATAATCGATTCTGGAATTGAGTTTCTGTCAGAACTAGGCCCTCTCGCTCCTACAAATTGAGCGACTTGACGCCCGGTCTGCGAGGCTTTCGCGGAGCCTCATACTTGTAATTGGCGCATCCTACTCCGTAGTCGGTGTAGCTGGTTGTTTATTGGGAGTATTGTGGAGGCTGAGTCTGGTGTTTCATGCTGCATGCAGCAGCTGCCGAATCGAATCGAGCTCCCTGTACGATGCAAAGCCCCCTGATCATATCAGTTTCCCACTCGTGTGGCGTCCAAACAGATCTTCAGTGCGTACTTTCTGACAAATTCTATTGGCCGTCGAGTCTTGGGAGCTCTGCGAACAAATGGCAAGAGAGGTATGCTGCATGTGGCTGAGATGCATGATATTGCTTTCTCGAGCAGGCCCTCAAATGAGAGGTTAGGCAACCGCAGAATCACAGATAAAGATCTGTGTACAGGCCGGTCAACGTTTTTGCGAGACTAGCACTGGCAGTAAACGTTCTGGCAGCTAGCTCTACTGGTCATCGCAACATGGTGCTCGCTACTCGAAACGACAGCCCCGCGGCAAAAGAACAAAAGGCTATGAAAGAAGCGCAAGAGGAGCGGGAAAGGCAGCTCTTGGAAAGGCAGCTCAAGGACAAGAAAGAATCGAAGGAGGCGAAGAACAGGAAGCGTAAAGGGAACAAACAAGACGAAACACGTACAACAGGATTCCAGGCACCCGGCCCTGATTATTGGAACCAGGCTAAAGGTCATCAAATCAATGGCGATTATTCGAGTTCAGTTGGTCATCGATATGAGAACCTCCATGCAACAGAGGCTGCTATACAGCTCAACGGAAATGTTGGACCCGGTGTGTGGAATGCAGGAATACAAGAGTTGGGGTTCGACTATGAACATACAATAGGATCGGAGGCAGCTCGCGATGATTACCAAAAGCAAAATCGCGATTACCAGAACAATGGCTATCGCTCACTCTCGCCTGGTGGTTTTATACAGATCAACGGAGATGTTGCCACGAAGGCAAGAGACCTATTCTGGACGACCAACAAACCCCAAGAGAGCAGCTCCAAGGGCGCCGAAACAAGAGGACGAGACCTCAGCCCAGAGATACCATTCAGTCAAGCTGCGAATCTTCATGGTTACGGAAATGTGACCCTTGGCTTATCTTCTGGTCCTGGAGAACGCAGAAACCGAGGATCGTCTCAAAGCCCCAAAAGCGATAGAGAATCGGACCCGTCTGTTGATTCGGACAACGAAGCGGGCCACTCTTCGAGGTCCCTCGCCGAAGAAAGCATTGCAGAAAAACCGCGCATCTCGATGGAACTTGAAACCGAGTCAGACGTCTACGAGAATGCACCACCTGTGGCAATTGTCAAAAAGTCGAGTATGGCTGGCACTTTGCACAATTTTCTCTCTCGATTATTCCTTGGCCAGTCAGCTCTGGACAGACCTCCAGCTCCGGGAATGAGACGGGTGCTCTGGCAATGTATAGGAATCTTCTAAACATATCTCTTCATCCTGCCGGCTAATCACGATTAGGTGTGTGGAAGAGAGTTCTATGACGACTTTCTGGAAATTGTTCCCGGTGGGATTGAAAATATGCAGGAATCGCTTGACCGTAGGCACGAAACGATTGAGCCTAATGAAACTGAGTCTTCCGGTCCGACCCAAGCAGGGCAGCAAACAAGTAACCCTACTTCGAGAATTGGAATGAGATCGTCTACGTCGTCCGCTGCTGGTCTTAGTACCGAGAGTCACTCGAAAAGCGCACCATCTAATGCTGGCAAAAGCTCCGGTTCGGCTGCAAATACCTCTATCGACACCCGAAATGATGACAATGCAGACCATACATCTGAATCCCCAGACGTCAAACAACGCTGGATACTACCGATCTTCAACACTTCCAAATTCGGGATAAAAGCTACTCACAGCAACGGCAGTGGAGAAAGGCATGACTTCGAAATTTTTCAAGAATTCCGACATCTATACTTTGCCGAACGCAGCTGGCTCCGACGATTCTTCGAGCTTAAGGAAGTGAAAGCCATAAAGTTCGTGATGGTAAGTGACTCCACCATCTACATGCCATTGATCAAAGCTAAAATATCTTACAGTTCGATCTGCTCCCCTTAGATGGGGCCAGTATCCGAGATGAAAACGTCTGGCCACCAGAAACAGCGAGTGATCGATGGATATACATCCCCTGCCCAGCAAAAACTCTGCCGCTGGTTGGACAAAGCACACTGATGCATTTCTGGAGGAACCCACACCACGCGGATAAAATCATGTATGATGAATGGCAAAAGAAGAGTGGCAGGCTGGCACGTTTAATTGAATACTTTCGTCAATTACCAACGCCGAAAAGTAATATTGTCACGACTCAGAGTACGCGCTCTGGAAAGGGCAAAGGTCCAGAGATACAGACGAAGGATCCAGAAACACAGACAAAGATAATCGATCCCGGTATGTCTTCGTGAAAATACCGAAGATCAGAGACAAGCTTGAACCGAACTACGGCAACGAAGCTCCTGAAGGATATGGCATCTACTTTGAAGAAGGCTTCAGAGTGCATCGCCTCTTGTTCGTTATCCTTCTGTTTTACTTCATCTGTAGCATGGTAGTCATCATATGGGTCTTGAAAATGTACGGAGTTGTAGGACCAAGTACTTGGGGTAGTTTGTTTGCTGTTCTTGCTTGGTTCACGTCTTTCTTTGCGCTGTTGTTGACGGTCTGGTTTAAGTGGGCTGAGAGCAGTTGATGTTTCGCTCTGCAGTATTATTTTTTAAGGCTTCCTTATCTGGGTCTACGATCGCAACGTTTCTATATCATCTATACACTACCATTGCGCTAAAAATACGTCCGACCTCATGGTACAGAGAGCCAGCGAAGAGTTATGGTGAGTCTGAAAGCAAAGCACGTGATTACTCTTACCTCCCTTTTTTACCTGCCGCCACGCTCAAGATTCTTCTCAGAAGCTTTCCACTTTCTCTTTTCAGCTATAAATCATACTGCTTAGCGATAACTGAGTCCCAGAATCCAGTTCTATATGGAATTGCAATTTGAATAGTCCAGGATTGTTATTTGGACTGGACTATCCGATATGCCAAAGATGTCGCACAAGCGCGATAATTCTCTTTTGAGCTTTCCTTCTAATTTTAGTTTCCACTTCATTCACTTCTCAAATACATTTCTACATCTCCAAATCAAACCAATTACCTCAAACTACCACATACTACATTGACTTCAAAACACAACCACCAACACACCCTGTCACCCTCATCATGCCATGGCCAACCCTCCCCTCACCATCAATCTGGACCCCAGCGTCCCAAAACCAAATAACGCGTCTAGAACAACGATACGATGAGTAATTTGTTTCATATCGATCTATAGTGCGGTATATGTTGGAGGCGAGGAGGGAAGGGGTGTTTGATAAAAAGAAGTTAGAGTGGAGGATGGTGCGGTTTGAGGAGAAGGTTGAGAAGATGAGGGAGTTGTGGGAGAGGTTGAAGGTTATGGGAGAGAGAGAGGAGAGAATGGCGGGGTTGGAGGAGAGCGTGAAGAGGTTGGAGGGTGTTGTGGTGAGGGAGAAGGAGAAGAGGAGGGGTGGCGGGTGGTTTTGGAGATGAGGATTGAGGGAGAAAGGGCCAGAAAGCCCTACAACTGGGATTCTGTTCCATATGAGGGAATCATAGCAAGTTGGTGTGCAATTCTCTGCACATAGGACTTCAGACAATCCATAAAGTGAACACTGGGTCCACGATTGTGAAGTGAGCTGGTTCTAGACTGCGTCCGGGCAAGGCGCGATGATTTGCTTTCGGACCACCCTCCACTCCTCTATTTCGCAACGACCATTTCGCCTTTGCTTCTGTAACCTTGGTCAAGCACAACAAAAGCCAACTGGCATACGCCAAAAATCAACACTTTCTGGTACATTCTCTACCTCGACGATATCCAACTCGATTCTAGAAGTCAAACAAGATGCCGTTCCCACTCTACAGTGGCCTTCCAGCAACACAAGGCCAAATCGATCGTCTCGAAGCTACCAATAAAAAGCTATTAGAGGCATACAAAGCAATCGCTAGTGTAAGAAGAGACTGGAATGGGAATGCGCAGTATGATAGAGATATGTGTCAAAGGAGGAAGATGCATCTTACGCGACAAGCTTGAGAAGTTAGAAAATAGGTTAGAACGCTTGGAGGAAAGGGAGAAGAAAGTCGAGAGGTGGGAAGATATTATGGGGAGGATTGAAGGGGTTGTGGTGAAGAAGGAGAAGAAGGGTGGTGGTTGGTTTTGGAAGTAAGTATTGAAGAGGTGGGGTTTGAGGTTGAGGACTTCTAGATACAGAAATGGAAATAATCGTCAAATATCTTTCAATTATGCCTCATTATTACATCCTACCCATATTTCAGGTTCCCTTTAATTCATCGCGATGAAAATCTCCCAAAACGCAAGGACAATCCCAAGACCCCTCGTACTCCCCGCAACCAGCGGAGAGCTTGTCTCTAACTTATATACAAAAAAGATTCTACATCATCAAAACGGGCACGTTGCTCATCTTCTCTAGCGAAGTCTGCTCATCATCACCCTCAGCTATTCTCAACTAAATACACGAATAAAATCAGCCAATCATCTTTTCTTCCAACGTTTCCCTCCACCATCTTCATCAGAAACCACTAGCAAAACTGTCATTTACCTCAAGCATAGCAGCTAGTGTCAGAATTCCAGTCAAAGCATCTATTTCCCGAGCGTCGAGGACAAGCAGTCCGTCTTTGTTGTGTTTGTTGAGTTGCGCGAAGCGGCCGATGGCGATTTTTGAGGGGGTGGTGGAGTCGGAGTGGATTACCTGGCGGGGTTACCATTTGAATGCACAGATGAAATACAGTAGGAGGCGGCATAATGAAGGCATAAAATCAGGTGATGGGAATGGAACGACATGAAAAGGATAGCAGGAAGGAGGGGATACCTTGTAGAGTGTCTTGTTTTCATGTCTGTGTTTCTCCACTTCCCAAATGTATCGAAGTCCATCTTTTGTGAACTCCTATTCAAGGTTAGCTCTCTCCAAATTCCTGAAATAGACATCTCCACTTAGAGTTTCTGGGAAAATGGAACGCTAACAGCAGAATAATTACGAACCTCAGACCTCCGTCCCATCCCCGTGGGGGTAACCTGCACCGTCTCTCCTCCCACCTGGGTCGCCTCGGGATGTTCAGTCATTTCTTCCACTCTCTCCGCTTCAATTACAGGTACCACAGCATCCTGGTGACGCTCCGGATGCAAAAATTTAATCGTCGTCTGACCCATATGCAAGCTGATAATCGGACTCTTCCACTCCGCTACCTCTTTCTGATCCACATCTCTCACTCTCAAATGCGTTCCGAACAGATTCTCCTTATGAAGCGTATAGAGAATTGGAGGATACGGCGTTTCGCTCGAAGCAAAAGTTGCTAAATTCTTCGCAGCGACGAGATTCAGGGACGGTGATGCAGTAGGCGAGAAGAGCTTCACAAGGTCGGATGTGAGGTCCAGAATCGAGGTGTCGTGTTTGTGATGCAAAAGATAGAAGGCGCGTGTAGGTGAGAGCTCCGAGTCCATGGAAAGGGGAATGTTTTCTGGTTTGAGAGGGTGGGCGGACATTGTGGGTGAGTTCAGCGTTTGAAATGCGAATGTGGTTGGGTTGTAGGAGGTGGAGATGAAAGTTTGCGTCATGAGAATCTGAGTATTTGCTTTTTGAGAAGGTCGAGGAGGATGAAATTTGAGCGGCAAAAAGGATTGTTTTATCCAGAAATGCGGTGCGGAGTGTGGAGAGATGATAAAGACGCGATCAGGTGATTGTCTGGTGATGTTTTTGGTGGAAGGTTCTATCACGTGGTCGTGGAAACCATGAGATGTGCATGGGTACGTAAAATAGATTGAAAGTGATGGAAAGAGGTGATTGGACAGGAATAATTGCAATACACGCAAAGTATGAGCTAGGTCCGGACTACGGAGGGGACGTGTTTCGCTGAGACGTGCAACGAAACTGTTCCCTTGTTCCAAAGAACTTAGTACATTCACCAACTTATCCCAACATTCACTAGAAGTTGAGCAAACTAGAAGGACGGCGTAATGCAGCGGAACTGACGCGTCCGCTGAGATACACAACGAAACTTGAGCAATGTCCTGCTTTGTGATAGACTTTGAAATCACCGAAGCAGGTGAAAGCGACCCTTTGAAAGGAATGAAGAGCGCATCTTGGGCTACGTTTTGAAGAAGGGAGAGACTGGTTGCGTTTGCTTTTTTATTTCTGCTTGGGCAACTTGGCATTCAGAGAATTGAAGTCATAAAGACTAGAAATAGAACATTGACGATAGAATCTAAGAGCCGAGCACTTAATCAGAGCATCAGTCGAGGATAGCGAGAACATGGTTGAAAATTAGCTACTAGCTTCGAATATATCCCGCCTTTAATCGAAAGGAAGCAAGCAAACAACGATGGATCGCAATGAATAATGCAATTAATGGTCTCGGCCCTGTGAAGCACCAACATCAGGAGGCCTGCCCAAACCAACCATTCTGAACAAGAATCTCTGTAGCTCGCGTCTCAAATTGAACAACTCATAGCCTATCTCCAAAACATCGCTTCACGCCTATCTATCGTACGATGAACAGTTGCCGTGCTAGAGTAGAGCTCGAAGACTTGGAAGCGTTGCGACAGTTGCGCATCGAGGTGGGAAAGTGGCGACTCCACGACGCATTGTTCAGACTTGCGGATCTCATCCCTTCAAGTATAATGCGAGGATAAGAATCCAAAGCTTTGTAAATGCAGGTTAATCCAGGCATAGATCCGCAAGAACCACAGTTGTCCATGGCGAATTCTTCGGTTCCTGTGCCAAGGACCCAGCTGCGGCGTTCTGTGAGGGCTTGGTTCAGTGCTTGATCTGCGACAAGGAGGTAGATTGACTTGCCTAGTAGGCATGTAAAGTGATGGGAGATGGAGTATGTTCTACTACTCTCATAATATGGTAGTCTGTACTGGAGGTGGTGTCGGCACGGGAAAGTTCGAGATAGCCGAGACAATATCTGAAGAGAACCGCGTTCAAGTATTATGAGAAATAGGCCTGAGACAATTCATAGTCTGGTGTTATCTTTCGTAGAAGAGAAGAGACAGCTTAATTTTTTAGGTCGTTCTTGAAACCCTTTCGAGTCCTGGTGGTGGCCACTTTGATGACGAGTTTCCGCTCGCTAAGCGAGACGGAGTATCATTTTTGGTTCTCTCAAACCAGCAGATGCGAGATCAGTAAGCACGAAACGTACGAAGAGCGGGGAAAGGACGAGCGTATGAGAAGGCAACCTACTCAAGAAATGAGATATCGCTCGGGTGTAGAAGCCTCGATTTGATAAGCTCCCATCCTTGCCCTGGACATTCATAGTCCACAAAGGATGTTCGTTAGCTTGAACAACAATACGAATCCGAAAGAAGTATCTTAGCCCAGCATAGCCTTCTCCATTCTCCAGGGCAGACTGGGAGAACGAAAACGCTGGATTTGCCGTCTCGATTTGTCAAAAGACAAAGAACGTTGAGAGGACAAATCAGATTCGCCTCTCGCAAAAATCTTACACCCTCGAGCCCAAACACGCCTGATAATATGCAGTAACGAGAAAATGGGCTCGTCGGACGTATCAACTGCCTCAACAGGGATAGACCAAAGCAAGTGCTCCCACATTACTGCCATGGCCATATCGCCAAGACCTATACACTCAAAACGAGCGACGCTGCAACTCCCAGCCTCTGATCTGCCATCGCAACTTTGCTGTCATGGCAAGCTGCTCCCCACTTGCGAAGTCCGCTTGGTAAGCAGCAAAATGGGGGAAAGGTGGGAGGACAAATCTGGAGATGGTGTCGGATCGGTTCATCCTCGGCTCGATCATCCCTCACGTGATTCATTCCAAAAATTGACTGGCGCTTCAGTTCCTCTTCCTCTCGTCCCAAACGCAATAGCGCCTGCATCATCACCAAAAGGAGATCTCACCGAACTCTATCTCACACTAACGAACGAACTATATACCATCGTCTTTTATAACATGCGAGCGGCCAATGGCAGTCCAAACCTGATGTGCTATCATCCTTTGTGCAGACATACACCTCAAAATGCGAACACGACATGCACCTTTTTCTGCCATCTCAAGTATCTCAGCAAACCTTCTCTTGAGTGGCAATGCTGTTCAATTACCACTGCATGACAGCTTTCCGTCACTTGGCCAATCATACTCCATGCTATCTACAACACCAGCCAGTGCGCAAACAGGAGGCTGAAGATGCACTTCAAAAAACGAACACGAAATCCCTACGTCAAATCAGCAGAGTTCTTCACGGTGGCAGCTTTCATCCAGCCTTGCAATCTGATTATCAAATACACTCTGTCCTGGGCGATTAGATTACTAGCTCGCATCGCAACGAGTGGGAACCAGCCCTGGACAACTGGAGATCTTCAAACTTGGACGATGTTTCAAGATCTTCTGACACTCCCGACCTCCTAGTCTCCACTTCGGCAACACATCAAGTCTGCGCAAAAAGTACATCGTTAGGAAATGATTTGATAGTTATTCGATCTGCTCTGCTCATTCTCAAGCTTGAGTTGCTAGAAGAACTGCATATTATGGTTCTAATTATGATATTAGACATTTCCCCTCGATTTGCTTGTTTCGAAGCACTCGGTATCGACCGCCTTGGCAGGTTCAAGCGTCGTCCGCTCTTGTCTGGGGTCTGGAAGGATGCAGTTCGCATGGATGTATGACCCAATGACAGCTGTCATCTCACATGGGATTTTGGTCGCAAGTAGCTCTTGCGACTTAAGGCCAGTCACGTTACCCCACCACAGTTTTCTACGCGCGATGACCATGATTGGATACAGGCTCAGCCATGTTTCTTTTGGTTTGATCGGCTGCTTTGGTGCTCACACAGATCATCTTGCGCCATGTCGGGCCTCGATGATCTGAGAACTCCAACGGCTCCATCCCTTGTGCCGCCCCTGATCAAGGATGTCGAGGCTGGCAAGGAGTTCTTCGAAGATTTGTTGCGAGCCCGGGCCTGTCAAATCATGGAGCGGAGTAGCATCCCAAATCAACCCATGAAGCAAGGCTTCATTTATGATGGACCTCCCGCCTGCCATCTGTCTGATTCTAGCTTTTTTCTTTAGCAGGGTCTCTTTATTTCCTTGAGCTACCATTCGAAATGGGCTCTCATATGGTTCTTTCGCGCAGGCAGCAATGGTCATATCTTGCAATAATTCTTATTACTAGTGTCTTCGGCGGCATATTGTCACACAACTTTATTTCTATCCTCTCGCCCCACGATCAATCATCAAATTGGATTCAGCAACCTAGCAAACACCTCGAAGCTCGAGATATCGATGCTCTCCTCGAACGCGGCCTTGGGGACCTGCTCAGCAATCTTGGACAGGGGGCCTTGAGTTCAGTTGAGAGTGGCGTCAGCTCGCTCCTACCCAATACTTCGACAATTCTCAGTTCGCTCGTCTCACTCGTAGGCGGCGGCAATGGATCCAGCATACTCGACAGTCTTGCAGAGCCAGCAGGCTACTTGGGTACTGGACTTGCGAACGGAGCACTTACCGGTCTCAACATGTCCGTGGCGAACACAACTGCACCTTCTGGAGTCGATGGCATTGCACAAAACCTTGGATCTGGACTGACTTCGGCCGTCTTCTCATCGAGTTCCATCAAATCTCTCTTGCAATTCAATGGTTCGTCTCTCGGCAGTTCTGGCACTGTTGGAGAGGCTGTGCTTGCGCTCGCACAAGGCCTTGGAGGTGGCGCCGCATCTGGACTAAAATTGACTACCACAACGTCGAAAGCGGTTACAAATGAGACTCCAGCCTACAACACGAGTGGTATCAATGGTGTGGCAGGAAATTTTGGGCAGGGTCTTTCACAGTCTCTTCTCAGCGCTGTACAGCTACCATCACTAGACTCTTTGATGTCAATGGGTGGCTCGATGTTTGGCGGTAACTCAAGCCTGAATATCGCGGCTATTGGAGCTGGACTTGGTACTGGTATTGGTCAGGGTGCAGCAATCGGCCTGGGACTCCAGCAAGACACCGTGTCAACATCAACTTCGCAAGATCCTGCTGTGCTCGTACAAGATTTCTCCAAGGGTCTGGTCTCGAGTTTCCTCCAGAATGGCACTGTCACCAAATTGACTGATTCACTGAGCTCGACTACTGGCAATTCGAGTACATTGGGAGGACTATCACTGTCCAATATCGACGTCGCAAAGGTAGCTGAAGGCCTGGCTGTGGGATTGATATCTGGAGCCGGGTCAACTATCACAACTCTACAGGTCATTGGAGCAGATACGACATCATTCAACGACTCTGTAGGTGGAGCAGCAACTGGATTTGGACGAGGTCTTGGTGCAGAAGGAGCGAAATTGGTAGAGCAGCTCATCGGAGGACCCAACGCGAATGCATCAATCACGAAACGAAGTTTGAGCGCAGACGAGAAATCGATTAGCCTGAGGAGAAGAGATACTGCGACGACAGTGAACGCGACAGATTTGGCATCTGTCATCGCGAGTCTCAATGCATCAACAATTAACCCTCTTCTGCAAACCGGCATCGATGATCTTACATGCACAGGAGTGGGCGGTCTCGCAGGTGTCTTCCTAGGTCTGGTTCAAAGCAAGACAGTCGATCTGAATACCCTCACATCCAAAGCATCGACTTCATCTACCAATACCAGTTTGAATTTACCTGACCAAGTGTTCATCATCAAGAGTGGGGGCAACACCTACAGCTTGAACCCAGCTCGAGGTATAATGACAGTAATGATCAACGGGATGGGTATCATAAAATTCATTGGCGTCGCAGCAGCTCACAGTAAGTATTTCTATCCTATCATCCAGCAAAGCTTACCGCTGACGCATAACAGTTATCTTCGCCATTATCGCATACTTTGTTGCGATACCGCTTCTCTTGCTTCTCCACAGTACACAAAAAATTACCCTTCTGGTCAACAGGCGCGATCCGGCATCGCAGCCACCTTCAAAATGGGAGACATACATCGCGTACTCCATCCTTCCACTGGCGCTCTTAGCTTTCGGCCTTGGCATCGGCTTCCGAGCTAGCGGTGCACACTTCACCAGCGCTCACGAGGTACACCTACCGATTCCCTTGCCCAGTCCAACCATGCTAATAAATGATCCAGATCCTAGGCCTCATCGTATTCCTTCAAACCCTCATAGCAGCCGGGACAACAGTCTTCCTCAAACGCCAACCCCAAGAAATGGCAGCAGCAAAGAACCTAAAATTAGCACACTACATCAACATCGGCCTCATGCTATTCCTCTCCCTCCTCACACTCCTGTTCGGCTTCACCGATCTTTCAGCCGTGGCCCTTTGTGTTACCAATAGTCTCATCCCAACTGCTCTTTGGATTGCGCTTGGGTGGTTGCTACTGAGTCCGTTGATGCTGGCTGTGGGGTTACAGGGTTTGTTGCTTCTGCTGGAACGGATGAGAGGATTGGGTGGGGGCGTAAGGAAGGAGGATATTGTTATGAGGAAGGGTGGGGAGGTGAACAGTTTGGAGATGAGTAACGAGAAGGGGAGTTATCTGAATGTTTGATGATACCAGTATTTGCGATGCTGGCTTGAAGCTGCGCTGTATAATAATGTTTTCGTAAATCACGATTGTTAATGAGGAACGAGTTTCCTTTCGCCTGTCAGATATCATTCGTCGCTTCGTTCTTGGTGAGTTGTCGCCTTGTTCGTCATCAGCATTCGTCGTGTTGGCAATTATTCGTTGCTTTGTTCGTCGCTATGGATCCCGCGATCCTCGATGCGCGGCTCTTGTCGTCAATTCGCAGACGCTGTACATTAGCTCCCTTATTGAGACCGTTATGAACTCTGAGCTGCGTTCTGCTTGAAGCTCTTCTCTGTGATCGCGCCCCGATTCGTTGCCCTGTATTCATCCAGGTATCTCGTGATATCCCACGACAACAAGTGTTGCTTGTTTTTTTCGACTAAGTCATCAGTTCAGCTTCTTGATCCATTGGTAAATCTATCACCCGAAGTTGTACCTACAGCAACCCCTTATCACTGCTCTTAAGATCTACATTCCCAAGTATCAAGAAATCAGGGTCGCACGGTTTGCTTGGTCCTCGAATCGCATCTCCCCCAACACCAACTTTCTAACCCACACTTCCGAGTCAGTATCTCTTGACATCCGTCCAATAATGCCCAATGACGTCTTCCTTCCTCCCAACTCTCTCAATTCCCCACCAAGTCGCAATCCGTCACGACAACGATTCATGCGCTGGCGCGTTCTACAGGCATCACCCCGCCAAATCACGGGACCACAAGGAGGACCCGTAATTAAGCGAAGCCCCTTTCCATGTTCGCATTATAATGAGCTCTTATAGACAAGATACCATCCCCTAACGTCGCCTGAATAACCAAACAGCAACACGGAAAAGAAATGACGTCTTTATGTGCATGATTCCGACGATGGAGAAGAAGTATAGATAGAAAGATAAACACGCCACCTTGGGATTTCGGAGGGTTCGCTGACGAGTCTAGAAGTTTATCTAGAAGCTTTTGACAGATTTGTTTCGTCTAGAAGTTTATGCAAGGCGGGGTATCATAATAGGAGCGTGATTGCCATACCTTATCTATCTCTCTGTCAACGAGAAAGATGTGGAAAGTCGACTCAGACAGAGAGTATCCTTTCCTCCATAAACACTCAAATCACTTCCCGCCATCATCTTCATCTGAGGATATCAATAATTACAACGAAGGGGGAGAGGATCATTGGTCGTATCAACATCAATACCAACTTTCGCCTTCTTTGATCGACGACGACGAAGAAGTCCCGATTGTCTTTCGCAAACCATCAGATATCGAAGTGGAAAGAGAACGAAGACTCGTAGTAAGGAATCCAGACATTAAGTCTCCCTCTCGCCTACCAGCAGGTCAACAACCGAATTGGCCCCTCATCCCACCTCCGTTAGCAATGATTCCTTCTCCCCCGCCTCCAGCACCAACTCCTCCTCCGATGCACGTTTCGACAGAACGTCATAGACCGAGACCTTTACCGCCCATCACCCCGACGAGATCAAACTCCCGCCCGCTCCTCCTCCCACCAAACCTCTCTCATCATCAAGAATACCAATACCGGGAACCACCAACACCTTCCTCGCAGGCACCAAAAAATGTCACGGGTCTCTTAACAGACGTGTTGTCAATCATGAACTCAATCATGTCTCAACAAGCTCTCGTCGCCTCGGAAAACGAATTATTGGAAGATTTGACAGAGCTAGTTGTAATCCTGCAAGAAGAGGCGGAAGAGATGCTACAAATGGCTGATCTTGTAGAAGAGTATTGTGATGAGATTGAGGTTGAAGTTCAGGGGGAACTGGAGAGGGAGAGTTTGGAGGAGTGGGCGGATGATTTGGGGTTGAGGTTTAGTGGGGACGGGGGTTTGGGAATTGCGGGGTTGGATAGTGTTATTGAGCAGTATAGAGGGATGGGTGGTAATGAGAGGGGATGGGAAGAAGAGGGTGGGTATGGGTATGAGGATGCTGGTTATGGACATGACAGAGGGGATTCGTTAGATTCTGGGATTGGGATGGGGAGGCGGGAAGACGTGGTTGAGGAGAGGGAGCAGGATGGCCATGTGGGAGAGTTGAGACTTTCGTTACATAGATCGAGAGAGGGCTATTACAGGAGAAACGAGGGTGAAACCAAACTGAGGGGAGAGCATCGACAGATAGACAGTGATAGCAAGTCGAGAAAGGAGCATCGAAGGACAGATGACGACAGCAAGCAGAGGAAAGAGCATCGACGTACGGAAGGTGGAAGTAAACCGAAGAGGGAACACAGAAAGCAAGAAAGCGGAAGCAAGTCAAGGAGCAGTAGGATGGAGGCTGGGAATAGTATGGTGTTAGTTAAGTATGACGAGAGAGCTGCTATTAGTTCATCGCGGTCGAGGAAGGAGAAGTCCAAGAATCCTCCACAGTTCCGAGATTCTGGACTAGACCTACCAAGTCCGGAAAATAGTCCTCATAAGAGGAGAAATAGTAGGAAGCAGCCTAGATGGATTTAATTCAAAGGGGTGAACTTAATTGCTCAGATGATGGTGAAGGGGTGGATACGTGACATGTATGAAATCACCCATTCCGCCGTTAACATGAAACTCGCTATCTAGCCGGTGTGATTAACGATTTGTGCTCCTCTGAGAATATAATTCAGTTAAGTTTTCCTTGGATTTCTTTGTTCTCGCAGAGTGACGTGGTTGATGGCGTGAAAGTTTAGCGACAACAGCCTGTAAATGCACTAATAGCCTTGAAGTTTAGCGATCAAAACCCGAAGAGAGATCTCGGTTAACTACGGCCCCTGAGAGTCCTTATACAGTAGGCAGAAATAAGAGAGCCTCGCAGCTTTCGGATTTCCAATCAATAACTCAAGTTCGGATTCCTACCGGTGACTTTCCTCGTGGCTTTTTCTATTGGAAAAGGCAAAATTGTATGCCAAGCAGAAACAGCTCAGCTGGCAAGCCACAAACATTTCTCGATCTGCTTCGACTTCCTTCCTCGGTTGTCAAACATCCACCCTTCAGTCTCTTGATAGAGATATAATTTGGCCTCATCACACTGTATACTCAAGGCCGTATCGTGCGAAGAAGTACATAACTTCCATGGCATCCGCGACCAGACCACCACGGCTTCGACGTAACTCCGCGGCGAGAGGAAGCACAGCGGTAAAATGCGTGAGGCTTGCAGCCACAATTTGCTCAGCTGATGAGCAGTGAACACGACATTGGAGAAGCCTTGTCCACCGCAAACACCAGCGAGTACGCTACACTCTCGAGCCGGTATTGCTGTGCAGCCTGTGCTGGTTCTCAACCTGTTGCTTTGAATCTTCAAGTGTTCTACGCCATTCATGTCGATTTTGTGGACTTTCCCACTGCTGTTGTAAAGTCACGCTCAGCTTCTGAACGCAGTTACTATAACTTACCAAGCTAAGGTCTAGTCAAGCTTCACAGAGAGGTATCTTTCGTTCCATATTTACGCTGCATCGTATTCGCTTGCACACAAGTGTCGAGAATTCACAACAACATTGGTTTGGTTTCTCCATATCTTGGCAATAGCGACACTTTGGGCAGCCATTGCTTGGCAATGCTTGCCATGTGCTACCATCAGATGTTTAAGAGAAAACTGAGTTCATGATGTTCCCAAGTGACAAAACTTTCTTCAGTTCGCTTCAAATCGCAGCATATTTTCCCAGGTTCTGCGAGTACCCATGGCACAACCACAATATAGCCCAGTATATCGCTCTGAGCTGATTCATCCGAAGTTAAAGCAAGCCGGAACCTCTCTTCAGAAATGGCTCATAAGCATTTCTCTTTTTGGAATATGCCTTTCTATCTTTGCCTCAGCTCTTGTCGTCCTGAGGTCCAACAATCAACCCGTCAAATCATGGAATGTACGACCGTCTGTCATGCTAGCCATAGTTTCCTCGACAATGAGTGCTCTTCTAAGCTTCTTACTTTCCAACGGTATCGCGATAATCTGGTGGCGTTCCGCTAGACGAGGAACAACTATTGAGCATCTCCATCAAATGACGAATCGAGGAATCCTCTTCCAACCCCACAAGTGGAAGAGCCGGCTATTCTCAGACAGAGGATTCTCTACAATCGTGTTTGGAACATGTGCAATTTGCATTGTAGGGTTTGCAACTCAACCGATTGCTCAACAGTCAACGAGGACCAGAACATCGGATATCATGACGGACAACGTGCCGATGAAAATCGATATTCTTCCACAGATTCCGGAGGGGCTCAGTGGGGTCAGTAGCGGTGGATGGCAAAGTTCTGCGAGCTTTGATTTTACCGCTGCTGCCATACAGCGGTATATGAATGACACCATCAGAAGCCATTCGAGCCCTGGATACACATGCGATGGGACATGCTATGGTACTATCACGGCTCCAGGTATATCAGTAGACTGCTCTTCTACTGCCGCAACGGCCAACTTGTACAACAAAACTGTCACGGAGCAATACGTCTTTCTCCTCAGCTTCAATTTGGCGGAAGATGACGAAGGTCATCCTTTCATCAACTTTACTTCAACATACTCAACATCCGTCGATTCATCTTGTCATGCAATCATTATCACCAACACATGTTCTGTGTACGCTGCTCGAACACCGTATCCAGTTACTATCCAAGGGAACAGCATCACACTATCACCCCGCGACACATCCGAATGGAATTCATCAGATCGTCTATACTCTCCTGCAGACTCTCCCGACGCTACAGATGGCACAGCGCTCGGTCCACTACACGGACTCATGTACCTCGCCAACACCTATTTCGCCTCGTATTCAAGTATTACCTGGTCAGGTGGCTCAATGACCATGCCAACCAAGGGAATCGCAACAGAGATCTTCTACATCTATTCCAACTCTTCTCACTCCTGTGAATGGACATGGAGGTCCTTAGACTGCAGGAATATCTGCTTAGATTTTCCGCCATCATTTCACTACTTGCCAACTTCCAACCTATAGTCATTTCGATATCTGCAAATACTTAAACTTAACCCTCTTTCGACAAGAGACTCACAGTCTGACTCCCATAACGCTCGACAACCTCATCTGCACTCATATCTTTTTCCAGCACCATCACGGGCATAACCTGGATAGTCTCCACAGGACTCAAGCTCAAGCTCCTTTCCTGAGCCCAGTAGGTCCATACCATCACTATAGAAACCACCAGTCCAATGACCTCAACCACGATCGTAGCTGCAAGCCATATACCATTGCTTTTCATCACAAGCTCAGTAGTAACTCGCGTCACAGAGAAGGTCTGCGTCTCAAACACAATACCGCCTGGGACTTTCGTTCCATAAACGCTGTTTCCATTCATGGCCAAACGAAAGAGTGCTGAGCCCATAGCATCTAGAACGGAGGAAGTCGGATCTCTCGCATTGATTTAGGACTGATGAAAATCACGGACGGTGGCAATGGAGGATAGCGGGGTCCTAGCGGGTGATAGAGGAGTGGTATTTTGATCACGTGTTCCCACGTCTCAACGAACAGACTGTGCGCAAGCTTGTAATAGGAATTGATATATGTTCCAGGACAAATATTGTAAAAGTTACTCTTTGAAATTCTGCACTTGAATCGAACACCTTAGCTAAATTCCCTGAATTACCGCCCCATCCATTAAATGACTCCCGACATGAAACTTCAAACACAACTTAAAAACTTACTAAATCAAATAATTAAAAACCTCGAACATATCATTATGAACAAAACCAAAAAAGAAACGACGAGGAAGTAAAGAATTACGACGCTGACCAAAAATCTCGTTCTCCAAGCAGCAAGCCATTGACAATCAACATCGCTGACATGAAGCCAAAAGCGCAACAAGAACAGCAATACTCAACATCGGTAAAGCAATAACATTAATACGTCCAGCACCACTACTCGGTCGCACCGCAGACGCAACAATCAAACTCGTACTCTTAGCATCAAAATCCAAACACTGCGTCGGCAACGCCGTCCCATTAAACGAGCCCAGCAGCAGATTCTCTTTCGGCTTCGCAAGACTCAGATCAAAGTCCGTACTAATGATGGGCACTACATGGGTAAGGTTCTTGTATATATGAGTCGAGTCTGTACCTGCAGGGGCTGGAGTGTAGTCGTTGATGACATTCAGGACCTGAGAGACCGCGAGGTAGACGATTGTGTCGCTGAAGATGCCTTTTAGGAACTTTGCATTGGCGGAGATGAGTGGTCGGAAGGAGAGGGAGAAGTCGAATTGTAGATTTGGGTTGGTACCTTGGAAGGCGGTTGGAGTGAGAGTAGAGCCATTGCTGAGAGGTGGATGTTAGCACATCGGGTCTGGTTGTCGGGAACAACATCCTTACAATCCAAATGTCGTTTGTTGTCCTTGTGCAAGACTGGTATCCAGATTGTGGAATGATTGGGGATCTTTGGGACATCAGTGAGTGCTCCAACGTGGATCTCGGCCGGACTTACTGTGAAATCAAATCCATAGGTGAAATTTGCAGGTGTGGAGTTGACCCAGCCGTGGATCTAAGGATCGAAAGTATGGACAGTTTTGTACGAGCCTCCATTCTGGTGCTTGTCAGCAAGGGCTTCTCAAAGGTCTTTGAAAGGCTCGTGCATTGAAGGGAATTGACAATCCGTTGTCACCAAGCGGGTGGATGATCACTTCATTGCTCAGTTGTGTAGGAGTCAAACTGATATCGAGCTCGAAGTGAAGCTGGAAATCGTCGAAGGCAATACCAAGCCAGTACTCTGTGAAGTCGGCTACCAGCATCGAGAAGTTGGCATCTGGTGCCCGTTGTTCGATGCACGTTGGCAAGTCGGCAGATGTGTCGTCACAGCCACCTGAGACGCTCAGATCGCCGACGAGACTGCATCCATTACAGGCTATGTTGAATTGAGCATTGCTGCAAATTTGAAATGTCAGTGGAGAATCAGGCAGGCGTTTTTGAACGTTGACTCACCAATAGATATTCCCAGTCTTCGCGATGTCAATGTGTTGGTTGACTTCTTCTGCGGTAGCAGCGGTGTCAGCTGCTGTGAGGGGGATCAATGCAAGAAGCACGTTTGCGAATACCACATAGCTCTTCATTTTGATTCAAATTGTCGGACTTGAATGTCGTGGATGGTTTAGGAGGCGTGAAAGTTAGGGTTCTCGGGATTGTTCACTTTGAACGTGTTAAAGAATCGAACTTGTGCTTTATGTTTAAACATCAAGAGGAACTAGGGTCGAAGACAGCAAAACTTTGGAGCTCGATTTTGTGTTACCAGTCCATCGAAGAATTTGATGCATATGCAGTCTGAACTAGACGTGATGATAAAGCAGCCATAGAATGAGAAAAGTGTATTTTGAGAGCCGTAAAGTCTTTGTGATTGACGTAATTAGGATATGCAGATATTCCAGACTTGGCCCTACCCTGTGTGTGGCTTAAAGCTGAAAGATTGGCTCAACGAGGATTGCAATATTGCTGCAAGCCAGTGGTTTGAGAAATGCGAATAGATCAAAGTGAGGCCCCCGCTTCGAGCATGGGCTATGACTAAAGACAACAATGGTGTCGCCAAAGAAGTCAGAAAGCAAAGAAAAACAATCGGTTTCCAAGAAAACCCTACACGCGTTCGAAGATTGATGCCTTTGAAGAAAAGTCAATAATGAATCAAGGAATTTGAGATATCGTAGTAACGCCAGTCACGAAACCCGACATCCCTGCGATCATGTCCTTACGCACTCAGTACGTCAACTAGTACCGATCAATTTCAAGACCAACAAAAAGACCCTCGCCATATTAGAAGTAGTCATCGGACAGCAGCCTGCCGCTGGAAGATGCACGAGTTCTCTGCGATTTGCGGCCCACCACAGCTCAGAAGTCCGAATGAGACGGACATTGCAGCAAGAGGCAGGGACGACTACTTTGTGTGACAAGTACCAGCAAACGTTGTGGCTGAGTTCTCGAGGCCGATTGAGCCACATGCAGCCATCCGTCCTAGAGGCAGTAGGACGCCGATGTGGTGTGGGGGCGGGAAGAGGTTCATCTACAACCAAAAATCTTCCGGAGAGAATCGATGTTGCACAATATCGATTTGCGGCAGAGCCTTGAGAAGGCTCCTGAGTTCTGACACTCCTCCGTTCCCAGCGCGCTTTCACGGTGCCGCCATGGGGGCACATCAAAAAAGTTGTTCTGCACATCTTTCGAGCAAAGGACATTTAAATATCACCAAAAGTCTTCGACAATGTGAACGAGGCTTATTATGCACCCAGTTGCGATTATCGTCAACATTGGTGGAAAGCAATCTTCGGAGAGCTGCAGTCAGGATGTGGAGGAGAATGCAGCTTCCGCCAATAATCGCCCGACTGCTAAGAGGTATTGAGACTCAAGATGCCGGAGATGCGGTCGTGGGCGTCGTAGCGGTCCTCACCGTGGTTACTGGACCCGATTCAGACGCCTTTCGAAGCGAAGTTATCGTCCCAGTACGCTTGTGATGCGGGCTTGGAAGGGAATTACGCGGCTGAGGCTCTACCGCATCTGTTAGACCCTAATTGAGGGCTCCAACTCTAAGCCTGAGATGTGTCTGAGTGTCACTGGCAGGTGTTGATTGAAGCACTGCTGTGATACAACATGCTGAGGGAGGCTCACGGGAGTTGACATGGAGATAGGACCCGCTCCATACAATGTAAGGATTCTAGACTAGGAAGCCTCGACCCCACAATATGAAGCTAAAAGGATCATTCAACCTCTTCTCGAGCTATAGCGGCGCTGGCTTTCTTTTCTTCAAGATCAAGCCAGCAAGTCTAGAACAACCAGATGCGTAGCAACACCAGAGCAGCTCTAGCAGAGAACGAAGAAATAGGCATTCAATTTTACCGCCCAGGCCGAACTTCCGGTGCAGAAAGCCCCCATGGTGTAACAATTCGCCCTTTCTTATCCTTCCTACCCAAAGAATACCAAACCGGCGAGACGAAACTTTCTCGAAGAAGCCACTGGATGTTCACTCCTGAAGTGCCGCAAGGACATCATCTTTTCGCCCACCAAGTCCGAAGCGCGTAGATCTGGCCATCTTGCCAAGTAGCAGTATCATTCGGCCCAGTTTGGATGTCATAAGGCAGATCACCATCATCCCTTTGGACAACCCGCCCAGCAACCAGCCCAACTTCTCATCCGCTAGGAGAAGGGTCTTACCAACAGCGTTTCAATGTCCCAGCGCGCCTGGACTTTCTAGGTCACCCTCTTCTTCTGCCCGGACTTAATTTGTCGGAATGCCCATCCTGGCCCAGCCAGCCTCTTCGACCGTATTTTCGAGGCTGGGGCATTGAAACCCCCGCCTACCAAGAATTCAAATCATAGCCATTCCCCTTCTCCAGCGTACTCTTCCAAGCCGGTCGCTCAATGATCCTCATTCTCCAAGCATGCAATGTCGGAAAGTCCTTCTTAAGATCCACATATCCCCTCTGACCAACGAAGTCCATCGGCCAGCTCAACATAAAGTCAGCTCGGCCTGGTTCTTTGCCATTGAACCACTCCTCATCGCCCAATTCCTTCGCTAAGAACTCCATGTTCTTCTTAAACTCCGCCGCAGAGAAGAAACTATCGTATTTCTTCTTGATGAACCGAGTTATGTAGGACAATGGCCAAGGGGTATGTTTAGCAGCCAGATCAAACAGCAATTCTGTGTCTGCGAGATCAAGCAAACTTGTGCCAGAGAAGGAGGTGAGCGTCATGTCGCGGATCCAGTCGGAATATGCGAACTTCTTGGAGACATCGTAGGTTTCGAGGAGGTATGTCGCAATCGTCATGGACTCTGTGAGTATTCGACCATCTGCGGTGATGAAGGTGGGCGCTCTGCCGAGGGGATGAATCGTTTTGAGCCCGGGAGGGGATCGTTTTTGCTCGTCGCGTTTATAATTGATGAGGGTATAAGGAATTGCGAGCTCTTCGAGGAGCCAGAGGATGCGTTGCGATTGAGAGTCCTGCGGAGTGATTGTTAGCTTCGTAGGAGAGAGAGGCAGCGTTCTCAATCTGCTATCCTTGCCTGGACTTTCTGGTCTTCTCGATTGTTCTGTCAAGGCTGGGAGATTGAGAACCTGGAAAGGAGGGGTAGCAACACGAACACTGAGGTGGTGAAGGGTGGGCTGTCCTTTTGGCTGCGCCCCTGAGGAGCTCGTGCTGTCTGCCATTTCAACTGGAGCTCTGGCAGATGTTGTGAAGCTATTCGGAGGTGGTGGTCATGAAACTCGAGATGTCGACGTTTTGTCCGAGGCACAACATGCCTTCCCTTTTGGGCTGAGACCCACTCTACACTCCCATCGGTATTTCTTTGTTCCTTTCCTCGCTTTCTTCTTCTACCGAATATCCTCAACAATTTATATGTCCAGCAGATGAGAGTTCATTTGTGGATAAATGCGATGTACATGAGACATCAAGGTCCTAAGTTGGAAATCTGGAGACCAGAGACTGGTCGACAAGGATGGTGGAAGCTGCACGCGTCCTGCAGCACCCCTCACTCTCGGCGACAACAACTTCCTCTCATCTCAGCCATCAAACGCCTTATCAGTTCATTCGAAGAAGAAGGCCACAAATGCTCTGTTACTGGTCTGCTGCTTGTTAGAATTTTCGTTACGTTCTATTCATTGATGTTGCGGCATTTTGCTTCATACAAATATTCCACTGTTGGCAGCATCTAAGATCTCACCGCTCAAGCATATCAATCTTATATTCATCAGCAATCATGGCACCCAAGCCCATCGTCCTTCATATTGGAGACCCAGTAAAATGGAACACAGCATTCTACTCAACCTTCGCGAAGGATTTTGATATTGTTCGACCCTCGCTGGAGGAGCGACAACGAGATGCTTTCCTTGAGGGCCTGAAAGAGAAGAAGTGGGGTAATTTCTCCGCAATCTTCAGACCTTTCTGGAATACCGGGGGTGAAATGGGGAGATGGGACAAGGAGATGGTCCCATTAATCCCAGAGTCATGCAAGATTTTTGCATCCGCAGGTGCAGGCTTTGATTGGGCTGATGTTGATATTTTGGCTGAGCGAGGTATGTTTCTATAGGCTTGTGATATCATGCAAGGCTGATTAACTTTCCCAGGTATCTTGTATTGCAACAGGTCAGTCCCCCAAAGCTTGTTCATCACAAGGTTCTGACGTTACACAGTGCAGCCGCATCGACCGAGGCAGTGGCAGATTTTGCGATCTTTTTGATTCTTGCTACCTTCCGAAACCTTACTTGGTGTACTTCAGCTGGTCGCGGCTCGTCTGAAGATTTCAAGGAATGTCACGAGAATGCTGCTGTTCTTTCGCACAACCCTCGTGGTCATGTACTTGGCGTCATTGGACTCGGCAAGATTGGATATGAGATTGCACGTAAAGCGTACCTTGCTTTTGGCATGAAAATCAAGTATTTCGATATCTTCCGGCAGTCGGAAGCAAGAGAAGCCGAGATGGATGCTGAGTTCTGTCCGGATGTCGACTCTCTGCTTTTAGTTAGTGACTGTGTGGTTCTTGCAACACCTGCGAGTCCTGACGGGAAGAAGTTGATCAACAAGGAGAGACTGTCCAAAATGAAAATGGGTAGCAGATTTGTCAACATTGCGAGAGGAGTGTTGGTCGATGACGAGGCAGTAGCTGATGCCGTCGAGGAAGGACGACTGGTTGGCGTTGGATTGGATGTCCACGAGAATGAGCCGCATGTCAACGAGAGACTAAAGAAGTTGAAACAGGTCACCCTCACAGCTCACAACGCCGGAGGGACTTTGGAGACGTAAGTCAGAGAATCGAAGAGATACCCTTTTACTGACCTGTCCAGGCACATGGGATTCGAGACGCTCGCAATGCGGAACATCGATGCGGTGCTCAAAGGGCAGGAACCTTTGACTCCCGTTAACAAGCACTTGATCGCGGTCCCGGCAACTGAGCTATCGAAGCTCAAGATCTGATTTACCTCTGCACCGACGAACATGCCTCAAGGAGGATCTCGAAGGTGAGAAGTGAGAATCCTAAATTCCATTTTCTGGAGAAGCATGATTAACGCATCGAGGGGAGATTGTTCTTGGTGGAAGTACCCCTCATAGACCAAATATCATTACATTCTTTTGACGAACTTTGTTTCTCCCTCTGCATCACTTTTTTCCGTGTCGTCTGTCAAACAACACAAGCCGAATGTCGTTGCCTTGTTTTCGTCATCAAGCATTTGCTACTTCAGGTAACTGGAAGTGATGCGGCCCAGCGAAACACTCCGAGCTTTCTTTTTCGCTCGTATTGTTGCGCGTCCTTTCCATCCTTTCGAAGCTCCTGCACCTAAACCACCATTATCTTGTCTGAATATCTTTCCATTTTTGCATCAACCTCCGGCCCTCCCACAGCATTTCCTCCATCATTATCTTTGAAGCCGCGAAACGGAGCGGCTGCACTACATACCGGGCCGGCGCCTTAGAAGAGGTAAAGTTGATGTTCGCCGGAAACAAGACAACGCCACCAGATTTCCCGCTTGACTAGTCAGCACAAAAGCAACTTCAGCCCCATTCTTAATCCCAATCGGAGCCCCATGCACTTGCAGCATGTCTCACCTAAAGACGTAGTAAGCAACATGCATGCGAGAGATCTTTTGGGATTCCGGTAGCCGTCTCTCGGTGACATCGGTGTTCCTGATCTCCAGCTGAGAAGATCTTGGCTGCTGATTGGCCGTCACGAAATCCGGATATGGAAGTTCTTTTGGGCGGAGGACTAGAGCTGATAGAAGATGCCCGCAACCCTGGTCCGCACCGGGGGTGGCGAATACCAAAAGATATGTAGGATTGGGGTGTGGGGAATCAAGGTGCTGGGGTAAGGCAGGACCGGCGTGTTCGTGATTTAGGGTTGATGTTTCGTAGTTCGAGATATCGATTCCGGTGTTGAGAATGTATATATAAAGCGTACGCGATGGACCGAAAAATCAGATCAAGACTCTCGCCAGAGAGAAAGCAGACGAGGAAATATGTCGACTTCGGAATTGAACATCATTGTCGTGGGTGCCGGGATCGCAGGGCTTGGGGCGGCTATTGTCCTTTCGAGAGCTGGACATAATGTTACGGTACTTCCCATCCACGTCACTTCCATCCTGCGGTAGGCACTAACATCATTTAGATTATTGAAAAATCGCATTTCAAAGAAGAGGTTGGATTTCACATTATTATGGGATGGAACGCGACTCGGGTGCTGGGATCTTTAGGTGCGACCGTTCTTTCTCGGTCATTTGCCATCAAGTAACGCAACTGATCAGAACATAGATTTTGACTTTGAAAAAGCACGAGGTTCGGACTCTGAATGCGTAAGTTCCTTGCCTCCCTCTCATATCACTCGAATGCCTAACTCCGGATAGATTGGCACATTCAATGGAGCAACACTCGAAGCAGGCCCGAGTTTCTCTACAACGACTCCAGGCGTATGTCCCATTCATTCGTTATCATTTTGTATGGACCTGCTAATAGGAGCAATCAGGCCGACAACTCACAAACTCGAACCTTCTATCGTCCCGACCTGCACAACGAGTTAAAACGATTAGCACTTTACCCGGGACCAGGCAAGAAAGTCCCGAAGCTGATGCTCGGACGGAAGGTCATCAGTGTCGTGAGTCTTCCTCACTATCGCTGATTCGACGGGGCGCTGACTATGTTCTCAAAGTGTATCGACACCGCGTCAGCAATTCTCGAGAACAGTGAGATAATCGCAGGCGACCTCATCATAGGCGCTGACGGCGAACGTGTACGTCCTCCTTCCCTCTCCCCTTCCTTCTTATCCATCTTCCTCCATCCAACACAGCATATCTGATGTCAAACAGTCCATCGTAAAACGATGTTTCGGCGAATCAAACACCCTCAAGAAAGCAAAGTATCGCATCTTTAGAACCCTTGTCCCGACAGAGTCGATTTTGGAAGATGCAGAGACGAGGAGTATGTTGGATCTCACAAGACGCTCTTTTGCGACCTTCTTAGAAGGCAATAAGACTATGTTTTGGTTTGAGGGGAGAGAGTGAGCTCTTTCATTTTTGGAGTCAATGGAGACGCGTGACGAGGGTGGGCGGGATGGTGCTGATAGTGTGGCAGTGGCTTGCTTCAGGACCTAGAAGCTGGGTATGTGCCTGGCGAAATTGAAGGACCGCCTGGTATGCTGTTCGCATTTCAAGATGCAGGAAGTGAAGGTACTGATAGAAGCAGAAACCGACCCGAAGAGAGCGAAGGCCAAGATGCTAGAGAAGTTCAAGGACTATCATCCCAAGATCGTTGCATCTCTACAGTTTGTCTATCCTTCTTTCCATACTTCTTGACTGACTATCAAAATAGAAAAGCAGAGCGCGTTTCAGAATGGGAAATAAACTATTTTCCCAGACCGCCGTCCAGGATCTTTAGAGGAAAAGCGTTGCTCATCGGCGACGCTGTACATTCTGTTCGTCTTCCTTCTTGACACTGTCGATTCATAGAACTGATGTTCGCAGATGTTTCCAACAACAGGCCAAGGCGGTTCCCAAACCCTCGAAGACATCGGCGCCCTCTCCCTCCTCTTCTCCACCAACTCCTCCACCTCCCTTCCTTCCCCTTATCCCCTCACCTCGCCCGCGCAAATGCACCAACGCCCCAACCTCTTTTCAAAAATACGAAAAGAGCGCATGGGGTTAGTCATGGGTATGAGTGGGTGTGTGTTTGGTCGCGAAGCGGAGTTCGTGAAGAAGAAACCTTGGTTGAAGACGGGGATTGAGAGTGGGGAAGAACACACGAGGATTTTGTACGGGTGAGTGTGATTTGAAAATGGGACGGGGCTGATGGCTAATTAGGTGTAGTTATGATGTTTTGGAGGATACGAGGAGGGTTCTTGAGCTGGAAAGGTTTGATGGGGAGGTTGTGAGGGGGGTCATGGGTGTGAGGGCTAGGCTTTGAGGCTAGCGAAACTCGAGGATACACACATTGGAAGTACGGATATTAATGCTGTGATGAGGTTGTTCTTGAGAGGACGGAACATTGTCTCGTGCCTCTGCTTACATCTAAGTTCTATCAAATTTCCTTCTTTCCAAATGTTCGTCGCTTTTGTTCATCGTTTCCAAACCGGCAATCTGTCCCTTTGTGAAGGGCATATCATCGTGCCAGTCTTACAAGCCTCAAATCTGCCTTGCATATAACTTCCGTTGATTGGTCCTTGCTCCTCGATCGTTTCTGGTGTTCATAGTCATTGGCCGGCTACCTCGACGAGGCGTCGAGGTGCATTTGCACAGCCCCACTTGCCGTAGCCCACCTAAAGTTGAAGGGTGCGTGAAATATCTTGGACTCCCCCGCACTCCAAATCTCCATGCCGCTATCCACAACTTATCAATAGGGCCCCAAGGAGTTATTTATTGAGCACAACAGAATATGCTTCCCTTCATGCCTGCGATGGGTGGCCCTCCCGGGTGCGGCGGTTTTTCATTTCCTCCTCGGCCAGGCTTTCAAGTGCCTCCTCCTCCTGGACAGCAAAATGGATCTCCGCCATCGCCTTGGTATCAATATCCCCCAAATTTAGCCACATCTGTATCTCAAAGTAGGCGTTCATTCAATCCTGCAGCAAGATTTCCTCCCGTATACGGCAATTTACCATATCCTTACCATCAAACTGCTTACATGCCTCCACCTCCTTTCGTGCAGCAAAACGGATCATTTCCACCACTTGGTTATCAAAATCCCGCGATTCCACATGCCATGCCAGCAATTCCACCTAGGCCAGCTCACATACCTGCATCGCCAGCTCCAAGTCTTTACAGCTCGCTTTGTAACCTGAAGTCTGCCGAATTGAATAGTCATCAACCAAACGATCAGGATCTTACCGCATCCGACAGTCAAGTCCATCTTACCGAAGCACCTCCCGCACGTCACGCATCACCGCCCGCCTCCGATAATCCGTATAACGAGGCGGCAGCGCACGTAAAAGCACGGCTAGACTTTGAAGTCGTGGCTCTGCCACCGCCCCAGAAACGTGCGCGAACCACTGCACGTGCTTTGCTTGTTGCCGGAGGCCGTGTCCGAGAATTCTGCCGCACATGTGGTGTTGTGTACGAATCAGCCTCGCCTTCGATTAGTCGTACCAGTAAACCATCTTCAGAAATATCGGAAAACCCGGCGTCAAGTCCAAAAAGTCCTAATATTGGCGAATCTTCATTCAGCGCATACGACAGAGATCGGTACTTGAAGAAAGTCGAGAAGTATTATTGCAAAACATGCGAGCGTTGGGTTGAGATATACAAACTTCCGGACGAAATGCCAGAAATGCCAGAAATGCCTCCAATGAGTTCTTATTCCTTCTACGACCGAAGTGCTTTCTTTGATCCTTGGAATGGTGCAAATGGAAACCTTCCAGGTGGACACGGAATGCCAGGTGGGCAAGCTAGGATGGATACAGGTCAGGAATGGGTTCACTTGAAGGAAGTCGAGACAATAGAAATGGTGGGAGAGTCGATTAAGAGGGAAACAAGTGTTCAAGCTGTGGAGCATCGAAGAAATTGGGACGATGAGCTGTACTAGCATACTTCAGAGGCGACGTTCGGTGGAATGACTAGCTTCGCGCCCGGGGTAGTAAGGCGGAGGCTCGACACCATAACTGTATTGCTTTGATTGCAAAGTGCAACACTTACAACGCTGTTGTAAGATTCTTTCAAGCTCCGATCGAGTAAGTAACTAGCCTTGCATTATTTTTTTTTGGCTGTCAAAGACCGAGAGCTGACCATTATCAAGGGGCAACACGTGCACGTTGGTCTTCTGATGCCTTGTTCATCTACATGATACAACCCGAATCTAGTCGTAGTAGTTGGGAACTTTCAAGCCCTTGAACTCGAAGGAAGTACCTTCACGCTTATCTATCACAGTCTTGTAGTGAACGTCCTTGACGCGTGCTCGAACGTAATCCGTGCCTGTGACTACGGGTTGATTGGGATCTTTGTCCTCCTCAGTAAGGAGTCCGAGACGGTCGAGTAATGGCGAAGGTACAGCTTTCATGGGTGCATTTGCTCCTGGTCTGCTGAAGTACAGCAATCCAAGTCGTGGAATTTGAATCTGGTCTTTTGGTGGGGTGACGACCCTATGGACAGTCGATTTTACGAAACCTGTGGAAATCATGAGTTGGCAATCGGAGTTCTGGATGAGCGTGATGCTGACCTTTGGTCAAAAAGGTTAAAGTATCAGCAGCATTGCAAGTGATACCACCTTCAACCGGCTTCACATACTTCCACTCCCCCTCCGGCGTCCGAATCTGCAAACCCGCAACATGCTGCGAGAACAACAAAGTCAAACTCCCAAAATCAGTATGTCCGCCTTTCGAATAAGCCTGTGCACGATCCCATTCATCTTGAGTCCGAACATTATAAATCATGTAACGAAGATGGTCATCAGATTCCTCATCATAAGCATGTGCATCTGCAAGGTAGTTTTCAGGAAGCTCGAGAATGATGGCGATGAGCACGAATAGTTTACGAGCTACTTTCTCCCAGACGTCACGATGGAAAGCTGCGATCTCAGCCCAGTTTTGGCGGACGATTTCGTGTTTTGGTTCGTTGGCGAGGGCTGGTATGGCCTTTGGGATGTTGAGCTTGATATGGTTAGCAACTGGGTCGCTGGTTGGGAGAAAATGCGAACCATTTCGATGTTCTCCTTAACTCCAGTGTCACCAACCCATCTCGAGTTTTCACGATAACCAAAGTACTCCCCTTCAGCAAAATTGCAGGGTATAGTACGTTTCTCCTCAAGAGGTTCTTTGAAAAATGTGTTGCCGATGCTGAATTGTCGTAGGACTCGCTCATCGTCGAGACCGGTATTGACCACTACCCAGAATCCAACTTCCGTGACGGCGTGGTAGAGTTGTTTGGCGAGTTCTTGTTTTCCTCCTGGTTCGTCAAAGCGTGAGAGGTCGATCTTTACGAGTGGTGCCCAATCGAGGTCTTCTTTAGTTGGGGAAGGACGACTCCATGGCTTGACCAGGACTTTGTCGGTCTTTGTGGAATAGGCTGTTGGTCCAGTAGCTGACGGTGCCATTATGTAGGGTGATGTGTATATTTTCGAAATATAGTGAGTTGTGAGATGCTATGAGATGAGAAGACTGAGAGATCGCAAGAGATGAGGTTAAGCTTTGATCGAGAGTGCGAGCGGAAATATACTTCCGTTGAAAGTTTCACAATGTCTGCATTGATTGCGTGCTCAATTGACCATTTGATCTTCAATAATTTGTACAAAGTAGGGTTGGTGTTGCCATCAATTGGTATCAAAATAATCCCCCACTTTTGAAAGCCGGCTACCCCGCAGCGTAGCGGGACGGCCAGGGGAACACATGCTTATATGAACGCCTATCTCATGTCGTGATCAAAGTTATCATGGCATCATCTACAGATTTCACGCTTCTTCCCCGTGTCTAACCAATTGACGAACTCTGTGTCAGGTTCAGCAATTGAAGCTGCATCTTGAAGGCGAAGTTCGTCGGAGTTAAGCCATCCTCGCTAAGCGAGAGGGCTCGTAGCGACCCCTTTCTACGGCAAAGGAGGATGTCGTATTTATGGGGCGTTGAGTCGTGATAGGAGCTTTGAGAACCTGAAAATGCCTATATAGTGGTGACTTGAGAGATTCTGTAGCCGATGGGCAGGCACAAGTTTCCGACTTGAGCTCCCGTCTTCGCTAGGCTCAAAGCTCCGAGACCCTTCCTACCCTTCCTCAGCTCTCACTGATCGCTATGAGTGACCTCGACGAGAAAGGCCGAAATACTCCAATACCATCCTACATAAGTACAACACCCTCAGACATCGAAGATGTCGCCTCTCCAGCCCAAGATCATGACGCCGCCTTCGAAAAACGAGTCCTCCGCAAAGTAGACTTCTGGCTCGTCGGTTTCTACTCCCTCGTCTACATCTTCCGCGTAATCGACTCCTCAAACTACTCCAATGCCGCAATAATCAACCTCGAAGCCGGAACCAACATCAAGAAACAACTCCATTTCTCTCCCTCCCAATGGGCATGGACATTGTCCATCTTCTCTTATTCCTACCTCATCTTTGAACCTAGTAATACTTTGCTGTTGAAGAAGTTCAGACCTTCGAGATGGATGTTCGTACTTATTCTCACTTGGGGAATATTTGCTTGTAGCGTTGCAGCTGTCCAGAATTTCAGAGAAATGATGGGTGTGAGGTTCGCGATTGGAGCTGCGGAAGCGGGGTTCTACCCAGCTGTTCTCTACCATATGTCGTTCTGGTATAAACCTCAAGAAATGCCATGGCGTATTGCTCTTTTCTATAGCGTGGGACAGATTGCGAGTGCGCTGAGTGGTCTCTTGGCGTTCGCGATTGGGTTTATGAATGGGTTGGGCCATTTGGCGGGGTGGAGATGGCTTTTTCTGCTTGAGGGACTACCGGCTATTATTTTGAGTGTTGTGGCGTTATTTGGACTTCCTGATTATCCGCAGACGGCGAGGTTTTTGGACCAGGAGGAAAGGGAGTTTGTGTTGCAGCGGCTGTCTTCCACTGCACCTTCAGGAGCCTCGGGAAATTGGGACTTCAAAACACTCAAAGTTCTATTTGCGGATCCGACGCTGTATACCTTTGCTATCTATTGGATTGCGCATGGTATTGGGGGATTTGGTGTTGGGTATGCTTTGCCAACTGTCATCTACCAGCTGGGCTTCACCACGACTTCCCTTTCGCAACTGATGAATATAGTAAGAATTTCCTCCTATTGCACAAGACTTCATGCTGATCATTTCGAACAGCCACCGTATATCTCTTGCTTCCTGTTTCTCAACCTCATGGGATACATGCTGCACAAGAAATGGATCAGGCCATGGGTTACAGCAGTCGCAAGCATGACTCACTTCCAGCCCCCTTCTTCCGTTAAAGCACTTGCTGATTTCAAAACAGTCGAAAGCACAATAATCCTCTGCTACATCCTCCTCATCACCGCCCCCAACCCCGTCGTCAAATACCTCTGCCTCATCGTCGCAACCTCCTGCGCCGGCTCCGCGTACCCCGTCATCTGGCCCGAACGTATCCGAGCGCTCGAAGGCACCGTCGCTTCTGGTATCGGGATCGGGATCACAAACGCGATGGCGCAGTTTGGAGGTATTGTTGGACCGCATGTTTATAGTACTGTTTTTGGACCGGGGTATCGTGTGAGCTATGTGATTTGTCTTTGTTTTCTGATTGTGGCGATTTCTGCGATTCTTGTTTCGTGGTGGCTGGTTTGGAGGAAGGATCGCAGGAAGCTGAGGGAGTTGGAATAAAAATAAGCGTGTTACGGGGGGTATGGTAAAAGGAAAACTAGAGAACAGAATCCAATAACTAAGTGAGCAAGAAATGGTATGCAATCCATAGAAAAAATCGCGTGGCCTTTCCCAATGGATTGGACGAATCGAAAAGGGAGGCTGCTCTAAATCGCTCTTGCCATAGTAATCAGGACCGCAATAAACACTTGCCGAGAAGCTAAGACAACGAAGAACACTCAAAGCAAAAACTCTTGCAATATCAAGGCGACGAGACAAATCGTGGAACTAACCTTGCAGGCGATCATGCCCTTGAGGGACAGATTCAGTATAGTGTGATGATGCATACACGGGGTATGCACCGCTAGAGACGCGGGTATGCGGAGCTTGCGAGGTGCAACAAAAATTCATGAGCCACCGGCTGAGAAGAAAGCCGGGGACGCGATTGATAGGAACACGACTATGTGCAGGATAGAGGCGCGGTGCGTGTAATGTTGTGGCCTTGCGATGTGCAACAAAAAGTCTGTCTGCTTATGTAAGGCTGCTTGAACTCTTCCTGCTCGGATTCTTGACACCTTGTTGCGTCCAGGAGAAGCTGAGAAGTTCTGAGATGTATGGTGTAGCTTCGCGTCGAAGGATCTTGACATCCTTCATCAAGAACGGTGAGCTCCACATGTGCTCCAGCAGTGGTGTGGAAGTGCGTGAAAGGAAAGGAGGGAGACAAAATATCAGCGCGCGGTCCTAATAGTTGAACGAACTTTCAGCCATGGAAACCCAAATTGCACGGCTAGACCCAGTATTTTATTTCTATTGCCTCGAGAGTCAACTTTGACGCATTTGCAAAAACGAGGAAGACAACTGGGAGAGAGGCAGAGAGAATCACATATGAATGAGAAGTGAGGTGTGCTCAACCAAAATGTGGCACGTGCCCGCGCGATGTCCTCAACGCGTTGGAGCGTTCATCCTTCCTCACATCTTGCAATCCTCGCCATCACTCACAACTCTCCGCACTAAGCTATTCAAGCACAATATAATGGCTCGCACTCTTCGACGCCCAGCATGTCGCGTCACGAAGGCTGCACCCTCCCAGACCGCTCCTACGCCCTCACGATGAGCGGAGGTATGGGGACGACATATCATTTGGTGGCAGGATAATCGACCTGGCTGACTGAGTGTGAAGGACATAGTAGCGATAATCAACAAACGCAATAAGGAGAAGGAAGAGAGGAAGAGGGCGAGGCAGAAGTTGAAAAGGCAGATGGAAGCGAAGGAAAGAGGAGACGTCGAAAGCGATACCGATTATGGAGCGACAAAGGTCAATCGATTCCAGTACATCGATCCTCGAAGCGTGGACACACAACCCATGGTTGAAGGAGAAGCCAAGCATGCAAATGTTCGCTTGCGGTGTTCTTGCCCTTGGAAGTGCAGCTGCATTGTACGGAAGCCTCAGCAAATGATGCACACCCCTCTAGTTCTGCCATCACTAAAGAAAGGAATTTACGGGTAACCATTAGCATTCTGGTTTTTTGATTGGCCAAAATGTCACCGCCTTACATGGGGGGGTGTACTTTATTTGCTGAAACCCCCTTCCGTACAATTGAGGAGATGTTTCGTTTGCGAGCGTTCGCGCTTAGTAATGGCATACACTGATGGTATGAATGTATCCAGTGGAAGAAACATCTTCCCCTTCTCAATTTTTCATCGTCGCCGGAATACCCGGTGTCGTGTCGGGAAACACGGCGCGCAGCGTTGGTTGAATATTTCATCATGTCCATGACCCTCTTTTCGCACAAAAGTCGGGGTCTTGGCAGCTCCACTGTGGACAAAATCTTCAGGCTGAGATATCATTTATAACAACTGCGAGCTGCCAGTTCTTCGCCATCCCACTATTCAATTTCCTAAAATTTAAAACCCTTTCATCCCGTCCATTGTTTGCAAGGTCCTGTATCGAATCAAAAATTAGAGATGGCGAGTTGGACTGGGGGCCGCCTCAAAAAAGGATGGAATTCTCTAGGGATCGATATGAAGATGTTGTATCTGATGTTCAAGTACGTGATCTCTTCTAATCCTATAGACATATATCATGTATGCCTCCAAAAGTCTGGAATACTGACAATCAAAAAGAGGTTCAGTGCCCGTGGCCGTTTCCTTAGGATTCTATCAAGCAACCTCTGTATCAGAGGTCTACACGTCTTTGGGCTTCTTGGTATCCATTATTGCGGTCGTGACAGTGAACCTTTTGCCACGTGCGAAGCTCATTCAGATGACGTTCACTATATGCCTCTTCACAGCAGTTGCCATTCCCATTACTATGCTAGCAACATGGTCGGGACTTCAGGCTCGCTTCCACACAGATCCCGAGGGATTGAATAAGTACAATTCGTCACAAAGTGGTATGTAGACTTGGCCAGAATGCTATTGTCGTATCAAGACCGAGTCACTGATTTGTGAGTAGCAATTACCGGCATTTGGCTCTTCTGCAATATCTTGGTGAGCAACGGCTTACAGGCAAGATATCCACATCTTCTGATCCCGACGATCTTGTACAATATTTTTGTCATTGTCCAGTTAACATCTTGTTCACGATTCACCACCTGTAAGGCCGAAAATGAGCCAACGCTTGTGGGATATTATTCTAATTTGAATACAGGGACGAAGTGCTGGGACTTGATATACCTGACAGTAAGATGTTACTACACCGGTGTCGCCATATCCTTCGTATCCGGAATGCTTATATATCCTGTCACCTGTCGCTCGGAGATATTTGAAGTTCAAGAGCAATTTATTGAGGCCGTCCGCGGTATGCTTGGCGAGACGGTGATATACCTAGGCAAGCTGCAGACGACGCCGACATTCGCGGATGATATGGACTGCAAAGAAAATAGTGAAAGCGAATCAAGGCAAGTAGGATGCAACGATGTTGAAATGCGGCAGAGAATGGCGGGTGTGAAGGCTATATACATCAAGATGCATTCGGAGCTCGCCATGGCAAAGAACGAGATTGCCTGGGGAAAGTTGCGAGCAAGAGATATCAATGCCTTTACTGACCTCAGTCGTCGTATTTTGATGCCACTGTAAGTTTTCATTTCACTGCTCACCAATCATCATTTGATATTGTTTTGAGAGTGTTGCTAACTGCTTCCAGGGGCGGTATGGCCAACTTGCCAGACATCTTGAAACGAATTGGACATGATGGAGGATGGGTTCCATCTGATTTCGAAAGTATGGCGAAGTTCGAAGACAAAACCCCTCACAAATCGCAGGAGTACGGGCAAGATGTGTACGAAACAGTATGGAAAGAATGCATTGGTGCACTAATCGAGCCTGCTTCGTCTGTGATCCAAGCCATGCAAGATGGGCTCGAGCATGCCGGACTGCAACTAGAGATCATACCCAGACCAGGGACCAAGAACTTCCTTAACTGGATGCCAGGAGCCAAACGCACCAAGGAAACCGACCGCGAAGCTGAAGGTCAAACACTGAGGCCTGGAGATCCGAATTTCGCGAAACTTCTTGAAGACAAGCTGTTCGAGTTTTCTCAGGGAAGAGCTGAAGCGCTGAACTCGTGGGCGGAGAGCAAGGGTCTCTCAGAGGCACAATTGCAACATCTGCAAGCTCTTCCTGAGTTTGATACGAATGAGGATTCAACTGAAGGACATGTGCGAAGAGATCGTCAACAATTATATTTGATCCTGTACATCCAGCATATGGTAAGCATAGAGTTCGCGAGTCGCTGTTTTTTACTCTAACATTGGTATGCAGTTATACACAACCGGTATCGCAGTCATTGAACTATCCAAGTTCTCAGACGTAATCGTTGCTCAAGGCATCATGTCAAGAAATCGACTCATCGTTCCATCATTCCGAAGGCTTGGTAAATGGTTCCTCAGTGTTTTCGATACTGCCGACGCTGTCCTGGCCGATGATGACAGACCGAGCTCTAAGCAAGAGACTAGGTTGATATATGGAACAGCGAACAGGACCACACGCAATATCGAGCATCTTCCTCCAAGGAATGCCTACGAGAGATTTGGCATTCGTGTGCGCAGGTTCCAGGAATTTCTCAAGGGACCAGAATTTAGTTTTGGCTTCCGATCAGCGCTGTGAGTTCCAGTTCTCCCTGGTATGATCAACTTTGGTTGGTTTGCTAATGAGATAAAGTGCTACCATGTCTTGCGCAATTCTCGCCTATCTCCATCAGACACAGGAGATCTTCACTCACTACCGTCTGATTTGGTCAGTCATCATTGCCGCCATCGGAGCTAATATGTCCGCTGGTCAGTCAGGACTATCATATGTCCTCCGAATCCTTGGTTCGTTCGCGGCACTGATCATTTGCTATGCGGTCTGGTATATTCCTGATGGCAAGGTTCCGTACGTCATTCAAAAGGCAACCTAGGGTATTTCGTGTTCACAGGGCTAACATCTCGACAGCGGTGTTATTGTCATCATGTGGTTTGCATCATTCTTGCAGATGTACTTTCTCATCAGATGGCCCAAGTACATCATCGGCTGGCTCGTGATTCTCATCACGGAAGTCCTATCGATCGGATACGAGCTTCAAGTCAAGAAAATAGGAGTCAAAGCTGCAGAGTCCACGGGAATATACGTGTTCCCGCCATACTACGTCGCGGCCTTGCGTGTTGCTTGTGTGTTATGGGGAACAGTGGCATCAATCATCTTCACCTACCTCCCATACCCTATCACGGCCCGTTCACTTCTTCGTAAAGACATGGCAGTTGTCATGCATCTTCTCGCTAGCTATCACGCTGTTGTCCACTCTTCGATCAAAGCTAGACTGCGCGGCAGTGAGGGCAATGTTATGGACAAAACTAGTCGTGGGCGAGTGTTATCGCACACGCGAAAGGCCATGTTCAACAAGATGATGGTTCTCAGCTCTTCCGTGAAACACAATGTCTATCTTCAGAAATATGAGCCGGGTCTGGGTGGGCGGTTCCCTGTGGCAATCTTCACAGATATCCTTTCTCAACTCGCTGTGTGAGTCCCGTCTAGTTTATATCGTATCTCTTCCGATCGCTCAACTGACGTTGTGATCTAGACTTCTGGACTACATGTCACTCCTGTCTTACTCCACCGAGGTGCTGGCCGTCGACGGGCCATACAAAGAATATTTCCACCACTCCTCTAGCCGTAAATGGCTCGAGGATCTCTCAAACCTCATCGGACCCATGAACCCAACAGAAGTCAGGATCACCTCCATACTCTCCCAACTATCGGCTGCCGTATCAACCGGCCGAGCATTACCAACTAGAATCGAGTCCATAAAACCATATCAGCTTTCGCAAAGGTTGCAGGTGATGGACCCTGAGGTTTTACACCTCAAACACATACAAGAGCTAGGATACTCGGCATATGCAGTCATGGAAATCCTATCAAGTATGATCACCAAAAATCTGGATGTACTAGTAGATAGTATTGAGAGCTTGGTCGGAGTTGTAAGTTTTGATTACGAGGACTTTGATGATGAAAATAAGGCGAAAACATTATAATTTATCATTGGTAGATAATGAAGGTAGCAAAAAAACAGCAGCGACTGTCAGAGTTAGAAAATCATTCTAGTCGCGTCGCATACTGGATCGACGGCAGACTCAGCTGAAGACAAGTTCCGTCTAGATGACTGCTTTCTTGCCATATGAGCGCGGTTGTTTGATGCCTTGCTCTGCTGCATCCAAATGAACTGGACGCAATAGATACCAATCCGCAACTTAAATCAACGGCTTGAGCACTCGATGCTATCATTTCAGCGCCACAGGTCTCAAGCAAGCTCTGAACTGTCTCAGCCTCCTTTTGAAGCAACGATGAATCCATATCTGTCATGTGCGCCGTCGTACAGAATCTACCCCGTCGACATACACCAGGCAATCACATGCCTTGACCATTGCTCTCGGGCGTGCCGATTCCTGATAATTGTCCCTGGGTCCGCCCCCGAAGTTTGAAGCTCGAGCTGGCGAGTTGATCAAGAGTCAGAGGTTGTGCATGCCTCCTTCCTCTTCCCGAATGCCTGCATATCCTCGCCGATGTCAGACGTGCAGCCTTGCACAAACCATCCCTTGAGTCCTGAAACGTGCGACCTCAAAAGATCATAATTATATCACGGGATAGATTGAATAAGGCCTCATGCGTCTCAATCGAATGAGTTAAAAGTTTTGATGCCATTCTCACGTCAGACATTCTCTCAATGGAGGGGAAATCCCACCCCACTACGGGGACCAAGAAGCTACCCTGAAGGAGCTGAAGCTTTCAGCGGGCCCGAAGCGCGCCTCCCAGTGATGCAACCAAAGAAATGGCCCTGTGGATGCATGAAAAGAACCACTTATCCACTGCGTCACGAATATATAGCATGTGATTAGGTTACACCACCAATTATATCTGCCAAGATTGGGCACTGAGGCACCAGCGGGGCAGCCCGTTGGACATGGGGAGAGGGAATATGCAGCTCAGCCTCAGCCCGTCTTTTCTTTTTGATGACCTCAGCTTTGCGGGAGCCATTATTCGTGACGAAGATATATATTATCTAACCATCCCACTCTCTCCTTTATATCATCCTTTGGCATCTGGTCCATTAGTAGCTCCAAGACATCGTCGGTATCATACCCCGCCATTTTCGTTTCTGGCTTCACTGACGCCATCCGTTTCAACGGTCAGCCTCACATCGCCGCCCTCCCCTAGGTTACTCAAGGCCGAGGCAGCTGAATCGGGATTCTCTCACCGAAGTGGCATCATCTGATATCTGAGGGATATATTCAAAGGAGAGGCTGCGATTTTTCTTTCTATATATTTCGACCCCTCCAGTTCACGAAAATCATCAAACCGTCCCACTTCATCTACAATCCTCGTCATGCCTGGACCCGCCGATACTGCCACCACTCAGCCTGGTGCGTGGAGGAAAGAGATCGAACAGACCCTGGATACTGTCAAGCAACTGATCAGCAAATCCGTGGCGCCCATCCCGGCAAATCCCTATGCTCCATCAAACGAACCAGATGCGAAGAAAATGACCAGTCTCCTGACCGATCTTCGGAAAATAGGATTCCAAGATGTGGAAACCCTTCTGGCGTTGTTCAACTCCCAGGTCAAGGGATCCCAAGACGACAACAAATTCGTGCTTGAGCATTTGGTGCAGCTTTTGGCCAAGCTCGACGACAATTCCACGATCGCGAATCAGCTGTCCGGTGGCTTCATCGGTGGACTCTGGAATGCTTTGCCTCACCCTCCTATGACTGGCTTGGGTACCAAGTACCAGTACCGTGAGCCGGATGGATCGAACAACAATATCCGATCCCCTGATCTTGGGAAGGCGAAGACACCCTATGCGAGAAGTGCGAAGCCCGCCATCCTTCAAAATATTGCTCTTCCAGATCCTGGAGCAATCTTTGACAGTTTGATGGTTCGTGGAGATGAATTCCAGCCACATCCGAACAAAATTTCAAGCATGCTCTTCTATCTAGCGACCATCATCATTCATGACGCCTTCAGAACGGTAAGCAACCCTTCCTTCTGGAGACTGCCCAGCTAACAAGATGCAGAACCATGCAGACTTCAATCAGTCAGACACCAGCAGCTACTTGGATCTCGCTCCTTTGTATGGAAGTGTCGAAGAAGAGCAAAAACTCGTCCGAACCTTCAAGGATGGAAAGTTGAAGCCTGACTGCTTCTCCGAGAAGAGACTTCTAGGCTTCCCTCCAGGAGTCTGCGTTATGCTAGTCATGTTCAACAGATTCCACAACTATGTTGTCACACAACTTGCTGCGTAAGTAAACCCCGCGCTCTTGAATCTAGCGCTGATTTGTGTAGCATCAACGAGAATGGACGTTTCACGAAGCCAAAGGATGATGATTCCAAGAAATGGGCCACGTACGACAATGATTTGTTCCAAACAGGTCGTTTGATTACATGTGGGTTGTATGTGAATTGTGTGTTGAAGGACTATGTGAGGACAATCTTGAACTTGAATCGTACTGCCTCGAAGTGGGATCTTGATCCGAGAACGGAAGAGGGCAAGACGCTGTTCAATTCTCCTGCTGCTGAGGGAACTGGCAATCAAGTCTCGGCCGAATTCAACCTGAGTACGTCCTCGAGTCCCCATTTCCAGGCTCCTGCTGACCAGAAATAGTCTACAGATGGCATTCAGCTGTCTCAAAAAGAGATGATGAATGGACTCAAGGAGCCTACGCGAAGTTATTCCCCGGCAAGAAAGCCGAAGACGTCGGACTCGATGAACTCCTTCGCGGCCTCATCAAGTTTGAGAAGACTCTCGGAGATGACCCTCTTGCACCAAGCCGCGACTTTGGTGGACTAAAGCGTCAAGAAGATGGCTCGTACAAGGACGATGATCTCGTCAAGATCTTGACTGAATCAGTCGAAGATCTTGCAGGTTCGTTTGGAGCGAACAGAGTACCCAAGATCTTGAAGTCGGTCGAGATCCTCGGCATCATTCAAGCTCGATCTTGGAACATTGCTTCTCTCAATGAGTTCAGGGAGTTTGCTGGACTTCAAAAGCATGCGACGTTCGAAGACATCAACCCAGACCCCGCGGTTGCAGAGAAGTTGCGCAATCTTTACGATCACCCCGACTTCGTTGAGATGTACCCTGGTCTCGTTGCCGAGAAGGCAAAGCCACCGATGGCTCCTGGATCTGGTCTCTGCGTCAACTTCACGACATCGTACGCTATTTTGTCGGACGCCGTCGGACTTGTGAGAGGTGACCGTTTCTACACGATTGACTACACACCCAGAAATTTGACCAATTGGGGATACAACGAGGTGCAATACGATACCTCTGTTGACGAAGGATGTGTCTTCTACAAGGTCATCCTTCGAGCCTTCCCAAACCACTTCAAGGCAAACTCAATCTACGCACACTTCCCGTTCGTCATTCCATCCGAGAACCTCGTGATCCAGAAATCACTCAACCGAGCAGAGAAATACTCGTGGGATCCTCCTACTCGTCAATCTCCAGTCACAGTCCTGAACACCCACGCAGCGGTGACCCAAGCCCTCCACGAAACTGCCAATCTCACGATCAACGACACACCAAACAGCGCCTCCCTCCAGTCTGCTCTCGCTAAAGGACTCTACCCTAAAGACTGGCAGTCGGAAGTCAAGAAATTCTACTCAGAAACCACAGCAAAGCTGATCAAGACCTACGCTTACCCCGTCCCCGGCACCAAAAAATCCCAAATCGACATCATCCGCGACGTCGCAAATCTCGTCAATGCCCGCTTCGCATCCTCGGTCTTTTCTCTTCCGATTAAGACTGATGAATCTCCGCTTGGTGTTTACACTGAGCAAGAGATGTATCAAATTCTCTTGATCTTGTACACCGCGATCTTCGATAACAGAGATGTAGCGAAGGCGTTCCAGATTGGTGAAGCTGCTGATATGCTGAGCAAGCAGATGGGTGAACTTGTATTACTGAATGCCGAAGCGATCTCAAGTTCCGGATTGATTGCTGATGTTCTCGCCAGTTTGCACAAGCCAAGTGGTGGGCTGACTGAGTATGGTACACATCTCATCCAAACTCTCATTGATAGCAAGGTTCCAGTCAAGGATGTCGTCTTCTCTCACCTGTAAGTCCCTCCCTTCCGTCACCACTTTCGTTGGTACTGACTTTGGCATAGTCTTCCAACAGCAGCAGCCCTATCAACAACACAATCCCAACTCTTTAGCCAAGCATTCGACTACTACCTCGGGGCCGGGTCCTCCCACCTCCCAAAGCTATACCAGCTTGCCCAAATCAATTCCAAAGAAGCGGACGATACTCTGACGCATTACTTCCTTGAAGGTGCTCGTCTTACATCTACAACACGCCTCACGCGTCTCTCAGCTAAGGGCGCAACTACAATCCTTGACTTTTCCACTGCATCTCTCGATCCTGCTGCGTATCCCAACCCAACAACGCTCGACCTTACACGTCCCGTTTCTTCCTATCTTCTATTCGGAGATAAGACGTTCCAAGATCTCTCCTTAGTTGCAATGACGGCTATGTTCAAGACTGTCTTCAGCTTGAAGGGACTTCAGAGGGTGACTAGTAGTTTGGCTGGATATAGTGGGAGAGGAGGTGGATGGGTGGGTTGGAGTCAGAGTGAGATTAAGAGTCTGGTTGTTCCGGAAGGAACGGGGGTTGTGGATGGTGGGTTGGGGAAGGTGTTTTTGAGTGAGGATTGGAGGGGGTTTGTTGTTGCTCCTACGACGTTGAAGGTTCAGTTTGATGCTTGAGTAAACAGGATAGGCTGGGTATGTAGGGTGTGAAGCGTTGGAAATAGCGAGGGACTTGGAAAGCAAAAGTTAAATGAAATATCATCACGTGAAATGGCTCAACTGCGTTTATGATTTCATCTTCTTGCCTTGGACTTTTGTTTTCTATGTATACGCTCGTATGATAAGTTGGTAAAGCCAGGTTGCCAACTTCAAGTAAGCAAAATCCGGCGTGTAGCTCCAGGTCAGCAACCTTAGGTGCACTGTGCACATGAATCATGATGTTCGCGGACTGAACAAATTCTTGAACAATCGCTTCTCGCGAAGCCTCAACCAGGATTTCGAGTTTCTTGTCATGACTCGAGCGGTGCAGCTTGAGTAAATGGACAGTGATCGACCGGTTTGAGTTTTTGGGACCGGGTGTTGTACTTGAATGCCGAAGTCAGAGACTGGAGAGAAGTGAAGTAAGTGCGAGACCTCCTTTTATTTTGTCCTTTTTCATTTATTTGATTCGTTGCTCCTTGCTTTAATCCCTCGAGGGGAACTTACGGCATCCGGGGAAAATGGAAGCCCCCGGGTTGTGGGGAGCGGGTAGGTAAGGTGGTAAGTAGTAGGATCTCTCACTGAGAGGTGATAATACAATTGGTTTGTGAAAAAATAATGTTCTAGATGCAGTGGCTTTCCAGTGTATTAATATCTAAGTTGTAGGATATTATGCTTTTGCTGAACCTCGGTGATCAGATTGTTTACCTCCTGAGACGTTACAATCAGTAACAACGTCGTGTGATCTCGTCCTTCTTTAGATATACCCAGGTTCTTACTTCTCTTCGCCTTGAACAACGAGGAGTCTTTTGATTCCTCCAAAGCTACCTTCAGCCCATCAAGGTTTTGCTTCAATTCCAGCAGTTGCCGCTTCAGTATGCCAGCTCGAGTTGAGAGGTAATCTACAGTGTGAGAAAAAAAATACTCAACTACTTAAGTAGTTATTGAGTAGTATTGAGTTGAGTATGAGTAGCAGTGCTATGACTAAGCTATTGAATTGAGTAGTGAGTAACTACTCAATACTATTGAGTAGACACGTGACCGTCACATATAAAATTATATAGAATAAAATATTCTTAATGAGAAGATAAAATTTTTAATCTAAATATTAAAACCTAATGTAATTTGTAGTTTAAATTAAAGCAAACAACAAAAACTACTTTTCTTTAATATAAAACAAATTTTTAAGATCTTTTTCCCTTTTTACCTATTATAGCGCTAGTCGAACACTTGCCGCACCACGTGACTATGCATAGTGTATATAGCCTCGGATTTAGCTCTCCTAACCTCTCTAGCTTAGAACTATCTTAATAGGACCTCTTTAACCTTAACCATTGAGCCCTAGCTCCGTGATATTGTAGTTTTTCCCTTTTTAGCCAATTAGGCATTATAGTTTGAAACCACGTGATTCTACTCAATAGTCTACTCAATACTACTCATTAGCTATTGAGTTGAGTAGAGTAGCATAAGATTTTGGTTGAGTTGAGTTGAGTAGCACTCAGTTTGCTATTGAGTACTACTCAATTTCTCACACTGGTAATCTATGGAGATGTTGAGTTGTCCAGCGTCTAGAAGAAAGCCTTGTGCGTCCTGGGCCTCTCTGTTGATATTCCGGATTGGAGACTCTAGTTCTTGAACGCGCAGGATTTGAGCCATGCGGTCCGCATCCAAGTGTTGTTTCGATGCCTGTAGAGTATCCTTAGAACGATATATTTGCGAGATAATGGGAGTTCCTATCAAAGCCCTTCGAGGAAGCCCGTTATTTGATTTCAACGTTACTAAGCGAATATTATAAGCAGAAAGTCGTCAAACCACCTGCCAAGAAGATAAGGTATACTCGCTGATCGGCATTTTCGATGTTTACGTACCGCTCCATTACGGCGAAGGGAGAGAGAAGGCATTGAACCGACTTGGAGGAGATCGACAAGGCTTCAAAGGGTAAGTCCTTCTCTTTTGTCACGAGTACTTATTAAGAGCAAAAGCACATCTGGATATTAGGAAGCTACTGACCAGAGTAGGGATTAAGCGCGAGGATTTCTCAGTTGCCTTCAATATCCCCAATATTCCCGAAATCAAACACTTTGTGGCAAGAGAGGATTCAGCTAATTGATTGATTGATTCATGCTACGGTTCTAGCCGTACCTTTGGACAGCTGTGCCGGAGAACGTAGGTTGGCTAAACCATCAAAGCGCGTTGGACTCGTGCAACACACCTTACTTCACCGTGCCTCCAGTGGTCCCCACATTACCATTAATCGTTGGCTTTAAACAACACCTCCTACATCCTACTCGAACACTTCTTTGAAAGGCCACCATATCCACCGACGATGTGCCTCGTCCAGCAAACGATTAATCTGGGTCATTAGGTGGGTACTCCAGCCCTCACACCACCATTTCGCCTTCATCTTGTGAAGGAGTACACTGAAGAATGCAAGGATGCAGAGTGAATCTTGTGTCTGTCCTCGTAAAAGAAGTAAATACTCGTCAGAAAGACAATGGACCCAAATGAAGGCATCTGTGGTGCCGTGGTTGTACTGGTCGAGGCCAAAGGCCATGAATGATTTCCGAAGCTCCTCGACAGCTTCGGTGTATATTCGCAAAAGTCTGGTGTCTGCTGTGGTCTTGGTAATGAGGCCTTGAAGCACCATAAGTTGTTCTTCCCCTATCGAGAGCGAGTTGTTGGCTGAATTCCGCAGTTCAACTCTTTGCATGCCGCCCTTGATCATGGGTGCCAGAGGTCCAGAAATGAGTGATTCCCACGAATTGTCAGTGATAGCGCGAGTTCCTCGGAACATCATAAGCCAGGGAGCTATCCCCATTTCTCCCACGAGCAGAAGATCTTCTGGTTTTCGAGGCCGTGCTATGACATAAAGAGCAAGAAGCACAGAGAATATGTAGAGCGCGGAGCAGTTTTCATTGGTTATTCGGGGTAAGACCTTCCCAGCCAAGTGAATGCTGAGTTGGTGGTGCAGAAGGGCTCGCAATGCATACGACTCCTCCTGCGGATAAAGATAGGACAAGTGGAGGGCCGACAACGCGAGTAAGCTGTGCATGACGAAATCAAATGATCGGGCAATTTGAGGGACGTTGTCCTTCCATACGCTTTGTTGTACAGGATCCCGGTGTATTGTGTGATATGTCTCCGTACAAAAGTTATTGAGGAGTTCATCAAAGCCAAGGGTGTTCAAGACTAATGACCCGTGCTCATCCCAGGTTCCCAGACTAACATGGCTTGTTGGGGAAATGGTGCTGCGAACTTCAGACATCGAATGGAGCGCATGTCTAAGGAGAGAGAAACCATCATCGCCCAGGGGTGCTACTTCGCTGGGTTGGTCCCCTGCCACGGAGAGACTTTCATCTTCGTGTCCTCCGGCTGAGCTATTGAAGTGTTCGCCCAATGGAGTATGGTATGTCACACCGTCAGGAATCTCTATCGGAAATGTTAGCATACGTCCCTAGAACAGCCCGGGGAGTCTCCATGGCTACTCACCAGCAATAGCTGATACCAGTTCTCTTCCTCTAGCATCGTTCATCCTCTTGAATGTCTCAATCCGCTCTGTCGTTATCTGAGTGCCGTTGTGAAAGAAGACGGTCTCTTTTCCCTCGACCACTTCCCGGTGCTTAACTATGGACCCGATAATCATCTTCTGTTCTGTAGACAAGTTCTTGACGAATCCCCACTCCTTAAGCTTTGTTTTCCATGTTCTTTCCCTAATGATAGTGGTCAGTCAGTCTATCAAGCCTCTTCAAGAAAAGTAGGGGCTAATTCACTTTGCCTTAAGGCCGAGCTTTGGCTCCAGTATCTCAATAGTCTGTTGCAGGGTCTTGTTCTCCTCTATATAGACCTGATAGATTTCTATCTTATGAGAATTCCAGGTTTCCCTCGGGGGCCGGAGTGGGCTTGTTGAGTGTCGTCGGTATGGGCTTGTCACGGGATTGGACAGGCTACTATCGTGACGCATGATATATTTTGATCACTGACCCCGCTACAACTAAGTTGCAAGTACCAGAGACTGTGTTTGTTTTAGCCTAGGGGAAATAATGCTAGGGCTGGCGGGCCGGATCTGTTGGCTGATTGTATAGAAGAATGCGAGGAACACCTCGCTTTTTATTCCTCTTCATGTCAGAAGCCTAGCAACAGATAACTCATTAGAAATACAAAAAGTGCAAGCCACAAGCACTGCCGATCTGGGGACTCGATCGACGTGCCCGTAAAGACCTGCATATGAAATTCGAGTGCTTTCCGAGAATCTCGTACAGTATGCGAGCCGCTAGTTGCCATAAATTGATGCAACCGACAAGGGTCCTCGAGACCTTGTAAACCACAACAAAGTGATATATTTTGAACGAAAAAGTTTCAGATAATAAATGAACTGAAACATAGCTACATTTGAGTATCATTTTCGTAGATTTTAAGCTAGAACTTGTAGCTGCAAAGGAACGAAAAATTTTGTCGGTTGCATCAATTATGGCAACTCCTTTCCATACAGTTGGCGAGCCGAGTGTTTCCGATACCATCAAGAAACCATTGATTGACATAATGAATCCACGATCATGTTGACCACACTCCAAGTCCAATAAACTACCAATAATATTTTTCACGACCACAGCTAGAAATAAGAGAAGATATATCGTCCAAAGAAGGATATCCCGTGACGTGACTTCCCTTAAAAAGCCGTCGCTTAAAGTCGTTCTGCCATAGGGCTGAGAAGCTGAAGGACCTCGGAATCACACCGAGTGAGTTGTGACCAATTGCACCTGGAAAGCCTCCAATGCTATGTTCCTAGTAAGTGTAATTAAAGCCTCTCAATTGCCTTATCATTCCTAAGATTCATTGGTCAAAGCTGCCTAGTTCTCAAGGAATGTAAGAGGCCAGAAGGAAATGAAGGCTCCCTGAGATCGCGAGCCGCTGGGGAGGGCTGAGGTAAGGTCATCCAAAGGCATTTACGGGAAGGCGGGCTGAGAGAGAGGCTGGCTTGTACATTCGAGTCGAGTTCGTTCTTCTGAAAGGCGGCCAAAAGCAGGCCAACCAGGACCTTCTACGGAGAAGCAGAAATGTGCAGCATCAAAAGCCAATCGATGGTGGGTGGCAGTGGAGAAATGCGGGACGTTGAAATTGGTTGCGACACTGGTTTCCAGATGTTGGCCTGCAGAACATGCAGCACCTGAGCCTGCAAAAAATGAGAACGTTTTGCTCGAAATTTGCGCCTCGACACGGTTTCCAGATGTTGGCCTGTAGAACATACAGCATCTGAGCCTGCAAAAAGTGAGAACGTTTTGCTCGAAATTTGCGCCTCGACACGCACGCTTTCCGCCCCATCGCTTCGGCTCTGTGGTGTGGTCCCCGTAGCCATCCCCGTAGCTCGCGACTACGGAGGTGCCAGGGCTAAAGAAGTGCTCACCGCCT
>FJOG01000008.1:257233-267766 GCA_900073065.1 Phialocephala subalpina | reverse complement strand
AGCGGTGAGCACTTCTTTAGCCCTGGCACCTCTGTATGCTCGCTTTGCCCCTCATCTACTACCCCCAGATGGACAAAGTACACAATTGCAATAGCATCGATGAGGAGCCGGTGTGATGTGAGGTGAGAGGTGAGGTGAGGTGATACCACTCAAAGCAAGCCCTTTGCGCCCCCAACCCCCCAAAAAGTATAATTTAACGTTCATTCAAAGGGCGGGGATAATATACCCCCCCTCGGAGAAAAAAAAGCACGCTCTTTTAATGCATACTCTTTTAATTAGGGTTCTGGATTCTAACGCGTTATAAATTTAGAATAACTTTTGAAACTCTAAATTAGAAATAATTTTTGATTTTATTCTAATTTTATAAAAAGTAAATTTATATAATAATATAATCTAAAAACCAAAATTTTTCCAAATATTCCAAATAAAAAAATAATTTATTAGGTAATTAGAATATCCTTTATATTCACGTTTTTATTTATTTTTATTTTTTTATTTAATTTTTTTTATAATTAAATTTTTTAATTAATTTATAAATATAAAAAACTAATAAAATACTTATAATAAATAAAGTTTTCATTATATAAAAACTTTATAATTAAAATAATAAATTATATAACTTATATAATTTATAATAATTTTTGATTTTTTAAATTTTTTAAATTTTTAATTAGAATTAAATTTTTAATATATATTTTTTTATTTATTTGCGTTTTATTATCGTAATAAAAAAAATTAATATTATATTACGAAATATTATTTATTATATATATTTTTTTATTTTCTTTTAAAATAAATATTATAATGAAATTAATTCTAAAATAAATATTTAAATTTTATTAAAATAATTAATTAGAAATTATAAATATTTTTCTAATAAATATTTTTAAAATTAATAAAATATATAATATAATAATTAAAATAAATAATATATATTTTATTAAAATTTAATATATATACTTTTTTAAAATGAAATTAAAATACGTATTTAATAAATATATTATAATTTATTCGAATATTAAAATATTAAAATTTAATAAATTTTTTTTTTAAATATTATAAATATTATAAAGTATTATAAAATAATAATAATAAATTATAAAGTATAATTCTAATATTATTATATAATTTATACGTTTTTATAATAGAAATTACGATTAATTAAAGTAATAATAATATTAATAATTGGTATCAAGGAAACCTCGGCTATAAAGATATTATATAGAGAGTATGAGGTCACGTGCTATATAATCGTAATAATTTTTATTCGTATTTTATATTTAATTTTTAAATAATATATTATAATATTATTTTATTGAAAAAAATTTAAAATTCATTTTTTATGAATTATAAAATAGTTTATAAAGATTATATAAATACTTTACCAATTTAATAATTAATTATGTATATATTTGAGGCAAAAAATAGAGCTTAAATATATTATTCGCGAAAATTGGGCACTGTCCACTCTGGCCGCTATGGTGCGCCGTCCAAAAAGAGTCACCATTGTTCGCGGGTTGGGGCTACGGGTTGCAATGAGGCTCCTGAACCCTTCCTCCCACAAGCGGCAATGGAAAAGTTTAAAACCCACCCGACACACGACTGCGAAATCGATCCTACAATCGGTAGATATATGAGTTGTGGAATAGGACACCTTGGGGTGCTCTCCGGCTGCTCTGTTGAAAGGGGGACAGCACTGGATGCGAGGGGAAACGGCAGAATGGATGGCTACAGCGAGAGCGAACGATAAGGCTTAAAATGCTTGAATCCCACGCAGAGAACGAGGCACTCTGTTAGCGGGTACGGTGGATCGATGCATTCTGCTCTGAACGCACTTGAGGGCCCTGAAGGGAAGAGGTTCTTGTTAAGTATTGAGCCGTCGAGTCGATACGCATGCGAAGTTGTTTGTTGAGTTGGAGAGGACGTTGAATTGAGGCGGGCGCGTTCAACTGCGCGTGGGCATCGCTGCAGGCGTGCAAGACCTGCCAGAGGTCGCCGCAGGAATTCAGGAATTTACGCTCGATTTGAACTACGATTTGTGGAGCCAGAATCTGCCTTCGATCAGCTGTTTAGGTGGTGTCTGAGCTTCTGGCACTTTGCGAACGTTCTAACCTTAACCCTTAGGCAGATATCCATTTTCAAGTCAGCTTGCTCAAACTCCTTCTCCAAATTTCGTTTCTTCCCTCTAGCATCTTCCTTTCCAAAAAAAACCCCCCTCCAAGCATGACCCCCAAGTCTAAAAATGGTTCATCGCAACATTCTCAAGTGGATATCGGACGATCAAACCAAAGCTTAATCCTCAGCCTCATTTGCGCTTGAGTGGTGATAGGATGACGTTGGCACCGTCGTGTATTGGCGGGGCCGGCAAGCCACGAACGCGTGTCAGCCTCCCCTTTTGATATGGAGGGCATTCCGAAGTGGACGCGGGGCGGCGCGCATCTGGCCTTGGGAGATATGAAGTCATTTTTTCCTGTGGAATGTTCCTTCCTTCCTTCTCTTTTTTTTGTCTTGCAGCCTCATCCATGAGGACGATTGTACAATATGAATTTCTGTTGAAAGTTTTTGGATTTTTCTAACCCTACGTCAGTTTTCACGTACTGTACAATTAACGTCGCGATGCATTTCTTCACTTCAACACAGCCTTGCCATGCGCGAAACCTCATTTTCTTCGCCTTTTTTGTCCTTGTTGGGCTGGTTTTCAATTACTGCTATTTCCTCAACGACCACTCCCTCTCTTCCATCTCCACCTCCCTACCGAAAATCCCGAAACTCTCGACGGACAACCTAAGGCTTCCGCCCGCGGTAACAGAGTTCACCTGGTTCACACCGAAATCGAAATTCTGGCACGACTTTGCTCCCTTACTTGACAGTGCGAAACCGAAATGCGAGCCTGCGAAATTAAGGACGAAAGCTGTGACGGCTGGGGCGGTGGCAGGTTCGACATATAATCCCGTGAACTTGTTGGAGATGAGCGATGAGGATGTGGCGGGGATGAAAAGACAACATGCGTTATTCCTCGACTTGCTATCTTTCTCGGATCTAAAACTGGATTTCGAACATGGAACGCAAGGAATCGTTACTACGGCCGGCGGCGCATATTTCCCCGTCTTGCTTGTTAGTCTCTTGATGTTGCGACGTACTGGATCGACTCTCCCAGTCGAGATATTCTTGCAGAATGATGAGGAGTATGAGAAATTGCTCTGCGAAGACGTATTCCCGAAATTGAACGCGAAATGCGTGCTCCTATCCTCCTACCTGACGAGCTCGAGACGAAAATTCCATCCGCACGGATATCAACTCAAGATTCTCGCGATCCTGTTTTCGAGATTTGAGGATGTGTTGTTTTTGGATGCGGATGATTTCCCTGTTCATCCTCCGGAATCGCTTTTCGATTCGACGGTTTATAAGGAGAGTGGGTTGGTGCTTTGGAAGGATTTTTGGAAACCGACTTTCTCGCCCCTGTTTACGAATATCACGTCCCTTGATCCTTCTCTTCTCTCGAGTAGGGCGACGATCGAAGCGGGGCAGATGTTAGTGAATAGGAGGAAGAAGGGGAAGATGCTCATGCTTGCTTCATACTACAATATATACGGGGATTGGTATTACGACCTCATATCACAAGGTGGACCAGGAGAGGGGGATAAAGATACATTTGTTCCTGCTGCTCTGGTTTGGAACGAATCGTTCTACACTGTCGATAAGTCACCAGAGCCGCTGGGACAAAGGGGAAATGGGATGGCGGTGTTGCAGTTCTCGGCTGTGGATGCGCATGCCTGCGATCTTGCGAGGGAGGCAAATACGAATGCGACGACGACGGAGACTAAGATGGGAGAGAAGGAGGCCGGGAGGAGGGAGGAGGATGCGGTATGCGAGGCTGCACCGTTTTTTATACATGCTTCTTGGCCGCCGAAATTGAATGCGTTGCATAATGTACGGGATCAGAGGCAGTGGGGGAGTTTGGAGAATGCGCTGTCGTTGTTTGGGGTTGATGTTGAGAAAGTTGCTTGGGGCGATATGGTGGAGATGGCTTGTGAGGGCGAGCTTATCTCTAACTCCACGACTACAGAGCAAGAGGAAGATAGGAGAGGACAAGGATTGGGTACGGGGAAACTGGAATTTTGGGATTGGGGGGAGGGGAATAAGACGAGTACGGGAGTTTGTGCGCAGACGAGGAATTGTTTTCGGAATATGTTTGGGGAGGAGTATGTTTTTACGGATGATGGGTTGGATAGAGATAAGAGTCCGGGGCCAAATACAGAGCTTGAACGGTAGTCTGGTGCCTGAGTCGATGTTGTGATTTGATAAGGGAGAGCAGCAGCGCGAGGAGGAGGGGAGGGGCCGGGTTGAGAGGCTGAGTCGCCGAGTGGCTAACGGAGACCTTGAGGAGAAATCTCTCCCTGATTAAGGGGCAGTGAATTGGGTGCCAAGCGGCATTCTTAATATCTCAGCTTTGCCTGGACATTCGAATCCCCCGCTCCGCTGCGCTGGCTGAGCGGAGCTTGTCAGGCAGGAGGTCAAGGAAGAACCAGATACTCCAGGCAGAGCTGAGAGATTTTGAACCGACTGGCTTCGGGATTGTGTGGAAGCGTCTCCTTGATTTAAACCCATTCTCGCTTTTATCTAAAAAATGTGATCGCGATCGAGAGGTAGCCGCACGTGGGCAGAGGGGGAAGGAACATACCTAGCTAGATACAGGCGGTTACTTCGCCTCATCTTCGCATATCTTTGCAGGTGAATCCCCCCGCCTCTAAGCATCATCATCATAGTCCGCTGAGTATATAACAAAATCTTCCCACCAGAAGGAGCCGTGCATCCAAAAAGGCATTGGGCAAGCGAAAGGTCGGAGAGGGGGTTCGTCGCGCACCCTCTTCAGCCAGCTGCCTGTTCGTCGCTCTTTCGGGAGAGCTACTCTATGATTTCTACATTGTTCAAGATATAACTGCTTTTTATTCGTCATATATACCTCTCAATTTTCACCTAATATTTTGAAATTCGCTGTCAATTCTTTATTATGTTTGTTTTTATATCCCTCCCAACATACAGCTTTGAATTTTTCAATATGCCCTGAAAGCATTTTACTCGGCCGTGCCAGGGAGCAGTAGTGCATGCTAAACTTGGTCCATAAAGTTCTATTATCGTTGGAACTTTCATTGCTCTTGAACAGGCTGGGCTCTATGAGGTTGGAATTGAACGTCTGGCTCCCCGTGTCTGAGAAAAGCGAGACACCAAAGTACCAGAAACTCAGGGACATTCATTAGGGCCAGAATTTAAAGGCGAGCAATGCAAGGAAGTCGATCAAACGAGACCTGAACTTTCAATCAGATGTTCCTCTCTGTTCTCATTTCCAAAGCCCCGCCAATTTCAGAACAATGACAGACGTGCTCAGTGGTCGCCTTTTTTTCGCACATCGGGAAAGGGGCCGAGAACGGTCACGTGCGTCACAGAACCTAGAAATCGTGTTTCTCGAACAGCACCGCCCTGACAACATTGCCTGCATCAGTAGAGACTCTCTAATTTTGGATGAATGCAATTATCACGTTTGAAGTTGGCTGAGGTGTTCTGGTACGGAGAATGGGGCCCCGAACTCTCGACTCGCTTAGCTGAAGGCGCCCCTTTTCAAAACAGAAGGAGCAACTCACATCAGTTCCTTCCTTTTCTGCTTCAACAAACATGGTGACGACAACACTTTTAAGTTTAAACTTCTAAGCCAAAAAAAGGCCCCAGACTTTCAGGCATCAGCCAGCTATATAAGTCGCCCCCCGCCCCCAAATTTTCGCTTTTTTTTTCTTCAGCTTCACACAATGTCTTTTTGCCAGCGTATTAAGTTCACGAGCATCTTCGGCCTCGCCAACCTTAGTGCTCAGACAATCACAGCTCGCGCATCCTCGAGCAATCATTCTCGCATTCCTGTTCCTGTGCGCTCCCAGCACGTTCTTCCTTCTGTTGTCGTCGCCATCCCAGCGGTCGCAACTGCCACTCGTTTCGACAGATCTGTCAACCACCGACTGGCTTCTATGCCCAAGAAGACCGAGTCTAGTATTCTTGCTCATGTTGAGCGTGTAAGTAGCTCCATTCTTCTTCTATTGCGCTGGGCACATTATCACATGGTCGCAAGGTCATCGTCGCTGTCGCATGTCGCTAATTTTTGCGCCTGCAGCTTCGTAAGACCCGCGATGCCCAAGCGACTTACAAGACCTCAACCGCCTTCAAGAAGCCTACGCCAAAGCCTGCGACGACCCTTTCTCGATCCATCTCTCGACCCACCTCTCGAGTTCCTTCTGCGACGTCGGATACTTCATCATTGACATCTCGTCTTGACCGTCGAGAGAAGTCAATCAACGCCCACGTTTCCAGAGTTTCTCGCGCCCGAGAGAAGACATCACCGGTCTCGTCTGCTCGCCCGACTCCATCGAATTCTCGCAAAGTCAGTCCAATCCAGCCTCTTCAGATCAAGAAGAGGCCTGCCGTCGACCTTGCACAACTCGATGAGTCGTTGGCTCAGCTTTCAATTGCTCCTCTCGCCGTTGCACCTCAATTGCCTGCTCTTCGGTCTTGTAAGTTACCCTAGTATTTCCTGACGAACTCTTTACTATAGTAAATTTTACTGACTCCGACATCAACAGGCCTGAAGACATCCGCAGCGGTCGAGAGGAAAGCTGTCCACTTCGTAGAATATGGCGGCTGGAATCTTCACGGCATTCGAACATACCAACCGGACTCAGCTCCGAACACATTCATTCCATCCTTCGATGCCGAGATCTCCGAGCCCAGTATTCACGCCCGGTCTCGCGGACCTGTCCATCCGGGAATCTACGCTTTGGTTGGCCAAACCGAGCAGCAGATCCGATGGCCTCCGCCTGACCATGACAGCCCTGTCCGTCCCGGATACGACTCGATGCCACCCTCTAGCTGCCAAGCTTGTGCCAAAGCCGCCGCAAGAGGAACGAGTCGAATCCGGTACCGTCCTCAACAAGTCAGTGTCTGGTGTTCTGCCTGCATGGAGTCGACTGCCAGACTTACACGCTATTCACCAGCACTCGACGATGATGGACAAGATGATGATCAGGATGTCTGCCCCAACACCCAGCATCATCACTATCCAGACACCTGCGCATACTTACGCAATGGTGTCGTAGCCAACATACTTTGGTTGTACGCTCAGTATCCTGAACGAGCAGCAGAACTCTACGAACTCCTGAACAGTTGATCTGTCCATGTCCTTCACTCTCACGACTATTCTACTGCTGTTCATGCCTGTCTCTTATGGAGCTACACACATATACACGGTTCGGCCTCATGGACGGCCACAGCGACTATTCTTATCTCCTCGATCCACCTCTCGGTTGGACCATAGCGTTACTTTCGATTTCAGTCACTCATTCTTCCAGAAAATCACCAAACTTCACCAAAAAAACTCGAAAAACAAAAAACACAAAAAATCAGCATTCTTACCTCCTTCAGACACGGTGGCGCATCGCATTTCCCCGGGGGCTGTTGGTATCCCGGCGTGGAACGCGGTTGCACTGGTGATTGTAAGTCGATGGTCGGAGCTGTTGGTGCTTCGCATTCCTCCCGGTCCGTATGTCTGGCATGGCATGCGTGACCCAGAGGTTATCAGCCTAAGGCCACACTCCTGGGAGCCACTCCACCTCATTCACACTCATTTGCGACCTCACATTCGTTTCTCAGTTGTCAGTCCGGGGCAGTGGACTTGACGCCTATCCATTCTTTCAAATACTTTCGACATTTCGCCATCACGGCACCCATTCGCTCAAGTCAGTGGCAGCTGCTGGCTCTTGTACTGGTCTTCAGTACGTCCCATGCCGCTGTTCATCAGTAATTCCGATCGCTATCCAACATTCTCTTCGACTGTCACCTCTGGCGTCAGCATCTGGCAAATGTCTGACTCTATTCTTCTTTGCAGGCAACTCCAGTCTTTACCTTGCAGCTGAGGAGCTTCGTACCAATTCATTCTCTTGGATCAGATTCATTGGCACGTTTCTGAATCCTTCTTAAACATTTTCGCTTCGGCACATTGCGATCTTTACCCACTTTCGCTCTCGGACTCCTTGTCTTGTGGCACCAAGCTTGGATTCATCCTGTCACTTCAACCTTTGTCCCTCGTTGACCACATTCTCTCAGGAAATAGGCATTGGCAACGCTTATTGTCCTACTCGAACCACGGCTCATTACATCAACCATCCTTACATACTCGTCCCGATTATGGTTTCTTCCGGTACTTTGTGCTGGTTCTGTCGCTTCTCTTGTCGGCTTCGACCGGCGTCCAATTCGCTACTCACGTTCAACTTCATTCATTCCTTCGGGGGTGGGCTCCCTGCTTCATGTTCGGTTTCGACTGACATCCTGTCGCTATCGAATTCCAACTTCAGTCTTTCGTTCGAGAGCCAAAGATGGGCACTTTGGTAACTCTCTATCATCCGCGCACATCTGTCACATTCATTGAAGATCTTTTGGGAGAAGAGTCTTCGCGCACTACTGTTCATTACATCAACATTTCTTGCGGGTGAATCAAACTCCTCTACTTCGGTAACACTTCTTTCTCTATCTCAAAAACGCTCGTTAGGCACAAAACCACATTCATTTCGGAATCACCTGGGAAATGGTTCCACTTCACACTGTGTCTCGACATTCTAGCTGGTACTATCAACTGTTACAAGACTTCTCCTTCCGCCAGTGGCTTGGGTGGCTCCCTCGACCATTGCCGTGAGGGGGAAGGATCTTGTAGGAGGTGGGGGTAACTGTTTGTTGGATTTGGTGTCTGGATACTGCTGGTTGGAGGGCAAGGATGTGATGGTAGCACAGCGTGCAATAAGACCCACGCCTTCGTCCTACTAATTTTAGCGCAGTTCCAGATCTAACAACACAGTCTCGCCGGCTAGAATGTCTTCAGCCTTACCCGTAAGTTGCCCCTTTAGTGAACACTGGCTAACTTTGTGACAGGTAGCCCTTCTCGAGAGATGCCTTCACGTTGGCGGAGGGCGTAAGTACCTAGGCTCACCGGAGTCTAGCGAAACTAAAAGCTCTCAACTATCCAGGATGACGACGATCGATTCATGGAACAGGATGGTGGTAGATGGTCGACAAGCTGGGCAGGGGGCTTTGGGACAGCAGGGGAGGTGAGTGTGGGTCCGGTCCTCGTGTGCTGTAGAGTTTACTATAGACTTGATCAATGATACAACTTCTCATGCAAACTCAACATCATAGATGAAACTCTCTCTTTCCATGATCAGTATCACTTTACCATTGTTCTTCGATGCTGTTGACATTCTTGCATGACCTCGAACCATCAGATGAAATGGAACACCGTCATTGTCTTGCTTTGTCAAAGACAATGTCAAGATAAAAGTCTTTGTCTTCCAAAATGCCATTGAACTGGAGGGCTCGCCATCGATAGGTTTACATCAAAGGATTGTTTTGACCATACGAAAGAGTAATTTGGTGTCACGAAGTCCCAAAAATTGCTGGAACATTGGACGTTACGATGGGTTGCTGTGCCGCGAGGGAACAGTGTGCTTCCGAGCTTTGCGACGAAAAGGAGGGATCTTGAAGGACTGCTTTCTTGCTTCTACTCCCTGAACAGTGTAAGATATCCCAGTACAAGTAGCATGAGGATGGAAATCCTGACTGAAGCTTGAACTTCAGCATCCCATACCCAACTCCAATATTTTTCGCTAACACAGTTCCTCAGACCAACAGCGCATCAATAACAAATTCCAAAGCCAGCATCAAGATGTGTGAACTTCACAGAGTATATTACAGCTGTGGGCACGTCTTGATGAACACGCAGAAATGCCGGTATCGAGATGGACACTCGCCTCGACATTGTCCCTATCGGAATGAGAGTAGCCGACACTCCCGCAAGGAGTGCGGTGGCTCTCGTGGTCAGGAGTTTGCTTGTTGTGTTGTGCTGTAAGGTTGAGAAATAATGTCTTTGTTCTCGATGATGAGAATAATAGAACAGTAGGAAAATAGAGCTCAAAGAGATAAACAATGAATAGTAATACAACTTCCCCAAATCGAAACACGAAAGTGTGAATAGCTTCAAGTTGTCCAAAAGCAGAACAAACAGCCTTTAAACAGGATATCTGTTCTTGACAGATATAACAGAAGATCCAAACCTGCATGACCTCCCCTCTCCTCTCCTCCAAAATATTTCCTTTCTTCCCCAAACTTCCCCCACAAAGCCTCCCCCCAACCCACAGCAAGCAAACCAACTCACAATCCCCAGAACTCACAACTCACAGCAACCAGCCACCAAGCAAGCAACACCATCCCCAAGATGTGTCTCTTTCGCGTCATCACCCACCGCTGCGGCCACACCCGCAAGAAAGTCCGTCGTTGCCGCCATCGGGGAGGACAGTCATCTCGCTTCTGTCCTCGTCGTGTCAATGTTCCGGTTACTTCGAACTTGAGATGTTCGAGATGTCGCGCGCATCGTACTTGTGTGGTCCAGTAGTGTCTGAGATAGAGATCAAGTGGTGTTTGTGTGACAGGAAGTGAGTGATGGAGGAG
>FJOG01000008.1:203541-256576 GCA_900073065.1 Phialocephala subalpina | reverse complement strand
TCCACTCTTTTTTTTGGGAATTTTATTTTTACTTATTAAGTAATTAAACTTCGAAAATCGAAATTTTCAATTTATATGTAATTTATATATAAATTTTTAAATATTACAAATTTACAAATAACTTTTGCAAATATGAATAAAAAAAGCTAATTCTTTCTTGAAAAAATATCTAATACTAATGCAGGTTCAGATTTGCAATGTATTAAGATTTCTATTAATAGCTATTTTTTAATTTTAATTTTAAGTTTTTTTAATATGAATTTTTAATAATTTTTAATTAAACTTTTATTATTATTAATAAAAAATTCTTATATATTGCATACGAATTTCTCTTGATATAAAGTATATTTAGCTATTTTTCTCGAATTCTTTTATTAATTTATTTTAATTTAATTCGTAAATATATGAAAATTCTTAAAAAGTTATAAAAATAAATATTATTTGTTGAAATGTTTTTAAAATAACTTTAAATTTTAATAAATTATACTTTTATATATCAAAAACATAAAATAAAAAAGCTTTTATAATTATATGAATTTTTGGTTGAATAAAACTCAATTATAAAAAGTGTCCGATAGGGGGGGGGGGGTGTCCGGAAGGTAGGGGTGTCACCTTAGAGGGGAGGGAATGATGGAGTGTACATAGGGATTCTGGGTGGACGTTGCCCGAGGAAGATAAAGAGATTACTGGGGGGATACAGCTAGGGATTCCGGGTAATATGCGTGAAGCATGACGCGAGGTGGAAAAGGTTAGATAGAAAATCAATGAATGAAAGGTCATTGCAAAATAATCGTGCAAATGCAAATCCTGAAATGTGATAAATGCGACTGAATATCCGAGCAAAAATTAGCTCACTTGAGCAGAGGTGCGGGAGCAGGAGTTTTTCGAAAACCTCTAACGCTCCTCTTTCCTCATATCCCCTTCCCCCATATCCCTTTCCCTCAACTTCCTCCTCTTGATACCAGTTACCATAATCTGCGATTCTTGATGTTATCATCTCCAAGAGCATCAACATCGTCGCGACCGTTATACTCACGACCCGCCTTCTTAGCCCTGAGAACCTCACGCCTGACCCGCAACACCTGACGTTCCACCTTCCGGGTAAGCCGCCAAGTATACAGATTCGCCAATTGAGCACACACAACCAAAACGATGCAGATGATCCAACTGTTCCGGTATCCATCGTACGCCCATTTAGACTGGAAGAATTGCGGGCTTACGACAGATCCTATGTTAGAAACAGCACTCTGCAATCCTATCGCAAACGCAGCTCCCGTAGCGCCTGAGAGATACCCTGCTCGCCATGACCAATACGGAGGATAGAAGGAAGCTGAGAATAAATTTGTGAAGATGCAAGCGACGTACTTGGCTTTTGAACCGGGAGCGTAGGCGAGAACGACGAGGAAGATGACGTTTCCCAATACCATTGAACTGTGTCCGGTCAGTCTGAACTTTCCAAAAATTTACAGGAACGTTTAATTTACTTGATATATGCCGGTCTCACGACAAAACCCCGACTTTGAAACCAAGAACTGAAAATAATGCCAAGAATCCCCGCGCCAATAGGCGGAATATTCAACAACTGATTTCTCGGCAAACCTACGAAGCCAAAGTTCGTAATAATGGTCGGAAGGTACCAATTGAACGCGGCTAAAGCGAGATTCATGAAAGTCTGACACAGCATAAATCCATAGACACTAGGACTTCGGAACGCGTGCCACGCCTCCTTCCAATCAAAATTCTTATCACCCGTAACAGGAGCGTTTAGAGGAAGTCGTGTCTCGATGAACTTCTGCTCTCGTTCCGTGAGCCACGATTTGCTGCGGGGAGACTTCGGGAGGTCTGGTAAAATCCAGAAGATGAAACCACTGAGGATTATTGTGAGGATGCCTTCAATGAGGAAGACCCATCGCCATGCGGACAAGCCTTGGAGACCGTTCATGTAGCTGATCCCGTAACAAAGGAGTGAGCCGACGATGCCGGCGAGATTTGAGATTGCGAAGAACCAGACCATAGGACGACTGAATTCGCCGGTGCGATACCAGTAAGCCAGATGTGTAATTACGCCGGGAAACATGCCTGCTTCGGCCATACTGCGTGCGGTGTGAGCAAAAGTATGAGAGGAGTTGGAGTTCACTCACCCGATTAGAAAACGACAGGCAAGGAGTTGAGGACCTGTTTTCACGGCCGCGCAACACATTGTGACTACTCCCCAAAAGAAAAAGATGCGAGTTTGCCGGAGTCCATCTATGTTCCACGTTTCATCAGCCATCATATCTTGTATCGATAAGAGTGGTAGGTAGTACACACATTTTTTATCAAGAACATGAGTCCGATCAGGATGAAGAAGCGTCTGTCAACCTTGTTCAGAATAGCTTTTGATTCCTTGGCCGAGAACTCTGCTAGGAAAGATTCCCTCGCATCCGGATCCGATTGTAGATTGTCCTTCAGATCAAGTGTTTCTTCATCAAGGACAGTAACATCGGGACTCTCTTTGGGGATTGAAGCGATGCTTGCGCCGTTGAACCTGTTGTTGTCACCGAGGACGGTGGCGATTGAGGTACTCATGATTGCAATGTCTTCGAAGACTCTTCAGGGACAGTCGCTGGGATTGCAGGAGAGGTCTCTGCCAGATGGGTAGTTGAAACGTTATTTTAATAAGCTTTAAGAAAATTCACGGCAGCACTATCCGGCTTCATCCCAAGGATCTCTCCATTGTGTCCCAAGGATCGAAAAGACGCAATGCAAGAGTGGGCTGGAACTTAGTTGGAACTTTTTTGAAATCGATACGTCAATCTCTTGGCTGTATGGCGTGCCGCGTGCATGTCGAATAGAAATTGAGCATCGCTACAGCCTCTCCTCAAAACACTATAGTCCGTTAAATCCGATAGATATCAGTCTTATCAATCGATCAGGATGGGGGCATACCTGGAGAGGAACTGGATATGATTTATTCCTTTCAGTGGGAGTTTGTACGGGAATAAGGTTCCTGCAGGATTGTGTCTTCTGGTAGGGTTATGTCGACATCTCAACCCCTCTACCCCTCCACGGCTCTTGGCAAAACCTCTCTTATAGAGCTTCCATCTCAAGTCCATCACCATCAAACGCTAAACCACGATCCCACTATCCCAATGAAACGAAAATTCGACCACATGACAGACAAAAACAAGCAGAAGAAGCTACACCTTGCGGCATTCATCTACACCGGCCGCACCACCCAAATCTGGCGACGCTTAGATATCAATTACCACTAAAGTTTCGATATAGACTACTACATCTAGTACGCCTAACTAGCAGAAAAGGCCAAGTTCGACACTCTCTTCCTAGCAGACGGTGCCGGATCAAACATCGACGACGTAACTAAACGTTTCTGGATCGTGAGCGCCTTCGAGCCCGTGACGCTGTTCTCAGCCATTGCAACAAGAACTGAGCATATTGGACTCGTATATACGGTCAGCGTGAGTGACAATGAGCCGAATCTTGTTGCGAGGCAGCTGGCGAGTTTGGATCATATCAGTCATGGGAGAGGAGGGTGGAATGTTGTTACCACGCCTGGGCCGGGTTCGCTTAACCTGAGAGTGCCGAAGGAAGAGGAGAAAGATAGTGTAGCCAAGTACAAGCGCGCACAACTGTTTCTTGATGTCGTGAAGCGGCTTTGGGATAGCTTTGAAGATGATGCGTTGCTGCGTGACAAGGAGAGTGGCATTTACGTTGATCCGATAAAGTCCACGCCCCGAACATCGATAATGGATTGTACAGAGCTGAGCAACCTCTGCGTGTCGAGCAACCTATCCAGGGCCATCCGGTAATTGCGCAAGCGGGCACCTCAGCCGAAGGCATGGCTTTCGGAGGCGCGAATGCGGACATTATCTACTGCGCCAACTATTCGATCGAAGATGGGCAGAAGACGTACCACACGTATAAGAGCCATACGGTGGCTGCTGGACGGAAGCCCGATGGTTTGCTTATTTTGACGGATGTGGCCGTGGTTTGGGGCGAGACGCAGGAAGAAGCTGAGCGGAAGCTTAGGGAAGTGTCCGACCTCTGGCCTATCGAAGTCGCAGTCCACAATCTCGGTATGGGATTTGTGATCGGGGAAGTTGATCTCGATGCCCCGTTCCCGCAAGACTACGACCGAGATGCTGGGTCGTTCAGGTCGACGGGAAGAGCCGCTGCCATTGCCTCGTTTGCCAAAACTAAACAATCTTACCCTCAGGCAGACGGCTGAGCGCTGTTCCGTCGGGCTTGGGCATCGTCTGTTGATTGGTACAACCCAGTCTATCGCTGATGACCTCCAAGCGTGGATAGAGGCTGAGGCTACCGACGGGTTTGCAGTCATCCAGCCGCTGGTGATAGATGGGCTTCGCGAGTTTGCTGAGCATATCATCCCTGAGCTCCAGCGCCGGGGCTTGTTTCGATCAGAATATGAAGGGAAGACGCTTAGAGAGAACTTGGATGTTCCAAGGCCAGAGAACTATTATACGCTGTTGAGAAAAGGTGCAGCTTAGCATGGTCGGGAGTAAGCACTTTGCTCTCATACACGTGATAGGACGTGATGGAAAATGAAATCAAAGCCATTGCAAAACCAGAGGTTTCAAATTGGACATGATGTATGTGACTAGGATGCCTGTACGATGTGGAATTATGAATATGGAGTTGAATATGCGGACAATACATGATCTTAAAAAGATGATGCTGTCAGCTTGGTAATCGGGAGTGGCTTGCAGCCAACCCCGCAAAGGGCTGCCAGGCTTCGGCAACCGACGATGCACTTGGCGACGAACCAGCCAAAAAAGCTCTGGGGGGAAGGCACGCGTAAACACAGAAGCGAGAGCAACTTCCCATTCTGGATACATTCAGATCCGTAATTGGGTAAAGCACAGGAGATGGCAGAAGTGAGCCTGCTTCGGAAGGGTTTGGAAGTGAAAAATGAACTGAAATTTAATGAGCATTGTGAGCAGAGATGGGATATTTAAGAACATGATTCCCCACAACGTGATGCGAGATGTTGCAAGTATATCTGTACTTGCATATCCATCCGCCCAGCAGAAGTAGTCAAAATGCACCTCAATTCAATCGCAACTGTTCTCGTTCTTGCTGCCCGCACGCTAGCATGCGGTCTCCTCCATGGACGAAGCCCAGTTGATACAGCACCTCAATTTGCTCCTCTTCCACCCACAGCTGTAGGACTTCCGCTTGGACCTGGAGGATATGCTGTTCAAGCATTTGGAAAAGGGGCTTATATGGTTACAGACGGTTCCTACCAAGGTCGATAGAGTCCAACACGCTCAACGAATGACACTAATCTCGCTCTAACTTTCTTCCTAATCTCCAACGAGGGGGTCATAGCTGTAGATTGCCCACCAACGATCGGACATCTCATGCTCTATGCCATCCGAAACATAACATCGATAAAGATCACCTATTTAATCTACAGCCACTATCACGCAGACCATATCGGCGGGGTCTGGATTTTCGGAGACGAAGTGAAGACCATAGCTCATATCGAGACGGCGCGACACTTGCTCATGACGCCTGACTCAAATCGGCCACTTCCAAAGGAGACTTTCACTGACACGTACAAGCTGTGCGTTGGGAACCAAACTCTGGAATTGGCGTACAAAGGAGAGGTTCACTTGAGCGGAAACATTTTCATCTACGCTCCAGCCCAGAAAATCCTCATCCTAATCGACGTCGTGTTTCCCGACTGGGTCCCATTTGCCCTGCTTGGACAAACCAAGAATGCCCCCGCATTCTTCCATGCTCACGACCAGATATTGGAGTATGACTTCGACCCCTATATTGGAAGTCACCTCGGCCGATCGGGTAACAGGACCGATGTGCTCATCCAGCAAGAGTATATCCATGACTTGAAACACAGCTGCGAGCTGGCAGTCAACGGCAGTGCAACCAACGATTCCACCATAGGAGTTGCAGCTCTGCTTGGACCAGTGTCAGAGAAGAATCCGCACAATATGTGGGCCAATTTCAAGGTGTATCTCGATACATTGGCACAGTTCTGTGCGAACAAGACCAATGAGAAATGGCTCAGCAGATTGGGAGCAGCGGATGTTTTCGAGTTCGAGAATGCAGGGCTGCTTGTTGAGAGTCTGCGGATCGATTATGGTATCTTGGGGCCATTCGGAACGATGTAAGAGGCCTGATGAAGGCAAGTGATAGTTGTCGCGAGGAATGCTCGTCGTGGGAAGGAAAAGTGGTTTCGTGTGATGGTGAAAGCAACCGATCGGTAGTAGAGAAAGAACGTAGCTTGTAAGCATGTCTTGCAAATCTAGGAAAATGAAGGTGGATGTTCGTATGATGTTCCTCTTTGGCTCAGACTTTGAAGTGCTGGCTCCATACCCAAATTGGGTTAGTTGCAGATCATGTGAAGGCGCGTTGATCCGTCGACGCGTCTCCTCAAAGTCAATGATGCTTTGTTGTCAATCTCTTCCTCCACTAGAACATCGAAGCATCGAAAATGTCAGTATACCTCATCAAGCGACTAAAGTTCGAGGCCGGCAACCCTTCTAGCGGACAAGAAAAAGTCATTGAGGTCTGTTCCACTCTGGAGATCGCGAATGCTGCTGCGGAGGTGTTGACTCGAGATATCTGGAACACACACGGAGACTCCGCAGCTGTTGAGCAGGGTACAGTTGTGAGGATGACCTCCTCTGGCTGCTATAAAGCCGTTATTAGACTGCGCGAGACGGACACCCGCCGAACAACAATTCGAGTATTGAAATGCAACTTTCGAACAACGATGCCTCCACATGAGGACGACGTAGCAGAAGAGGAAGAGGCGGAGGCTGAAACAGTCGCCGCAGATTCTCAAAATACTCCTGACCCTCCTACTCCCGTCCATGCCGTCAGAGAAGAAAGTTATGTATCAATGCTGTTGGTCGGTGCTGCCACGAACTGTCTTGCAGGGAAGCAATTTGTGCTCCATGGGCACCAGAAGCCCCTCAAAGACTGGCAGATGGTGGAAATTGTACGCAGACATGGCGGTAGCTGCATTCCCCTAGCGGAAGTCAACCTTCCCGCTGAGGTCAATGTGATTGTGGCTGTCAATGCCAGCCAGCCGCTCTTCGATGAGCTTGCACAAATCCCCCTTCCATGTTTAATGCAAAGCCAAATTTTTGCCCTAATCAAAGAAGCCTCGCACCGGCAGCTACGTCTGCAGGTCCAACAGCGGATGCTACAGCAGATCCGCACCAAATCCCACAACAAGTTCATCAGCAGGTTCAGATATACCCAGTGCAGTACCTTCCAAATCCGCCAGCCCAGATGCAAATAATTGCACCACCGCCAAGGTCTCAGTCGCCAGTTCCCCCAGTCCCGCATTGGGTCCAGCAAGAAGTCGCAAAACTCCGCAGACAGTTTCCCGACGATCATTTCGACTGCATGGTGGAACGCAGCTTCTACCCCATCAATATCCTCGATGCGGTCTCAGCTTATACAGTCGACCTCCCTCCCCTACATCTGGCTTCGTAGCGAAGCTATATTGTTTGGATTGCCCTGATCAAAGGGCATACCAAGTTGGTATTGGAGGATCGGCGAATTTTAGAATGCATCATCTAGAAAAGCCGCTTCATAGAGAAAGAGTTCAGTCGAGGAGGTTGGCGGAGGCGCCGATGGATTATCTCGGGGAGCAAGCGGCGAGATATCAACAGGCCATTGCTAGTAGACAGTTGTAATGTTCAGCAAGCAATGTTGAGGGGCTTTGGAACTGCTGTACGATAAGTGCTTTGAAGCGAGCAAGCGTTGGTTTTCAATAGCTCTTCTTGGATATATTTTTCAAATATGTATACTAGCTTTACATCTTTCAATGCATGTTCTGTAAGAGTTCGGGCCATAGCTCGTGGGCCCTTTAAACGAGATTATACCTCCATTATAATTTCCTACCTTTTTCTCTTTAAATATCAATTGCATTATAATTACTAATCCAAATCTTACTAAACTCGAAATGCAAGTAGATATTTTATCCTCCTTTTTTATTTATAAGCCTAATTATATTTAGAAAATATTTAAGCGCGCTAAAGTATATTAAACGCGAGCCAATAGAAAATTATAAAAATAAATCTTTGAAGAGATAAAAGTTTTTAAATCCTTTGCGCAAAGGATTTACAAGGCTATAATAAGCCGTACGATTAGAAAAGGAAAGTAATATTAGAAGAAGCTTTTTTTTATAACAAATATTCGTTGGATTATTTGACTTTTTTACTAAAATCATAATATTTGGTATATAAATTTTATGCAAGTTAAATAGCTTCTTAATATTTAAGTATTATTATATATAATTTGCCGAGAATTTTATCGAATAAATTACCATTAATATATAATTTGTTTTAAACTTTTTATCTTTTAATAATAAGCTAAAAAACGAGTTTCTTTTATATTTGAATATCGTTAGTAAAGAATATTTGATTAAATAGTTTTTCGATCAAATAAAGAGAATTAAAAAAAGGTTATTTAATTAGATAAATATATTTTTAAATTAAGAAAAAAAAGAAGAATTCGAATAATATACCGAATTAATGAAAAGAAATATTTTGATTATATCAAGTTAATATATCATTTAAGGAAAATAAATATAATAATTTGGAAAGTAATTAATTAGGATTATAAGTTTTTATTAGTTTTTTTTAGAGAAAAAGAAAAAATATAAAAATATAAATTCTCAAGTTTATCGAAATTAAATATTTTAATCGATTGTTTTCTTTTTCTTTGATTAATTAGATACTAATTATATTTTTATAAAAAAGTTATTAAATTAATTAAATTTTAATATAATATTAGAAGGTTTAATTAATTGCTTTTTTTACTTGATTTGAATATTATTAAGAAAGTTTAAAGGTGGATAAAAGAAGAATTAAAGAAACTGCTATTTATGCCGACTTCTAAGGAAGCATTATATAAGGAGATTTAAAGGCTTTAAAATCAAGTGGATCCACGTGACTTTTGTTATTATACTAAGAGATTAACTTGCAAACTTGAGAATGTAATTAAAGTAAAAGGATTAACTATTATTTTTTAATATATAATCTGAATTTCAAAGGAAATTATTAATAATTAGACAATTAATGATTTTTAGAAAATGAGGGGTAATTTGATGTTTTCGCTTAAAGGGGCTTACGAGCTGTGGCTAGAACTCTTACAAGTTTTAGCTCAAGATCAAAGCAACTATTTCACTGTACTTTTCTCCCTTTCATGGCTATCAGCTCACCCATAGTCTAGACATACACCGAGAAAGGGGCTAAGCCAAAAGATTACTTGAGGCAGAGTTGCTCCGACGTAGATGTGCAACGAAAGTTGATCAGTGTCCCAGTAGGGGAGGACTTTTTAACTACACTACTGAGATCTAAGAATTCACTGAGCTGCGCTAAATAGAGAGAAGTTCAGGGCACTAGATTGCTAGGAGACTCGTCGGAGAGCGTCCGCTAGGATGAGGTGTGCCGCGAAAACTTGAATAAGGGAGCTCCTGCTTTGTGGAAGGACAATGAGATGAACCAGGAGGTCAACACTGACCCTGGATTTTTCAATTGAAGGAGGAACGATAAGATTGTTGAACCATGCAATTTGAATCTCCAGGAGTAACTACAAGATCTTTTGTGATAAGTAATCGAATTGCGAAAGAATAAAAATTCCAGGAAGTAAGAAATATAATGGACAGATAATGCCCACGACCAATGCCCACTGGGACATGGATAGGGTTTTCGCATTTGGGGTTAATACTATGTAAGGAGAACTTAAATAGGATCTGAGGGAGAAGCTCTCTCTGTTACCTGATTCCTTTGGAATATTTATGAGATTTATGTCGAAGTCTTGAATTCCAGGACAGATGTGAAGTGGTACGTACCTGAGGCTAGCGTGCTAGAAAGGTGTATCATCCATCGCGTCCCCGATTGTCTTCTTCGGTGCGTCTCTCAGCACCAACACTCAACACGACACTCCCATTCTTCGAGATCCTCCAGATCACCGAATCGAATCAGTAATTATGTCCGCCCACGTTGTTACTCGAACCGACTTCGTAGGACGACCAAACAGCACTGGCGGCGGTGGGGAGCAGAAGATTGTGGAGGTGTGCTCAACGCAAGAAATTGCGAATTCAGCTGCGAACGCATTGACATGAATGACCCGGAGCGACTATGGAAGGCGTGTACAAACCAGGCACATTATATCAGAGTCATTTACTCGTACTGGCTCCTACAAAGCCACCATCCCTTTCCAGCCGCCCGACATTTTCTGGAAAATTACCATAGGGGTCTCGAATCACAGATTCCGAACGACTATGCTTCCTGCCAGCGAGGAGGAAGTCGTGGGACCATCTAGGGAGGATCCACGCTTGAAGCATATCGCCAAACACAGAGATGTTCCGATTGAGCAGCGACTTGCAAAGCGCTGCTGTGAGCATGAACAGCCAGGGCAAGACGCAAAGGACAGCGATTGTGCCAAAGAATACCCCAATACCTCCGCTGCAGGTTGTTGGTTGGATTACCAAAAGATCTCAGAACCTCCCTGACACTTTCAAGAAGACAGCTTCGGGTATATGACACTGCTCCACAAAATTACGCGGATCAACTGAAGGTAAGTTCACCATACGCACCCTCGAACGAGCTCTGTATACACCATAGGTATCAACTTCAGGGAGTGGATATATCCAAATCATTGCCGACTTCTAAAGAAACACCTTGTCACAAAAGTAGATGCCCATCATCGCCATTCAAGGTTCGAAGCTTGAACCTTGGAAGTCTACTTGCGTTTCATTAACCTTACCATATACTTGGTATCAAAGCGCGTCGACAAATTTAAATTGTTTAATAAGATTATTAGCCGTTTGCAATGAAAACTAATATGAGGTTTTTTGGGGGTTATATAAAAATTAAAATTAAAATTAAATAATTTCTTTTTCAAACTTCGATAAAAATACCAAATATAATTCTTTAATTAATTTATTAAGAAATATTCCTTATATATAACTCTTGATAATTTCCAATTAAAAATATTAAAACTTTAATTTACTTATAATTAAATTAAATTCTAATTATTAATTTAAATTTTTTTAAACGTTTTTGTATTTATAAATAAATTATAATTTAATTAAATATATTTATATTTCAAATTCCAAATTAAATTATTAAATTATTAAATAATTAAATTATTAAATGATTAATATTAATATTTAATTTACTTTTTTAATTAAATAGGAATATTTCCTTAATAAGATACTCTTATTAACTTATCCCGATTAGGCCAAGCTATTTAATAAAATAGTATATAATCGATAATATAATTTCATGCCAATATATAACGCTTTTTCCCGTGTATTTCTATCGATTACAAGTCCTCAATTGATAGGATTAGGGGATATATTAACCCATCTTCCTTGAATCGGCTGGTTTGAACCATCGATGGTGCCAAGGATGCAATCACGCCGAATCTCTTCGGAGGGGCTCGCCAACGTTTGACTGCTGATCTCAAGGTTGAGCGGCATTTGGGTCGAAGCGCTACTCTGACGGATGCGAGTACTCGAAATCTCTGAAACTAATTCGCCGCTTTGTGGATGCGAAGTCAGCCTCCACGGCTTCGTCGAACGTCTTTTCAAATACAAGAGCCTCTTTCGCCTTTTTACACTCAACCCCACCATGCGACAGCGAAGGATGTCGCTGGCGAAAGGGATTCTATGTCGAAGGATAACATTGAAGAACCTCTTGAAGTCTGGAATGTCCAAGCTACGGTCCAGGTTAACATAACGATCGACACGGTTAAAATGACTCTCGGCACGGTTAATGGGGTTCAAATCGCGGGCGGCGAAAGTGATTATTTGAAGCTGATCAGTGATCCTCTTAGCCGAGAATATGTTTGCTTCTATTAAAGGTAGGCTGAAGGAGCAATGACATTCCAGGGACAAGATGAGCGACGGCGTATTGGGTCGTAGGTGCTTCGTGGTCAAGGGATTGGTAGGGGGCTGCTTCATTACATCATGTCTGTTGGGTGGCCAGGGCCATCATTCGCTAAGTAAGACGCTGGGAAAAGAGGGTAAATTGCAGACCCAAAATAGCTCCAAGAATTACGAACATCGCTGTGAGAGCCTCAAAGCCGATCAGTATCATGCAATAATATAATTTTTTCTTCTTCCATCCCCCGGACCTCCGACAGCACTCCGGAAAGGCTCAGTGCATAAATACGTCAATCTCGCATCTTCCTAGAAGGTTGCTGCTAAAACCATATCTATTTTGGTTTCATGACTGATGACGGAGGTCAGCGGACATTCCACATTCATAGTGACGGACTTACTTCTAGTTGACATCTGATGAAGCAAAGATCTTGTCTCATCTTTGCATCTGAATTTCTTCCTGCCAAAGTTACAACCGAACAATAGCGGCTACTTGTGTGCTGGAAGCATTGGAGTTAAGACGGAGCGAGTCTCGTGTTGACTCTGTGAACCTGCTACTACCGCATTGCGGGCCGTATTGAATACTTAGTTCGAGCTGTACTAATAGGCTTTCTTCCCTTTCGAGTTGCGCCTGTCTTCGATCGAGTTAGGCCTAATCATAGAGCCAACATTGTCTGCAGGTCGCCAAGCTAGCCTCCAATAGCTCCTCTTTGACTTGATATTTGTGGTCGTTGAGAACATGTCTCCTGAAGTCGACCCTCGTTTCAAACGCCAGCGTACCTTTTTGGCAGTCCCCAAACGGACACAGATACCAGGAAGCGCATGCATATCGATCCCATTTGGATTGATCTCTAGTACGCAACCGGCGACGTTTGACCAGCAGCTTGGCAGCCTTGTCAAGCGCGTTGTTCACCTCATCCTCTCTTAAGTACATAGCAATTGCAGAGTCCATGTCTTCCAAGGTCTTGCATCCGGATGTAGGGTCTCGTCCAGTGATTTTTGTCAATTTGTGCCCCTTCCAAGAATCCATTGGCAACTTGCCAAGCCGAGGGCCACCATCAAACCGAAAATATGGGAAAATCTCCTTGTTGCCATCCCTCGCCGCATCGATCATGTTCAAATGGGCACCTTCTGTAAGGGATGGTAGGCTGATTGCTGTCCTCAAGTTCTGAGCAACGTTCCGTATCTTCTTGAAGGCACCATCTCTGACGAACATATGGACACCTGATTGTTCGCCTGTTCCAATACTGATGAAAGGTCCTAGATTCTCGTTACGACCGCCGTGCTTGTTTACGACATCTCTGCGAACCTCATTGCTTGGATTGTTGCAGCCAAATCCACCGTCTTTGAAGCTGCTTCGTCCTCCCCCATTTTGGTTGGGTATACTGACTGGCTTGAAGTATCCTGGAGCAGCGCTTGTTGCTCGTCCAACCAGGGAGATTTCTATCTGTTGTGGCTTTCCCGGGTTTCTGGTGGGGTTTGCGGTATCTCGACGAGAGATTGCTCGGCTGTCAAAGGCTTCATAGGTACGGAAGAGGAAAGGCTTGGTGGAAGCTCCATCGCTAGAGAAAGCAACCACAACACTATATAGCAAGTCAGCGGAAAAGGCCTACCAAAGACTTTGATTCTTGACATACGTTTTACAGAAGTCTTCGTGAGATGGATAATGGTGAACAAAGTCCGAAGTTTTTGCATGGTGCCGACGAACCACGTCTCGGATGACATTGTGTAGTGTATCTGAATTGAACTTGTGCCAAACGATGCCTTTGTTCGGAAGAGGACGTGGATGACCGAAGACTTTGCCACCGAGAGTTTTGTACTCAGTTATACAATCCTCGACCGACATCCTCAAACGTGACAGCATGATGGCTATGAGACTGCTCGACAATGAATTAGTAAGTGTCAAATTGCCTATGAATTTGCGTCTACACTCACCCTCCAGTACTTGTTCCGCCGATGTACGTGAAATAATGACAAGGAAGGAAAAGATGTGGGTCTTTAAGTCCGTCGATTGGTGTGGAGACGGGCATCCTGCTGTGCGCTCGTTGTAGGTCAAGTTCAGTTTCGTCGGTATTGTCTACAATTCTTGCTTTGGAGAGGTTTTCGGTAGTGTTCGAACGCTGAGGCTTGTATTCAGACGGGTAAAAGCTCGTAGTGGCGTCTGGGTCCGCCTCCCTTTCTAGTTTCGCAACCTTGCTCATCAGTTCCCTCAGTATGAGCAAAGAACCATACCCCCGTATACCTCCGCCATCGGTTAAGCAGTTAGCTAGTTTCTGTGCAGTGTGAACACTCTCACATACCTAATGTCAAAACCGAGGGCTTCATCCATTCAGCCTTCCTCAGCCTATGCTCAAGAAACTCTTGAAGGGGGAGGGTCTGTCTTGTGGTGAAGGGCAGACAATCTTCCGCACCTCCTTCTAGATGAATGTCGACATGCATGATCATGCTTTTGATCCGTGCTTTAGCGGTGGCATTCACGTCTCCAAGTTCTCCTCCAATGACCAGGGATGGTGTCTTGATATTCGGCCGCTCTGAAAGCGGGAAATGATCCGGTATGGGGCCTCCGATAGATATGATGCCGCCAAACTCGATTCCTTTCCACGAAGTAGCAACAGATAATGCCGCCATACCACCTTGGCCCTGTCCAAAGAGAAGAATGTGGGAAGGGCAAATGTTGCTGCCCTTGATCAAAACTTGACAGATGAGCTCCAAGACCTTGCTACTGGCAGTAATGAAACTGCCATTGGGATCCTCGTTGCTATCGGCCCAATGAAACCTGCTGCTACCTTCGCCGGTCGGTCGAACACCACGCAGAAGTATATATAGGGTGTCTGGTTGTCGGAGATGTTCATCAGCGAAGTTTTGTAGCGACTTCTCGTCACCTCCGTAGTCATGTAAGACTAGTATGACCTTGGAGATAGCACTGGCTTCGCCAGGTCGAAAGCCTTGGAAGACTGCGAAAGGGAAGCATCCACGGACGGCTGCAATATTCGGTGTAGTTGGTAGACCCGAGGTCGTTTGTAGGATGGTCTGCTGCCTTTGCTGGAGCTTCTGAAGTTGATCCGATAGTACCGAGCCAAGCTCGCGTGGAATTGTTGTAGAGCCAGCCGATGTTGGCCGAGCGTCTGAAGTTGGCTGAGAAAGACGATACTCATGGACTGCTCCTCCTTGGTTCGGCCGTTCCGGAAGACGCTGAGATGGACCGAATTGCGAATTGAGTCTTGAATCCGAATTTGAGTGATCCGTGGTTGGGCTGTTGGTGTTGGACGCAGGATCCAAAGGAATGTGGCCCTCTGAGGTGTGTCGAGGAGGGTGGGGAGGTTCGCTTGTCGAAACAGAATCTGGTGATCCTTCTGCCGAATAGTTTGAGTTTTCCGGATTACCACCAAACGTTAATGAATCTTGAACGTCGACCATATTTCATAGATAGGGGCTTCCTGAACAAAGGGGCTGTCGCATCGAAGCGGACTCAAAGCCCTCTTAAGGCAGAACCGCTCACACATAGTCGTGAGGCTGCCAGCCCCCACAACACCCACACAGAGAACTGCGGCTCTTGGGGAACATTGCAAAAAAGGCTGCTCAGGATAACGAGGCTAAGCAAAGGAAGGCGGCGCTTGCTGGCCGTTGAAGTGTTGTTGTGGAGGTGCAATCAAACCAACTATGCTCAACAGGGACCAAAAGAAAGGAAGTTCACATGCAGGTGTAAAAGCCAATGTCGCCATGTTGCTTCTCAGCGAACCCTTTGGATACAGAAGCCCAACCCTTGCTCTTTACCCCCTCGTCATTCGGCGAGGGAGTAGGAAAGTCCCGTTGTCTCCCCTAGGCGCTCTTATTGGCACACTGCAGACGGACGAGGCAGTGAGGAAGCGGCTAAACAGCAAAAGGAATTATATGACACGTTGACAATGTCTTTCTTTGAATGGACGGGGCGCGGGAGACAGACTCGGGCTCCGGAGCTTCCCTCCCTCGGTCGAAGGAATCGAGGCCGAGTTCGATCGTCCGACCCGGGTTTTCCAGTCTGACCTTGACGAACATTCCATGACTTCGGGAACGAGGTGTTGATCATGAGGAACCTTGGTCATCAGCTTCGCTTGATGTCATCAGTGTCGTGATCATCGCTCGGCATGAACCACGTCGATTCATGGCAACGCTGGAACTTGGAAGTGGGCTGTTAACCTCCCAAGAACCAGGTGTTGTAGGCGCCAGCGAACTGACACTGCAGCAAGCTGAGCCTGATCAGAAATCATGGCGAGGTGACTCTACTACCACACTTGTGGAAAACAATTGCGCGACAGAGGTGACACGAGGTCGGGCGCCATAAGAAGGGATGCGAGGAAATGCGTTGCACCATTTTCAAAAAAGCCTCGTGGGCTTCTCAAGGCAGATTTAAGGCGGATTCCTGCATGCGGACGGTAGGTTGAACGCCACTCGAGAAAAATGAAAAAGACACTTAGCAGTGATTGGACGCCTGTTCGGCGAGACCCTCACCTGTCCGCCCAATACAGTAAAGTGCGACAAGTATTCGGCTTGGTACGTGCAGGCCCGCTTTATTCAGCCAACCAGGGAACGTATAAGCGCCTTACAACCGATATAATTGGTTCAGTGTGCACGTACCAGGTCGAATACTTGTCGCACCTGCTACCCGCTGACAACTTTCTGAATGTTATTAAAGGCTTGACTCCCCGATGTACCTGATTTTGTGACTTGCAGCCTTACCCATCCAGCTTTGCCGAGACAAGAATAAACCGACCATCCTTCCCGCCTATAAGTCCCGACAGAAGATCTTCCCGGATCAGACTCAAGCTCATTGGTACGAGGTTATATCTGGCCAACTTTGTTCCCCCATGATATGTGCCATCCATCAATAAAATCTCCCAAAATGAGCGAGAAGAAGACTCGAGTTCCGGTCTATGATACGAAATCCAGCAAGTTTCAGACGGTGCGGCAGAGTGAGATTAAGAACGGTGATAACATTATCATTCTGCCCATTTTAGCAAAAAACTTACTTCGTTGGTAGAGAAATTTGAGGTTCTGAACGTTCCCCGCTTCGGAAAATTCGACCTTTACGAATCTAACGGCTCAGATCCTGGGAAAAATTCACATTCTATCGTATCCAACTCGAGAAATCCTCCTCTGGGGAACACGCTCTGTGCACGGTTGGATTATGGAGGACTTGGACACACTTCTAGTGTTAAGAGAGTCTTTTCGAAGAAATATAGGATGCTCAGGGTAGGTGTGTTACCCTAGAGAGCAATCGTGAGGCTTGATCAGGTTTTGAAATGAGAGAGTTGGAGATGAACGGCGACTGTCAGTTCCTGATTTTGGGTGGTATACATCTTGGCGTTTGACATACGATATTTCAGAGGAAGCCAACCCGACCTTAAGTAGTTGTTATTATTAGCATTTCCTCAAGGCTAATTGTTACAGCAGCTTAGCCAGCATTCTTTGCTCGTGAAACGGTGCTGCAGTCCCTAAAGCCAGTCACAAAACCAAAGGGCCAATTGTTGATCATCCCACCCTAGTGCACATCTCATCTGCTCGAAGACCGAATTAGCTGCAGACATGTGTTAATCGGACCTAGAATGGTTATTATGCCAGTCAGAGATCTTTAGATCCTACAAATACTTTGAAACGGGCTTCCTTGCAAATACCAGCAAATCTTGTGGGTACCCTCAAATATGAATCTATCCCACCGCCGAGCATGACCCAACAATTCGGACTTACCGTCATGATCGCAGCACAATTGCATGGAGTAACAAAATCTTACCAGGGCCTTAGCAACCTAGCTTTATAATAAGATCTGAGAGAGGAAAACTTGAGTATTTTAACCCGAGATTCTAATAACGTTTATCCTTGCGTACCGAAAAACCCTACGTAACGAAAAAAAATAATAAGTATTTTGATTTGAAGTATCTTAAAATCTATATATATTTTAATATCTCTTATAATATTTTATAAATTATATTTTATAATTATTTTTGAATATTTTAAAATTCTTTTATTAAAAACATAATATTTATATTATCGCTTTTATATTTGATTTATAAAAATCTCTTTTTATAATATAATAATATTCTTTTATTATAATTTTATTATTAAATTTATATTATTTCTAATATTTATAAAAGAATTTTATTCGAATTTTAATATTTTATTATATTTTATAAGAAATTATTATTAGCTTTATAATATTATAGCGTATAAATTCAAATAAAGTTTACCACGCGGATTAGTACTTTAAATCGAAGCGATTAACAATATTTGGATTAGTGTTAAACGGCCCTGCACGTCCCATAATATTTACGCTGTAATTTCATTTATAAAGCCTTAGGCAAAAAGGCCAATTGTGTTTGGAGGTACTGTGGTGCCTCGTGCGCCAACATCTAGCTTAGTAATAACGGCTGACCGATTCGGACCGAGCGCAGATTCTGGCTTTGTCTTTCGCTCTCTGCTTTCAAATCATTTCGGACTGTGGGCTGACCGACATCCCTGCGAGGCGAAAATCCCGTTGTTGCAATTCTGGATCAATTTACCCCTCAGGGAGCCGCTTGCTTGGCTTCACCTCTTGATCTACAATCCTAAGCACTTCCAATTGTGGTCTCTTAACCTGATTTGGGCTAGTCACAGATCACTGTCTTTTCTCGGGTAAGCCTTCAGCGAAGCGCAATGAGGCTCATCAACACTCTGACGTACGAGTTACGGGAATTCTTCAACAACGATGCGCCTAAATACGCCATCCTCTCCCACACTTGGGAGGAAGAGGAAGTTTTGTTTCACGACATGAACAATATCACGCGTTCAACCCAAAATAAGTTAGGATTTAAAAAGGTGCAAGGAGCGTGCTCCCTTGCGCATTCTCAAGGCTACATGTGGATATGGATAGATACGTGTTGCATCGACAAGTCGAACAGCGCAGAGCTCACCGAGGCCATCAATTCCATGTTCCGATACTATCAAGAAGCAGAGGTGTGCTATGTCTATCTCAAAGACGTTACAGGCTGGAAGTTAAAGGACATTTCAGAGACCGAGTTTCGCTGCAGCAGGTGGTTTACTCGCGGTTGGACGCTACAGGAGCTTATAGCTCCCGCTACGGTCCAATTCTACACAGCAAGATGGTCCAAAATTGGCCTAAAAACGGATGAGTCGCTGTCCGTCTTGATTTCAGAAATCACCGGCATCGATTTGCAAACACTAAATGGTGGCAATGTACTCAGCGTTAGCATTGCTCGCCGCATGCATTGGGCATCGAAGCGAAAGACCACCCGTCTCGAAGACCGCGCGTATTCGCTGCTAGGTCTTTTTGACGTAAATATGCCCATGATATATGGAGAGGGGATCAAAGCCTTTCGCCGGCTGCAGGAAGAGATTCTCAAGTCAACTGATGACCAGTCCATTTTTGCCTGGCACAGTCAAGAGTATTCTGAGGGAACAGCTGTCGACGTTTTCGCTTCTTCCCCATCGGATTTTGTTGGATGCGGAGCCATTGCTCAAGAACCTTTCCACCGTGTGCGTGAAAAGCCCACGACAATCACAAATCAAGGCGTAGTCATAGAGCTACCCATCATGTCCGTCACTCGTATTGACATGACCGAATTCAAACTCTATGACGAAGTCGAAGCCATCTTGGACTGTCAAATTGGAAGTGTTCCGGGAACGTTTCCAAAAATTCGACTTCGGAGCCTTCGTGCTACGACACAAGATGGCCCCAAACATTACTTTCGTGTCATGACTGGAGATACTATTCCAACATTTGAGTACTTTGATACGCAATCATTCATCACGGACGCGCCCGTTGTTGGTTTAGATCCTACTCAACTCCACATTGCTGCTTACAAAGAAGCACTAGGTGAGGCATACGATCCACGATGAGAGATACAATTGAGCTGACCGGCAAGACAAAAATCACTTGCAATGGAAAATGGAATCCATTGTTCTCGCACGGATGAGGCCTCAGATCCGAGAACTAAAACCTGAACTCTCATGGTCTTTGTCGCTACTCGCATCTCACTATCCACCTGATGACACTGGATACTGGCTTTTGTGCTTCGAGGCGTACGATATCTGGACGAAAATCGCAAAGGCCTACCCTGCTGAAGATTGGGACGCATCCTCGATGCAGATGCGAGTTGGGAGCATACCGCGCGAATACTATGCTGTTGGAAAGTTCCGATTCATAGACACCATCTTCCAGGTTTCGATGACGGACAACCCGCGTACATCAGAGAGGGAGGAGTTTGCCACCTTACTTGTAGGACGGCAAGCCGATCACCGTCGAATGAGCCCGCAGCCGTGGTGCCGATTTCTTGACCATCCGATAGATTTTTCAAGAGCCGCAGAGATTGCATCGTCTTACCAGCGAAGATCAATCACGAGGGATCCGGAAGCTGATACATCACTAACGACTTATCACAACCGTAGTGTTATGGCTGGTGTTAAAGCCAAGGAGATATCAGGTGTTTTCTACTATGTTATTTCAGTCTTACCTGTCGGGGAAGGTACAAATTCGGCTGAAATGGAGATGCTCGTCTGCAATGGCGTCAAGATTTTGTAAAGGAGACTACTAGTACAGGAGTACATATTCTGAGGTTCTAGGTCAATGAAATTATGCTTTGGGTATGCGTGTAGGAACGCTTCAAGCTGGCTTCTTTCATGTATGACTCGCTCAAATGCCGGCCTCCACAGCCCTTTCGCCGCAAGCGGCCCGGCCTGCGTCACGCCAGTGATTACTAACTCTCCGGATGCCAGCAATGCCAGATAACAGCTACAGTATGCCATATCCGGACTTTCCCCACAGACACGAGTGGGGCTCTCCTATGTCAACCCCGCTTCAGGGAGCATTAAGTCACCACCAAAGAGCAACGAGTTTAAACATTCAAATCATCTGCTCGGTATATCATCTTACCATAGTTATCTACAACTTAACGAGTTCTTTGACGGAATGCACGAACTTCCTGGCGGATGCGAGGCTATCCGGATAAACGCTATCGTATAATCGATTCCCTAGACTATTCGCTAATTTTTCTTAAAGAAGTTAAGTTAATTTACCTTACTTGCCCCTCTTTAAGCTCTCGTGTACGCCTTTAAACTTAAATTATTTAAAAATCTATTTTTAATTATAAGTTATATACAAAAAATTACTCGAATTCTTTTTTTAAATTAATCGAAAAAATATAAATTTGAACTTAATATTATAATAAATATAAATATATTATAATTTCTAAATTTCTAAATTAACTTTACTTTATTATTCGTAATATTATTTCTTTAAAAAAAACTTAAAACTAATAATATTCGAAATTTAATTTCAAAAGAAAATTACCAAAAAAATTAATATTATAAATAATAAAATATTTTTCTTACTCCAAAAGAAAATAAATCGCCCGTTTTAATTAGTTTAATAAGCGAGTTAATAAATGGAACCCTTTTTTCTTTTATTTAATATATATATTATTTCGTATATTTTTTAAAAAATTTTTATAAAAAGTTATAAAGTTTTCGATTTTATTAAAAAAAACTTTTTTAAAAGCTATATAAATAAAGAATCATAAAAAGAATAATATTTTAATATTTTAAATAATATTTTTTTTTTATAAATTATATTCTTATATTTGAAATATAAACAAATTATAAAAAGGTTTAATTATTTCCCGATTCGATATTTTATTATAATTATATAAATATAAAGAAAAAATATTTATAAAATTAAAAGTAAACCCCTATAATATAAAAAAATATTCTTAAAATTAAAATTATATTATTCGAATAATATTTATTTATTATTTTTGTTTTTATATATATTATATATATTCTAATTATTTAATATATTAATATTTACTTTTTAAAATAATTTTATTAAAAATTATAATTAATTATTATATAAAAATATTAAAAAGAATTTAATTAATAATTAATTAAATAATTCTTTAGAAAATTAAAATATTTTAATATTTTAATATTTTAATATATAAAATACTTTTTTAAAAAATTATTAAAAGATTTTTATTATTATTTAATATAAATATCGAAATTATTAATTAAAATCTAAGAAATAATATAAAATATAAATTAATTCAAATTTTAAATTTATAAAAATTTAAATTTAAATTAAAATAAAAAACTTTAATATATTTATAAATAATATTTATATATTATTTTATATAAAAATTATAATAATTCAAAGTAAAATAATAGGAAATAAATAAGATGGCCGGAAGAAAGGGGGAGGGGGGGGGTATTTTATTATAACTTTATATCTACCGGCAAAACCACAGTGTAAGGTTATGTTTTTGTTCTTAAATTGAGACTAACAACTTGAAGCTACTTCCGCCAAACTCAACCTCCTAAACCGAGAGATCCCACCTAGTTGAGCGTGCGAACCGAGATGTTGATGTTGATGAGTACAGGTATGTATACCAAGCAAAGCAAAGCAAAGCAAGAAAGCGGGAAAAGCGTCGCGCCAATGGTGGAAATAACTTTCCAAACCCAGTGGGATCATTGTGATACCAGATGTCATTCAGTTATCGATCGCTACTTGCATCCAGCTCATCCTCTCCACCGGACAAAAATATCCACAATCTCATCTTCTTTTCCATCTCGACTCGAATCAACTACATAATACCACCCGAATTGCTTGCCTGCGTACTTAGCATCATTCGGATATATTCTGACTCTTTGGCCGCATTCAAGGCTCTGCGGTTGACTGTTCTCGTCTCTCCATACCAAGACGGCTGAGTCACCGTGACAGCGATCGATCGTCCATCCAAGCGGAGGGCTCGACTTCGGTTCAATGCTTCCCATGTTCCATTCACTCAGCACACCCTTTTGCAGAGGTCCGTCCCCTGTATGGAACGCAGACCCGCCTAAAGAGATCAGTGCTTCTAGGTGTCCTTTCTCGCCACGTCTGGGGTACAGGCTAGATATCTCAGTGAGAATCGTCAATGCTATGTCGCTATAGGTGAAACAAGGATTGGTGCCTGGGACCGCTAGTGAATCTTGTATCACACTTCGAACATCTAGCAACACGTACTCGCCACTATGCACCTCAATAGCATCGTTTGCCTGATTCGCTGCCGCAAGAGTGTGCTCAATTTTCGAGACTTCTCTTGATAATGGGCCTTCCATTCTCTGCAACAAATACCACAACCCAGGCGGTGCGTGCACGGACAGTCTGATGATTTCAACTGGAGAAGCATGCAGCAACGTGGTCATCTGTCGATCTAGATGTCTCATATGCGAGATAAGGTCTACCTGCTCACTTGGGAATGGTATATCGCTGAAGAATCCAACGAACGCCATCGACAACAGGCCTTGGCCTAGCGCGATCTGCTCGATGCGAGAAAACAGTTCTTGGAATTCGGGTGTCCCCGGACGAACTCCTGAAAATTGGTCGCCAACATCCACGAGAATATAGACGAATGGTGGGTACCCAGAGAGTCTTCCCACTCGCTCCACAAGATCGACTTGCGATATACAATCTACAAGGAAGCGAATGTTCCCGCCTCTTCTACCCAGCTGCCTCGAAATGTCCGCAGCTGCTTCAACTTGGGAAGGCGAGATGGGGGCGCCATACAGAACCTACACCGCATGTCATCAGTTTACGAACCCACGACTTCCTAACAGAACGCATGACTGAACTTCAAATGCTTACATTTACTTGCTTGCCATTGATCTGGTACTCGAGAAGCAACGGCAGCAGCTTCGCCGCTTCCCACAAACTAGTCACCAAGACTCTCACTTCCTCTGCATCATCTCCTAGTTGAAGACGAGTTATCTCAGTTGTCTATATAGCATTTCGTTAGCTGGGCTTATGACAGAACGACATGTCGCAATTTTTTACATCGCACATTTGGTTCTGGATCCAGAATGGAAGACTATCCTGGGTTGGATGCCTACTTTGTGGTAGCTGACTGCTGGGAGAAAGTCGAAACCCAATTCTTCGACTGCATCCAACATCCTCTTGCAATTATGCTTCACCTTGGCTATGTCCAGCACCGCCGCGGGTAGCCGGATGTCATCCAGAGTCTTTCCGACGAATTGCTCTACAAGCGAGGCTTTCGTCCGGAGGGGCCAAGTTCCTGCCATGGTCTCACTAGTTCATAGGCGACGTTCACCGCGGAGTATCCCGTGTGATATATCGCGGAATTGACTCTTTTCCTTTGCCATAAAGCCAGGTGGTCAATCAAAGCATCGAGATATTGACTTTGCGAGTCATCATCAGGCAACGTTACCCCGAAAGGTCAGCTGATCTTGGCTTTCCACCCCACCCAAATTGCTCGTATTGGCCAATAAAATGCAATTGGTCTCTCCATAACTTCCATCTTCTGCGGCTTGACATTGCAGCAGCCAGAGCCGTGGAAAGTGAGTTCCGGCAGCCAGCACACGATGATACGGACAATCTCAATTTCGGAATGTCCCTGCCAATTCGGGACTTCAAATATATGTCGTGCTTTCTAATAATTTTTGAGCGAGTCATACATATCGAAATTTAACTGCCGGACTTTCCAAAGCTTTGAAGCAGGTACCGACAATGGGTATCCCGATCCTGTACAGACATTGTCCCATACAACTTCAATATTCAGCCAGCTGTGCTCCAACTTCGCCGAGCCGCATTTTCTCCCGCTCTGCCGCTCTTCCTCCACCGGCAGGCCGCCAACCTATTCCAAGTCATATAATGGCTTCCTAGGCTTCACATCACCCCTCAAGATATACTTGTTCAGATACCACGGCAACATCTCATAATAATACTTCGCATGATCCCGCACCCTCACCGAGAAAATCGTATCCAGCTCTTCCAAGCTCAACGTCTTCGTCTCCTGAAGACAGAAATACGCATATCCCCACCCAATAAAGTTCCAAGCCGCATACCACCCAAACGCCCCCTGAGGAGTAAAAGCCTTCACAAGGGCAGGCCACGTCAAGCTCAGGATGAAATTAAACTTCCAAGTCGTCGCAGTCGCGAACGCCATCCCGTATTCGCGCACATAGAGAGGGAATGCTTCAGCTGAATAAGTGAACGGAACAGGCCCCTCTCCTGGGGAATGAACCACCATGAAAAGGTAGATTCCGAGGGCGACGCAAGCAGTTCGAGCAGTTTCGGCAGAAATGTAGAAGCTGAAGCCGGTGAAGAGGAGCATGAGGCCCATTAGTGGGAAGGTTGTCTGAAGCAAGTTTCAGCGTCCGAAGGTGTCAATTGTGTAGATAGCTAGAACAGCGAAGAGCCAGTTTACGATACCAGTACCGAGAGAGACGAGGAGAGCGCTAGAGCAGGTGAAGTCAGCGTCGACGAATATTTGGGTGGAATAATAGGCCATTACGTTGACGCCGCAGAACTGAAAAGCGTCAGTCAAGTGTCTTGTTGAAGGGGATCACGCAAGAGATCCAGATACAACCCCGACGACCGAAGTAATAGTTCAATGGCTTGGTGGTTCAACATCCGATGAGTGCTGAGCAGAGATACGGTGCGCCGTTCAGTAGTCCTCGAAGCCATACTTGATCTTCGCCGATGCCGAATTCATTGAAGTAGAAGATCTGGGCTCCGTTTACTGCTGTTTGGTCCCCAACGAAAAGAGGCCTGAAATTTTTTTTTTTTTATAAAAGAATCGAGTTCTTCGGGAAGCTTTCTCGAGAAGCTTTCGCGAGTTTTATCGAGGGGTTTACCGAGAGAATGCCGGACTCTAATTCGAGGAAGACTCGAAGACCCGAGATAAAACAATCCGGTTCCGAAGGGTCTATAGTTTGAAACAAATTCAAACAATCAATAAGCAAATCGACTTAGAAATCCTTCCGCCCATATCGAATTCATCGAAACAATATACTACCAATTGTCTTCAGCACCTAATCACCGACTCTCGTTGCCTCTATGCTAGCAAAACCATCTTCCTCAAGCTCTATTCGGAATCCTTAAACAAACTTACCTACGAAAAACCTCCAAAACAATAAAGCAAACCTACCTACCTACCTACCCAAAAAGACCTTCGAAACAAAAAAAAACAACAAAACAGCCCTTGTACTGTCTTCACTGGATGTTCTTAGAAGCTTCATACCCTTTTACACACATTGAACTCTTTTTGCATTCATCGCTGCAAGAGTTGCACTTTGTGCCAGTGGGAATATCTACAAAAGTCGAGAAAACCATTCAAGCCTCGAGCAAACCAAGCCTCGAGCAAGCAAGCCACACACACAAAAATGGAGGCAGGGAGCAGAGAGACGAGAGAACAGAGAAAGCAAAAAGCAGGGAGAGCAGGGAGAGCAAAGAGAAAAGCCAAAAAGAAGCAACAAACCGACAAAGTCATCAGAAGAAAAAGTCACGAGAAGAAGCCATGAGAAAAAGGGAGAAGAGAAATGATAAGTGGACAATAAGGAGGGCATGCGGAGTCTGGATGTGGAAGTTACACCGGAAACCAGAGTGCAAGAGGTCAAAAAAGAGGAGAATGGCCGAGGGTTTCTTGGGACCGTCCCGAACAAGACGGAGACAGGAGACTTGTGAATAGAAAGAAGTGTATTGGAGGCATAGGCCAGAACGGGCACAGAGCAGAGAGTAGGGCAGAAAGCAAGGCAGAGCTTCTTACAGTGATAGAGCGCCTCGAAGTGGAGAATCTTGAGATGGAAGGCTTTGATACAAAAAGATTCTTGGACATGGTGGAATGGATATTAGAGGAGAGAGATGTAATAGAGATAGAGGAGAAAGTGGTGCGGATTAGAGTTGAGGTGACGATCAAAAAGCTGAGCTTACATTGGGACGCCTTTGCATTCTCTACGTTTGTTGATTCGTTACTAAACCTTTCGCATCAAAGAGGATGGGATGATGAGATGCTAGGAGTATACATTGAAGGTCACAACATCAATAGTGAATACTGGTTGCAAGTCAAAGCATAGCATTCTATTAAAATCAAGTATTGTGACAAAGTGCCTGTTTCTCTCAAGGCAAAGTCAGCGATCTCCTCGATAAACCAATCCTTCCAATGTGCCTGTCTATATGCCTGTATCCATCCTGCCATCGCATGTAAAGAGTATCAGGGTGCTAGAGGGCTGCGGAAGAGCATTGATCTGTGCGCAAGTGATAACAATAAATGCAACATGCCCTCCGACAATCGATCAATCAATCCATGTATCCAATATGCTAAGTCCATTTTTCTTTCGCGGCGTTTCGATGTATCGAGAGCGTGAAAGCTAATGGAAGGCTGCGGTTTCAAGAGAGATTGCTGATCGTATATCGAAAAAAGCGCACTATGAAAGGAAAACTTGCTGTAGAAGCTGTAAAATTGATCGGACACCTTGTGGTTGTCGCCGTCGTAGGTGCAAGAGGGTGTCGCGATATATCGTACAGTATGTCGAAAGAAAGGTAGTCGAAGGAGCGATGGTCGAGAGAGCGGTGGTCGAAGTGGAGAATCACGACTGATCTTGTCTGAAAAGTCAGCAGGTGCAAATTGTGTTATGATCCTAAACATACCTCGAAGTAACATTCAGGTTACCGTCGCCTAGGCCTTTGTTGCCTTTTCTTCCTCCTTGGTCTTTTCGACTTGCCATTTGGTCATCCAGGCCACGGCGGGTTCGTCTTCCCAAGCGACAGGTCCTTGCTCCTCTAGCTCATTACGCTGCTCCTTCCATATCAGCGCCACCTCGTATGGTGGGCCTATGGTACGACCCTCTTGAGTTGGGTCATTAGGAAAATGTCCAGGAAGTGGTGACTCGTTTCGACTTTCTCGTAGCTTTCGGAAGTAGTTTCTCTGATCACAGCTGTTCGGGTCGAACTTTAGAGCTTCGAGAGGATCCTCGTTGTTCTTCTCCCCCTTGCCTTGCTTGGCGGGGGTCATACTTGATGTAGAAGACTTGACTTTTGAGCTGGCTCCGAATATGTGCGAAAGTTAAGGAGATCTTGTGATCGAAGGTGAGGTGATCTAGTTCAGAAGCTCGAAGTGATAATTGGAGAATTGAAAAGGGGAGGGCAATGTCCGAGATATATGGACTTTAGCACTTGCCTTAGATGCGCTGTGACAAGCCAGAACAATCATTACTTAAAGAGTTTGTACTCGCCATATCGTATGTCAAGCTATTTGATTGGGAATACAAGTTCGTATCTGCATAAAGGTACCTCGTGAGTTTGACGGCATTTTAAGCCGCCTGATGACTGGAAGACTCGTACCTGTAGAAGCGCACTTCATGCTGTTGACCACATTTGGGCTACTTGGCTCGGGAAACAAGCTGACATCCGTATATTTGTGAGCATGACTATGTAGCAAACTGCTTGATCGAGACAGGAATCAAACACGCATCTACAGAATCAAACCTCATAAACTGTCATGCTTGACTTCATAGGAGTCACGAGACCACGAATCGACATCTCGAGTGGCCACACATATAAGCCTAGTTGGAGAAGGGCGACAAGCAACGCGGTTTCTTGCCACAATTATGCAGCCAACAAGGTGATTCTCTTATTGAGAACCTCGTGCATAAGGGCGGGAGCTTAATGCACTCGCACGACAATCTGCTTGATTCAAGACTCCGGTAACATGCTCCGATGAGGTTTCAGACCTGTAAAGATGTGACTTCATACAACAAGCGGTATGCTACTTGATACGAAATCCAGGGAGACCACGTATGCTTGGATTGTTTCTCTGCTTATGCAGTCCGCCACTTGGATGCGATACCCGGTGTTTCATTCAAATAAACAAGATCACGCGTGATACCGCTGTAGTTCTGTACTCTCACCGCTCGAATGGTGCAGATTCTCGATGCAGGACTCCATGAAATCTGGCAAATAGCTTGATTTGTGTAACCGTGTGAAACGGCATTTGGCCGACGACTGGCACTCGACCAGAAATCGTGCTTCCTGGAGCTCTTTTTGTTGTATTTTGATTGCCTAGGTCATTCAAACAAGAGATGAGATCAATGCTTTGAAAAAAGGATGACTTCAAAATCCACCACAGAACCATTGGATCAGATGAGCCTCCGAAGCGAGCCCTGTTTATGGCTGTTGAGAATTGTTGGGGACTGTCCTGCGGTGCTTCCAGGTTAAGTTCAAAAATGGATTTCGACAATGACGTTCGATGTTTTTGGTGTGAGGAGTTCCGTCATTATATACCCCACAACTCCAAATTCCCCCATCTCTCCCCTCAACATTTGGTACACTTGTCCTTGGCCTTCAGACGTGTGTCTTGACACTTTCGAGGCACGAGATGACATCTCCTGATGGGTTACCTGAACGAGTATAGATGCACAACCTCAGCCAAGAATCTTTCGCGGCGCAGTTGAGGTCATCTTGAAAATTTTGAACGACGTTTTGGTGGCACACGTCATGATGCAGCCGACGATAATGAAAATCTCGGGCAGAGTTCTGCGGATACCTTGGGTGAATCTTGGATCGTGGAGAACGTCGCTGCTCGGAGAAGGTTGTGTCGAGGACGGTGGTCTTGTCATGTGCTTGGCGGGGCGGAAGAGGCTTGTGGAGCCCCGCCACCAAGAGCTTGGCCGTTATCATAAAAACTCGGCGGCTCTTGTGGCTTCATTTTTGCCACTGTTCGGGATCACATTCGAAAATGGCGTCTCCAGGTTGCTGCCGCCTGCGATCCAGGTGTGGCAGATTAGGGCGGTGGAGAATTGTGAGGCGAGAGCGCTCTGCTGATTGGTTCGCTCCTACATGAATGCGCGAGCTCTCTAGAACTCCCTATTCTCCGGGTCATTTTCAAAACATTCGGGCGAGAAAACACATCAACACTTGGCCTTGTTTACTGGACATTCTCATGGGCGGTAGCGGGACTACAGCCGACATTGCAGCCCGTGTATTTGTCCCGCCGCTTCGCCTCCTTGCGAAATGCAACAAAGCGTCTGATTGTCGAAGCTGGCATGGGACGTTCGAAAAAAGTGGGTTGCCGTCGACGAGCAATAAACAGTTTGATTAGGTCTTGCGGGCGCCCGCAACTCGTCCTCAGCAGCTTTGACTCCTCACTCAACTCCGATAACGTCGCCTCGACAAAATCCCGACATATTTACACAAGATGAAACGCCTTCAAAGGATCATGCTTATGGACGTAGCTCCTCATCTGCTTCCCGAAGACATAAACTAGAATCGAAAGCAGTGTGATCGCCAACTGCATCCCGCCAATAATATCAAACACCTTCCACGTCTTCGTCGCCGCAAGCCAATCTGGAAGAAAATACGAGGACCCGAACCAAAACATATTTCGCAGCAAGATGATGGAGATGGAAACATCGATACTGTGATCACGATGACAATCAAGCACGTAACCAAAGGACACAGATCCAGCCAGCACCGCTGAGAATCCGATCAATCCCTGAAGGGCGGATGCAGCAACCCATTTGACATGACCGCTGCTCGCATAGTGGCCAAACCCGAAGAGTCCTGGGACCCCGACCAGAAGAACGGGAACTAAGAGGATCAAACGGAACTCGGGCTCAAAGATACCTTTATTGCGACGAGCGCACCATTTTGGCCACCAGTCTGACAAGAAAAATCCGAGCAGACAGCCGATGAGAAGAAATATGAAGGGAAATAAGAACAATAGTCCGAGATGAGTAGGATCGAAGAAATTCGGTGGGCCAGCGTAGATTTGAGCGACCACGATTCCAAGACCGACAATCCAGGACGACCTGAGGGCGAACATCTTTGAGTCAGCTTACTTCTTTCAGAGATATGAGGATTTTCGGGACTCAAGTTTACACTTCTGGGTTGGCAGCGAGTAGAATTTATGAACAGTGCTCAATGGTGAAAAATTGCTTGGAGAAGTCATACCAGAGACCGCCGACTGTGAAGCCCCAGAATACAGCTGGGTACAGGAAGCATACGAATGGGCGGGCAAGCAAGATCAAGGGATTCTGTCGTCTGTAAATCCCATTGAAAGGCTTGAGTTCTTGCCAATATGTTCTTGGCTTTTCGGAAATTATTGAAGGTGTGGTGTTCGACACCTCTCCTCCGGCTGTCGACTCCTCGATCTCCCATGTAGTCGTATCGGATTTCTTTTCTTGGGAAGTGGCAAGACCTTCCGTGGATCGCATGTCCGTCTCGTATATCTCAGGACGGATATACGTGGTCTCGGGACAGGCAAAGATGATCGCCAGGAGAGCGACACCAGTGAAGCCGATCAAGATGTTGAATCCCATCGTCCATCCATATTTTTGGGCAATATAGCCTCCGAGATTAGGTTCCAGACTGGCACAGCCGAGGGACACGATGTTGTAAAACACGATTCGTTTGCCTCTTTCATGGACCTAAAGGGCATCAGTCGACATCTCGAAGAGCCACGTGCTCGTAACTCACAAAGTACAAGTCCCCAATCGTGGAAACAACAATGGACTCATACGCTCCAACTCCAAGCCCTTGGAAGGTCCTAGCTGCCACCAACCCACTGAAGTCCGGCGCCCTGACTTGCGCACACCAAATGGTCCCAATGAAGATAATGAGCGTTGAGATGAGATAACCCGACCTCTTTCCCACGATCGGCGCCCATGCTTGGAGGACGAATGCGCCGAGAGCAGTACTCATGAGCGGATACCCACCAGGCTGGGCAGCCTTCGAGATCGAGACGTGGAATTCTTTTGCGATGACTCCGGTTACTGGAGATAAGATCGGCCCGAGAGCACCTCCCATAGAAACTGAGAGACAGATGGAGAAAAAAGTCATGTTTTTCTTCCATTGTGGCCAGTTCTGAGAATCACCATGAGTCTGATGGTCTGTGAACGGACTCGCGTTACTTACCAAAGGGTCATTTGGAGAGTCCGAAGGTTGAGGGACGAGAATTATATCGGCATCTCTCTTGCCTCTGCCGCGCTTCAGATTTGCTCGAGCTGCATTCTCGACATCGCTTCCTCCTTGCTCGTATATCAATGAAGTTCCAGGAACGCGTTCACCCGCGTGCGTCTTTGGCTCCCTAACTCCAAAACCCATGACGAATAAGTTTCGTGCGATTTCTGTGCGCCAATGTTCTCGTGAACTGAAAGTGTTGGAAACAGAGTTGGGATGGGCGAGCGAGAGCGGGGATATACATGGAACCTATTTGCTGACACTTTGCATGCAATTGCAAAGAGCCGTTGCGGTTGAGCATACTTCAGATGCGCACCAGTCATCATTCCTTGCCACTTGTTAATGACTAGCCCTGAATACGAATGCCTGCATACGATGCAGATCAATCTCAACAGCCACTGAGGGGTCCATCGATTGGAAGCTTAGGCAAGCCAATCGATGTCTCTCAACGAATAATTATTAACTTCGAGATGTTTTCCCAGCTGCCCGAATATTCTAGATGGTTACCCCAAGACTTCGTTTTCGCTCTCGGCACTCTCAGTGATAAATCATTCAAGTACCGGGCTATCGGGCGAGGTTGAGCTTCGAGCTGTACAACAATGATACAGACCCCATTTCATCTACATGCAGCATGTGTGTAAGACTTGCATACAACCCAGCGGCAGGCAGGGGAAGAAGTCCAATCGGTACATTTGATGCGTCTAGAATCTGCCGCTTACGAGGTTAATCCAGGTCCCTGGTCGAACTTTCATGTCCAGACATCTCAATTGGATCGTCCGCGACCCTTGTGTGCCGTCGAAGATACCCCTCATCTGTTATCCAACAGCCTCAACTATCGACAATCACACCAATGCTCCCAAGCCGGGACGTGACGCTTCTCCAATGCCGATGCCACCTCACAAGGCTCTATCCTTCCGACAGGTATGGCTATTCGAGTGTTCTTACAAGTGATTCGGTACATCACTTCTGCATCTGTACCAAATCAATCACGCCGCTCCTCGGCAGACATGTTGTGGGCGCTTGATATAGAAGACAAACTTTCCACCAAGGAAAACTTCATGACAGTCTCCTAGTGCCCAACCCACAGCTCGATGATCCGACATCGTTTCTCAAAAGCACCTATCTTTGTGTAGATATGGGCTCACAAAATCCAATTACAGTTCTCATCGACGAGGTCAACGAAGCTTCTCGGTTCTACTCAACTTCTGGCGTGACACCCACTTGCGATGAAACTTCCAGACACTCGACAGGAACTCCACGACACAAACTTCTTGCTGCTGCAAAGGCACTCGTCTCAGCTCTCGAAGATCCCGAAGAGGAGGCATATCGATTTGTGCTGCAGCCATGCGCTCATGCTTGTTATATTGCGGCAAAGAAACGTGGAATCCTTGATCAGTGGCCAAAGGCTACAATGAGTTCAAAGGAGCTCGCTGAGCTGACGAAGACGGATCGGAAGCTTGTTGGTGAGTGAATCTAGGAAGTGGGATCAGTACGGTTCCGTAGCTTACTAAGCAAAGCCCGCATGATGAGGTCCCTCACGATCTACGGGATCTGCAATGAGGTCGAGGAAGAGATATATGAGCACACCCCTCTGTCTTTGAAGCTTGTGACACCTCCCCTGAGTGCTAGCGCTCTCGGTTGGGCCACACAAGGTGTCGAGGGCATCCGTTGTCTCCCAGGCTATCTCTCCAAAACTTCATTCCAAAATCCCGGCGACGATCCCGACGCGCAAACGCTATTCCAGTTCGCGACAAACACGGATCTCGAGTATTTCGAGTGGCTGCACCAGCATCCTGAACTACACGCCGCGTTCAATGTCCGAATGGCAAACAGTATGAAAACCAAAGGATTCTCCGATACCTATCCCTTCGGGAGCCTAGGAGAAGGGCTTTCATCTGCCGATGACGTCGTCCTCGTTGACGTCGGCGGAGGCTACGGACATGCGCTCGCGAACATTCAGCAATATGTCCCTGAACTGAAAGGAAAGAAAATGATCCTCGAAGACTTCGCCAAAACCATCGAATCCCACGTGCCTCTCGAAAACACCGACGCTGTACCCTACAACTTCCTCACCACCGAGCAGCCAATCAAAGGCGCTCGCGCATACCTCTTACGCCATGTTCTTCACGACTGGTCTGATCGCGTCTGTCGTAAGATTCTGCTTCACGCGACTACCGCGATGACGAAGGAATCTCGTATTTTGATCGCGGAGATCATTTTGCCGGATTTGAATCCACCTGTTTTGGGGGCTTTGGCGGATATTGTGATGATGAAGTATGGCGGGAGTGGACGAAAGAGGAGAGAGTGGATTGCGATCTTTGAGTCAGCTGGCTTGGAGGTTGTGAAGATTTGGCCGCCGGTGACAATTGACAGTATCATGGAGCTGAAGTTGAAGAGTGCTTGAGCTTGGAATTCGCAGCTGCGCTTCGGCTCGGGCGAAGATCTGGGTCAGATAAAAGCCCCTCATCAAGATAGGTGAGACGAGAAAGTTCCAAAAGTCGGGAAGATTGGGGAAGCTGATTGGTATGTATTTCCTTTCTTCTATCTCTATACACTATACCGTTGGATTTAATCCTCCGCCTCCAACTGTGCCGCCACACCAGCAGCAAGCAAACCTCCATTCGAGAGTGCGACAGTGGCAGTCTTCATCATCACCCCGCAATCTCCCCCTGCGAAAACCCCAGGGACACTCGTCGCATTGAAAGGTGGATTGACCTTGATGTCGCCCTGATCCGTCATCTCCAATCCCAATTGTTCAGCCCAAGGTCCGTGTTGTTCTCCTTTCGGCTTGTGTGCCAAGAATCCCTCAACTTTCTTCTCTCCTCCTTCAAGAACGACTTCAATCTCCGCCCCCTTTGGTAGTTTCACCAACTTAACAATCCTCCTTCTTACAATCGTTACATTCTTCCTCGTCTTCGACTCTGCTTTCAGTTGCGACAGAGCAGTCTCTATCCCCTTCGTCACTTCCTCATTTCCATTCGTATATATCGTGATTTTCCCCGCAAGTCTATTTGCATACCTTGCAAAATGCAGCGCAAGTGGTGCAGGCGAACAATCGTCGATAGCCAACACACCAGCAGACGCAGCACCTCTCTCTTCATACCCATGACAAAACAAACAATGAAAGATTCCCGAGACCCAACACTCCTCATACCCCTCAATATCCGGCATGATATCCTTCACTCCACTAGCCAACACAAGTTTTCTTCCCCACCATTCTTTCCCATTCTCATCTACAGCTTTGAACAAACTGCTTCCATCGTCTCGCGCATGTTTCTCGATGGAAGAAATACTAAAGTTTTCGAAAAACGTGGTGGAGTAGTGGGACAATATATCGGCTCTGGCTGCGGAGCGGAATTCGGCCGGGGAGCGGTGCTCCCAGGTCGGGATGCCGTGCATGTGTTGGGATTTGGCGTTCCGGAATTGGTTATGGGAGAAGATTATACAGGTGTGGAGGAGGCGGGCGATGGAGGTTCCGAACGCGAGCCCTGCAGGACCAGCGCCCACGACGAGGACGTCGATGGGGGAATCGCGGGAGTTTTGAGGTGTTTGGGTTGACATGGTGAGTTTTCGTTTGAGTGTTTTTGGGTTTTGATTTCGATTTCGAGGTTTCAATGCGGTTGGAAGTGAACTGGGCATTGCTGAGGTATTTTACAGACCTCGAACCGGGGCAGGCAATTGTCCCTCTTTATATCCCACATGATGGAGACTTTCCGGAGCCTTTCGCGCGAGGCAGCGCAAGCTTGCTCGGACGATAGCCTCACCCCACTCGACTGGCTACGGCCAACGACGGGAGCGACTTGATTGGACTGCCCGAAACATCGTGGAATGAACGAGAATACTATTGGATGCTAGTTCAGATCGACGACAAGGTCGCGGAGACATTTCAGCCTTGCGCTAGACTTCGCGGAGACTTTGGTAAGAGTCACGGGGTTCTTTACGTACGTGGATTTGGAATTTCTTTTGCGAGTGTTTTGGTGTTTAAGGTATTTGTGAAATTGAGCAGGTTCGCTTTAAGAGTTGATTTCTCATCTTTGAGGTCGATGTTCATGCTGATGAAGCTTTCGAAGGTGCGGAGACTTTTTCGGATGTGGGAAAGGGGGCTAGCCGAGAGCGAGCTTGTCAAGGGGCAAGGGAGCGCATTCCTTTCGGCCGCCATCACAATAATTCTAGCGATTTACAGGCTTTGACTACCGTTTCTTCAGGGGCTCAATCGCTAAACTTTCAGGCCCCCTCGACCCCGCACTTACCCCGCGCCTTCTCGCTCACTCCCCATCATCAACCTCCCAACCAACTTTCGCATCTCTCAGCTTTCTCAATTGCTGTGATTGAAGTTCCAACTGCAATAATCTATTAGTATTGTTTGTTATTTCGGAAATCAGACTCACCTCCTCTACCGTTCCCTTTATGATATAGCGCACGACTCTCACATTTCTGGTCTGGCCAAGGCGGTTGACTCTTGCGATCGCCTGAGTTTCAATCATAGGGTTCCATTGAGGCTCCAAGATATGGACACAGTTCGCTGCTGTTAAATTCAAACTGTTCGTGCGGTGGTTAGCAACGATTGGACTTGAAGTTGATTGCGCGGGTACAGTAGACCCACCCGACAGCACCAGTTCCAGTGGTCATGAGTAAGATCTTGATCTCTGGACAATTTTGGTAATTCTCGAGGATATTTTTGCGCTGTCCAAGCGTATGAGAGCCGTCTATACGAACGAAGGGAATTTTTCGCGAATCGAGAAAGCTTCCAATTAGATCGAGTGATCTTGTCCAACATGAAAAGACGATGCTAGGAGAGCCATGATTAGGATATTTATCTCCAAAGCATTTCTTAGGACATTTGATTATGCTTACCTCTTCCTTTCTTCTGTCTGGTGCTTCTCAATATCTGCGACAACTGCAGATACTTTGGTAGAACAGCCATCATTGTTGAAATATTGGCTGGCGGAAAGTCGTTTTTGGCCACTTTTGCATGATAGCGTTGTCACGTCTTCGGTCAGCAGATACTCCCCAATCACTATCTCACCACACAAGGAGCACTTGAGACAGCCTTCGCGTCCATCGACTGGCAGTAATGCCTGCATTAAACCAGGAACGCACTTGAAGCAAAGCAAGTGTCCGCAAGCGGTGAGACTTCCCTTTCTATTTTCCGCGATACTCTGGGCTCCAGTGATACTTGTCTTGCAGGCCCCGCACTTTGCATGCTTTTGCTTCTTCAACTCAGTTATCGCTTGCTCGAGATCAACCTCTTCAATACCAAGCGATGATTTCTGAAAGGTGCCGTGGTTACACAATCGCCGAAGCTGCAGTTGTAGCTGAAAGACTCCAAGATAACCTTTCTGGTGCGGTTGTAGACGGTTTTGTTTGATTTGCATAACGAGTCTTTCCCTGGTTTCAGTGTATTGTTTTCTCTCCTTGGCCGAGAACTCCAGCACCTGAGGGTCATATATTACCTCGGCTAAATTGAGTAATTCCTGGGTTCGACGCAGACAAATCGAATCAAGTAGTAAGCGCAAGTTATCAAGGCCTTCCTTTTGTTTCCTCATGAGTGGTGTAATAATGTGGTCTTTGAATGCGTGGATATCATCTAGCGGAGAAGCGCCGATGAAGTTGACAAGCGCAGCGAGATCCTCTAAGCTGTTCTGAATGGGTGTCCCTGTCAAACACCATCGTAGAGTTGCGCGGAGCCTTTTGATTGACTTGAACAGCTTTGTCGTCGTACGTCGGATTATGTGTGCTGCAAGGGAGTCGATCAGTCTTCGAGTTCAACTAAGACATTGTCTGCTAACCTTCATCAAGAACAATTCGATACCAGTTTATTCTCCACAGTGGACTTGTCTCATCAAGTGACTCCGATGCTATTGTATGGTAGGTGCTGAGAACGATGTCAGAGTTTGCAAGAGTCTTTGGGTTCCCTTGACGACCATGGCCGTGGTAAACAATAGTGTTCTGAAATTCAGTGCAATGCCTGTCAGTTAATTAGCTCTGCCAATCTCAAATCAAAGCGATAGCTTACAATTTGATCTCTTGTAGCCATTCATTGAGCAATACTGCATGAGATTAGCAAAACTCTTGAGAATTCAGATGGTCTCTCACAGGGGGAGGGTACGACCACGAGTGTGGCTCTCGATGCAACCAGACCTTGCTCGGCAGTGTGGTAACTGCCTCGGTAGTTATTAGCAAAGTTCTTGGCTTCATCTAGGGTCCTTGAGATCGCAGAAAGCATTGTCAGGGTTTTCCCTAAGCCCATCTCGTCTGCCAGGAGACCACCACCAATCTCCATAGGCAACTCAGTACGCTCCTCGCCGGTAATACAATGTGTATATCTAAAAGGAGTCAGTGTATTGGTAGCTAAAGGGTCCTGATGAGGTATACGTTATCGAGTCCTTTGATCGCCAAAGACAATATTCTGCTGGTATTGGTCCAGATTCGCGTTGCATAATGAAATCTAATGCTTCTTCCTGGTATCTATACAGATTTAGTCTTCGAATCTAAGGATCTCCTTCACATGTCTCTACATACGGTAGCAATGTAGTGCGAATCCCCATAGGTGCTGCCAGCCTTCGAAGATTTTGAGACCGTGTCGTGCTCTTGAAAGCAGTCGCGACCTTCTGTTTCATGTGCGCCTCAGTCAAGGTCCTCTCGTTCGAAATCTGTAGTTCCTGGAAGTTTGGATGAAACAGCGAAGAGTCTAAGGGGTCTAACCCAGGACTCAAATCGCCTTGAATAGCGCTCAAGTCGATAAAATGAGGGTTCTCGTAGGCCAGGGGGAGGTCATAATAATCTGGTTCCTGCAGATGGACCCCTCTGAGCTGCAAGATGTCACCAGCCTCCTGGCAGGTTTTTCGGGGACCGTAAACGATCATGTCAACCTCAATACAGATATCCTTATCAATCGTGATGCCTCGAGAAATACTTGAGACCCAAGATGCAGCAGAAACATAAGCTTCAAATGTGCAGGATGAAGGTATTTGTGCAAGAATGCTACTGGATTGGCGATTGAGTACCCCAACATGGTCGAAGGGCTGCATCATGTCATCGGTCGTCTTCTGGGGATGCAAAAGGTACTTCTCGCTGTTTCCCTCGCGACGAATGTTGAAGACATAGATATTTTGTTTCTCGATCGTCTCAAGCGTAGTGTGACTGGTTGGAATTCGCTTTAAAAGCTCTGGCGCCTGTGGGAGTATCCTCACCCTGGCCTTGTGTATCTACATGTACTGTCAGTGTGTCATTTCAACGCTTGATCGTAGAACAGTAAAATACGCGGAGGCATTTACCATCCCATAACAAATAATTTCTTGGTCAGTTAGAGGTTCGGAATGTTTGTTACCATCTGTCTCGGACTCTGCACCCAGAAGCGTGAATATTTCAGGGTCGTAAAGATACCACGGTTCATCTTTGATGCCCATAAGGCCATACTGCTCGTCATCTTCGATGAATTCATTAGGAACCTTCTCTAACATCTCCCAGAAATGTTCCTCCCAAGGACCTCTGGCATATGAGGGAGTGAAGACATCCGAGTGGTTTTCAGGGACTGATCTCGATCGGCCATCTACAGAGCTTCTAGGGGTTTCGTCGATTCCTGACACAACTTCAAGTTCATCCAAGGGTGACAGTGCACGAAACCTCTTGGGCAATAAGTCTGAGTTCGCGTGACTTTCATGTCGTTGACGTTTCCCAGGGACTTGGGACCTGGTCTGGCTCGGGTGTGTCTCAAGGTTATCTTCAAACCCGTAGCCCGGGAGGACATGTTCATGATTTTGTAGTTGCTCAAGGCTTTTGTAGCATGAGCTGGTGAGTTTATTCTTATTGGAACGAAGGACCTACAAAGTTTCAAAATCTATCTCGCTCGTGTCTAGATAGCCCCACTCATTCGAGATCTTCTCGGGATCGTCATCGATGAAGTCTGAGAAGTCAAAGTCAAAGGATTCCCCCATTCTGTCACCAATTCATTCCTCAGACGTTCTTCTCAGCTCTACCTGCAAAGAAAAATAAACCAAGGCTGTCGTTCTAGCCTCATATATTGATGGCAGAGCCTTGCGAAACAGATGGATCTGCCTCGCTGGGCACTGCCCGAAGCTAGCGGTCTGCATGTGGCTTGCATGAAAGCCTCATGCAGGCGGATGCCCAGGCGCTACTTTGTGCTGCGCACGCGACAAAAGAAAAGCACACTTCGACTCAAACATTTCTCGCATTTACTTGACAGAAAATTAACAAAATCAGATACAGCTGCATCGCATGGTATTGTGAGGTCTGAGATGTAGATTGAGGCAAACCACGATCCCCGCAGAAATGGCAACACTTGACGACGGTTTCAAACAGGTTCTGGACGACTTTAAAAAGCGCCTGAAACCAGAAGAACAGGCCAAGTTCGCGATAACTACTCTCGTTGACTTGCAAAAAGCCGCTAGTGATATCCAAGAAAAGCAGAGAAGGAGCAAAACTGCGCAGAATCTCACGAGGATTCAGCCGTTCTTGCAAGCAATGACTCAGTACACAGAAATCATCGAAGTGTTCCTAAACACGTCGTCAATACTATGCTTTGTTTGGGGCCCCATGAAGTTCATGCTGATGGTGAGTTGGTGGCGGGAAGGAATATTTCCTAACGTCTGCGATCTAGCTGACTCTTCCTAGACCGCATGCAACTTGAACAAGGCGTTCGACGTTCTTCTCGATGCTTACAAGCAGATCGCGGAGACTTTTCCCCTTCTTTTAAAGTATCGTTCAATGTTTATAAAGAATGAGCACATGAAAAAAGTTCTCGTTTGGATGTATGAGGACATATTGAAGTTCCATCTTCGCGCTTGGCGAGTATTTTCTCGACCAGGTACACTGCATTCTCCCTATGACTTGATAATTTGGAACTGATAAGAAACAGCCTGGGGGAAAATATTTACTTCGACATGGAAAGACTTTCAGGAAAGCTTCAAGCCAATCTTGAATGACCTCACTCGCCACCGAGAGTTGATAGAAAGCACCGCCAGCTTGGAGCAATTTCAGGAATCGAGAGACACACGTCTAAAATTTCAAACAGAATTCGCTGCCCGAGAAGCAGAAGAAACACACAAGAAGAAGCTCCATGTCATAGATTGGTTGGCTGCTGCTGACCCGGAGTCCGACCAAGCTGCTTTCTCCGAGGCAAGAAATAGCATCCCAGGCAGCGGTAAATGGATCTTAGATCAGGACCAAGTCAAAAGCTGGCTTGTTCCCACTAATCATTCATATCCCATGATATGGTTAAGTGGTAAGCCCGGTGCTGGTACGTTTCTGCCCCCTCCTTATCATGATCCTGCGGCGACTGGCCCCCAGAGTCCAGACCCCGAGCCAGCAGTGTGCGTTCTATAATACCACTCTAAAACCACTTAGGAAAGACTGTTTTAGCCTCGGTGTTAATCGAAGCTTGCTTAGAGACGGTTCAATCAGCGAAAGAATTGTCTCTCGCATTCTTCTACTGCCGGGACAAAGATGAACAGAGAAACACCTTTGTGAGCGTTGCCAAAGCAATGCTGGTGCAATTACTTCGTCAAAATCCGACAATACTCCCATTTCTGTATGATGAATGCTTAAAGATAGCGAAACCGACTTTGTCCACTTCGGAAGACTGTGTCAAGTTGTTGAATACAGCTCTCCAAATAGTTCCTCAGACACTGATCATACTTGACGGAATCGACGAATGTGAACAAAAGGAAAGGTCAAAAGTGCTTAAATTCTTCGCTTCCAACACACTTGATTCTGGACAGCCTGGAAAGGTCCGATGTCTCTTCGTAAGCCAGGAGCTCAGTGACATAAAAGGAGCATTACACGCGGCACACTCGATAAGATTATCCAAAAAAGATAGCGAGGGGGACATTAGGAGCTTCACAGTACAATGGGCTCTCAAAATCCAAGAACATTTCAATTTGCCAGATCGGGATAAAGAACGTATCATCGAGCTGGTATGTACCGGTGCTGAAGGCATGTTTTTGTATGCTCGGCTTGTTCTACAAAACCTTCGTGATCAGGAGAGCTTGGAACATGTTTACAAGGAGTTGCACCCCGATACCTTTCCTGGAGGATTCGAACAAGCGTGGGTTTTTCGGTCTTCAGTGCCAATGTACGAATTCGGCTAATTGAACCCAGATATGAGCGCATCGTCAACAGAATAATGAGAAATCCGAATATGGTTCGGCGTAGAACTGCACAAAAGCTTCTTGGCTGGGTGGCCTTCAGCAAACGGCCATTGAAGTGGCACGAAATTCAAGGGGCAACAGCGATCGACCTCAAGAATCGCAACGTGGACTTCCAAAGTCGTCAGATGCTCCTGAATATTCGTGACATCTGCGGATCACTAGTGGAACTTCAATCTGGAGACCGAGTTCAACTAGTCCACAAAACTGCGCGAGAGTGAGTAGCTCCTCAAGTTAGATCGACTGGCGTGGGCTAACAGCCTTGATAGCTATCTCATAAAAGACAAGTGCTTGGATCTTATTGAAGAGGAGACAAAACTCGCTACACTGTGCATGCAATACCTTACATTTGACATTTTCGAGCCGGATATCCCTACGGAAGCCATGTTACAGGCCATAAACCGTGGAGACTACGCGTTTCTCGACTACGCGAGTTTGCATTGGTATCACCATCTGGAGACTGCTGTCATATCTTTAACACCGGACAAGCTTGACGATGACACGGATCTGGGTGCCGCGATCAACGAGTTCTTCGAAATGTACGAGCCAGGCCAGATCCAGAATGAGAAAGTGCGAGAAGAGCAGCTAGAGCGGTGTGCTGCTGTCAAGGGTGCAGATTGCTACGAGTCGCTTTTGTTACTTTTGACTTACACCAAAGCCAGTCGCATTGCTGGAGACAAGATGGAAGCACTTGGCACTCTCGGCAACACCATCTCCAAGCTCCGCAGTGTTCTCGAAGGACTTGGTAAAAGTCCCACTTCATGTCCAACCCAGAATGCCCAGAACATCGATGCTATGAGGCAAGATCTTGAGCAATTTTATGGTTCAAAATGGTACAAATGTTCTAGGCATGCTTGCTATTACTTCCACGAAGGGTTCATGAAAGAAAGAGGCCTGACCGAGCACATCAATCGACACGAGAAGCCTTTTTGTTGCACCGAGATGGGCTGCACAAGAATGTATATCGGATGGAGTACCGAAAAGGAGCTCAAACAACATATGAGCCAGTATCATCCAGATCCTGAAGCTTTGTCCTGGAAGTTTCCACACGTGAAGAAGCCACCAACGAAGTATCAGTGTAAGGTTTGCGAAAAGAGTTACAACAGAGCAAATTCGTTAAGTACGCATGAAAAGAGAGAGCACAGTGGAGAGCGACCGTTCAAGTGCAAGGTATGTGGGAAAGGATTTGTTAGAAAATATGAATTGGATAGACACGGCAGCATACATGTAGGCAAAAGTCAGGAAAGCCCGCTGCAAATGAACGGGTCAGCGAAACCTGAGGGCAGTCGGGGTGAATCTGAAAAGCATGATTCCTCAATTCGATAGGCTCCAGTTAGGTGTTAAATGTACTGTGGCAATCATGAGGTTTGACATTCTGTAAATCGCATGCGATTGCCTCTCCGATTCTCAACTTAGCGTTATTGTAGTAGGGTACCGGGCCAAGATAGTAAATGCTCAAGCAATTGTCGCATAGAGGCGGAGCTGGCCACAATCTGGTCCACTAGACTAGCGAGCTGAATGGGAGAATATTGGTATCATCCAAGAATTTCTGACGGCGATCATCCAGGCTGCCGCTTGAGACATTCGACCTCTTCCCAAAGATCCGCCCGAACTCCGCAATCGAATTTGGAAATATTCATTGCCCGCCCCTCGTCTTATCACAAGCAGCCAGGAGACACCGGATGAAGAGGAAAAGACCAAATTAGAGGAAGTTGGAGGTTGGGATGAAGACAACGCGGATGGGGACGATCCATGGGATTTGGACGCCGGTCACGGGACACATATTGCAGGCATGATTTTCGCCCGGGAGTTTGTGATATATAGCACGTGACATCACGTTTTCTTTGTCAGCTAGTTCGAAGCTCCTTCCATAAGAGGATTTCTCACGTAGATTTAGAAGAATCAACTCCGTTTACACCCTTCAAAATCACAAGTTGATGGAGGGTGATAATTCCATCATCAGCCACCGTGAGAAGTTCCGGCGAGTCAGCCACGTGTGGCATTGTTTTTTGGGGTTTCCGTCAGCACATGCAAGATGCGCAGTTGGAAGCGATTACGAGGGGTTGACATCCATAATTAAGCTCTGAGCGCACGTGCACCCGTATGGTTGGCTCGCTTAAAGCGCCACGTGAGAAAGCGACAAAGTCGCAGGCCACCACCTATTACTAATCGATCTCACTCCGATGAAATCGAAAAAAAAGCTTCGATACGAGACCGCGGCCCACGCGAGACAGACAATCATATTGTAACCCTATATTGTAACCTCGACGAGCTGGGTCGCGCTAAAGAAGCCGTTCGGGGACGCGCTTAGTGCAGGTTCAACGGGTTCGGCCTCACAACGGGGGGATCTTATCATCAGCATACAACGTTACAGGAGAGTGCCATAAGTATTCGGCCTGGTACGTGCACACCAAACCAATCATATCGGTTGTAGAGGACTTCTAAGTCTTCTAGTTGGCTGAATAAAGCGGGCCTGCACGGGCCATTGTCGAATACTTATGGCACCCTACTGGACGCACGACTGCTGGCTTGCCGTAGAATCTTACGCAGGGTAGCATCTGCCAAGCCACCCGCGCTCCAGCATTGCAACCTATCATGGCGCAGCCCAGGGCCCCAGAGGCAAGGGATGTCCTGCTGAAGCTTCACTGATTTGCGGATAAGCAATTCGGGTCCACTCACGGCCTGGAGCTCGGATAACGATCGCGTGTCCGTCGGCGCGTGTCAAGATAGTGAGGAAGTTATATACAGGCCTTCTCGCCTGCAATCGTCGTTTGGAAGCTTCATCCACGACAGACCCGACCGAATCTTCGAGCAGAGAAGCAATTATCCACGTGCCTATGTGATCTGCAATACTCGAATAGATACTTAGCTCTCTGCCTCCGCTATGGCAGACATCAATGAGAAGACCCCCGAGACAGCTGCCGACGTTCCCGTCGATGTGAAGGACACCGTTCCCAGCCACCCCATCGATGAGGCGCCCGTCGGTGCTTCGGGCCGTCCTGAGGGATGGATGTATAGAGAGATCAAGATTGGGCCTATTAGGATTCCATGGTATGCTTCTCCTAAGACCCAGCTCACCATGGTTGCATTTGTCTGCTTCATGTGCCCGGGAATGTTCAATGCTCTTGGAGGTTTGGGAGGTGGTGGAAAGGCCGACGCGACTACCGCCGATAATATGGTAAGTGCGCCAATATTTTCTGAAATCCACAAAGTTGCCCCGCAGATCGCTAACTATAGCAATCTCTAGAACACCGCCCTGTACAGTACTTTTGCTGTTTTTGGTTTCTTCGGTGGCAGCATCGTCAACAGATTGGGTGTCAAATACACTCTATCATTCGGTGGAATTGGCTACTGCATTTATGCCATCGCTCTCCTGGTCTCTGTTCACTCCACCCACACCGGAGGCTTCAGTATATTTGCTGGTGCTTTCCTCGGTGTTTGTGCCGGTTTGCTATGGACTGCTCAGGGAACCATTATGCTGTCGTATCCCAACGAAGGATCCAAGGGAAGATACTTTGCCTGGTTCTGGTCTATTTTCAACTTGGGTGGTGTCATTGGTGCTTTGGTATGTTTTAATCCCTTTTTCTTTCATTCTTTTTTATCACCCTATTGGAATCTCAGTGAGATTTCCTAGGAGTGACCCATGGAAGATCCGTGATAATTCCCGCTCCAACTTGTTGAGATCATTGATTAACAGCTTCGAGATTCCTCTTGGGCAAAACATTCACATTAAGACCAATAGCACAGTTAACGATGGCACCTACATTGCCTTCATTATCCTGATGTTCGTTGGTTTCCTTCTTGCTTTGCTTCTCTGCAACGCCAAAGATATCTACCGTGAGGATGGGTCTCGTGTCGTCCTCATGAAGCACCCAACCTGGCAGTCGGAGTTCATTGGACTTTATACGACTCTCAAGACGGAGCCTTACATCATCCTCCTATTCCCAATGTTCTGGTCATCCAACTGGTTTACCACTTACCAGTTCAATGCATTCAACGGAGCTTACTTCAACACTCGTACTAAGGCTCTCAATAACCTTTTGTACTGGACTGCTCAGATTTTCGGAGCCTTAATTTTCGGATATTGTCTCGATATTGAGCGAGTCCGCAGAACAGTCCGTGCCAAAGTATGCTTGCTTGTGCTGTTTGTTATTACAATGGTGATCTGGGGTGGTGGATATGACTTCGCCAAGACCTACACTCGTGCTGATGTTGCTCAAAAGACCTTTATTCCAATGGACTGGCAAGATGACGGATATGTTGGCAAGATGTTCCTTTATATCTTTTACGGCTTCTATGATGCAAGCTGGCAGGCATCTGCTTACTGGTAAGTTTTAATTCATACTTCTTATAGAAAAGTTCGAAGCTAACATCAAATGAGGTTCATGGGTGCTCTCTCTAACTCCGGCCGAAAGATGGCCAACTATGTCGGTTTCTACAAGGGCATCCAGTCCGCAGGTGCCGCCGTCATTTGGTCTATTGACTCTAACAAACGCTCTTTCATGGCAGAATTCGGCTCCACCTGGGGGCTTCTCTCTTTCTCGCTCGTCTGCGCTGCACCTGTCATTTGGTTGAAGGTCAAGGACCATGTGACAGTGGAAGAAGATTTGGTTTTCTCCGACGAGACGTTGGCCGATGTCCTCCCTACTGGACACCCTGAGAAGGGTATTGTTTAAATTGATGTTTTGAGTTCTAATAGCTAGCTTGGATGTTGCGAATGTACGTGGCTTCAAATTTCAATCTTGGCAGCGAGGTTTAGGTGCGGGGTTGGGCTGCAAACCAAGGCTTTGTACTACCCCAGATATCGAAACACGGCACAATAAGCCTCATTATCGTCTATTTCGAATTTTTGGCGAATGATCGTGAAGCATGTGTTGCATAATGCAAGTCTACGGCTTTTGGCTGACAGCCCAAATTCTCGAACCGCCTCACACATTCGTTTTGTACAAGCCACAGTGTATTTTGTGTCCCCCATATGAGGCATAGCCACCATCCATCACGGAGTTCTCCTTCAGTGTCTTACCGAATTTCCACAGGTTGCTTGAGGAATCTGGATATGATGCACATTCATGTGAAAACGTTTCTCGTACATTGCAGTCTTGTGCTATCCACGACACTCCTATTTTCCTCCTTTTAAAACCATTAAAGAAGTGTCCCACTGGGAACAAAACTGCCCCCAGTTGTCAACTTCTCACTCAAAATGTCTTCTCCACAGCTGAAACCTCTCATTCTTCTCTGCGACGGCACATGGTGTGGTCGCGAGGCTTCGACCAAAACCAACATCTACGAGCTGGCAGAAATGATTGGCATCTCCATGACAGACGCAAACGATGAAGACGAGCATTTCTTCCCTCCACCAGGATATTCAGACCACAGCGACAACGGCAAAAAAGCTCGTTACATCCACGGTGTTGGACTCGGAAGTACCTTCCTAGATTACATCTTCAACGGCATCACAGCACAAGACATTGCAGAGCAATGTATTTCTGCGTACAGATACATTGTGAATAATTACGCCGAAGGCGAAAACGAGATTTGGATGTTTGGTCTCAGTCGAGGGGCCTATACCGTCCGCTGTGTCGGCGGGATGATCAACAACTGTGGAATTGTTAAGCGTGGAGGCCTCGATGACGGTGAACTTGATCTTCTTTGTCGTGAAGTATATCGGATCTATCGTTCTCCATACGAAATCGATACGCCGCACTCAGAGCAATCAGAGAGCTTTCGAAAGCACGCGTCGTGGCCTTTGATCGGCGACGACGACTATACAGGACGTAGAACTCCGAATCCGCCAATCCGCTTCATGGGCCTCTTCGACACCGTCGGTGAACTCGGAATGCCGACATTCAGCGGCGGAGTTGGACTCGACTGGCCCAAATTCTACGATGAGAACATCTCCTCCGTCGTCGAGCACGTCTACCAAGCCGTTTCCCTGCACGATCGGCTCTACATCTTCCAACCATGTCTTGCAAGGCGTGACACTACACAAGCAAGGTTTAAAGATGAGAAGAACTGGAATATCACTGAGAGGTGGTTTCCAGGCGTGCATTATGATCTTGGAAGGCAGCGTTTTAAGTTCTTGCGAGATGCGGGTGGGGCACCTTGGGAGCAGGTTCTGGCGAGATTGGGGTTTGTGAGTAAGGTTATTGAACCGAATCATGTGCTTGCGGATTTAGTTTTGAAATGGATGTTGGAAGCTATCAAGGAGCATGATCACGAGTCGTTCATTGTTAGTGATGTCGACGCGGAAATCGAGAAGTTGAGGACGAATATTATCTCCGAGACCCGAAAAATTGGCGATGGAGATGTGTATAATAGGATTGTGGAGTATGCACCTTTTGGGGAACTCGGACTGAAAGTTTGGAGGACGGTTGCGGGAACGGGAAGTCGTGTGAATGCGATTTATGAGTTGCTGTTTGCTCTGAGAGACAGACATATTCCCGAGAATACTGCGGAGGTGTATGATTACGAAAATGTGGACCCGGGCTTCCCGGAAAGCAATTCAATTCAGGTCCTTGCCGGAATTAATCAATTAAAGGGAGATGGTGGGGAGGATGAGAAGAAAAGATACCCAAGTAGGGCACTTGAGGCCTGGACTTTGAGGAGGAGAGTCAGTCAATAGGGTGTATGATAGAGAGCGTGAGTTATTCACTGAAAAATAGAGAGGTTACGAAAACTACGTCGATCTACAATCAGAATGAGCAGGGAATATCAGGCTCCTATGAAGGGGATTGAAATTCATCTTATCAATTTCTGTCTTTAAAACATCGCTCGGTTGAGAATGGCTGCAGCAGGTCCGATCGACATTGCAGAGTTGGAATGGTTTAAGGAGACGAATTGGGGGAGAGAGAGAGCAGTAAATCATGAAGGTGGTAACGGAGCATAAATCTATATTGAATCTGTCGATCCATAAATACCCCTTTCTTACGAGCAAGTGATATGTGGGGGTTAAGCCCGTGAATATCTGTATCGGCGACAATATTTACGTCGTCTTTGGAGTACCTATGCCTTATATTTTTCCGTCAGATGAAAAATGGGAAACACCAGCTGGTTGGCTCTGTATATGTGCACAGCATTATGGATGATGAGTTCTTGAAAGAAAAGTTTGTGGTTGAGGATCTGGTCGTTGTCTTAATAGTTTTCTAAGATTGACGTATATAACCAGCTACATAAGGACTCCCCGAAAAACATATCAAGACGATTAATTAAGTCGTAACATGAGATAGAGAAAACATAAGGCAGTCAACCAGTAATCTGATCCTCCGAATTGTGGTCTATTTTTGGGTCTGCTACTCCGAGGTTAGCGCCATGAATCATTGTGGCGTCCTACAGCCTTGTGGCGAGTCGCGAACTTTTCTCAACCTTCATCATAATCTAACTCAGCCCGACCTGCCGACGGGCCTTTCGGTACTCGGTATGCTGTTGCGATTCTTATTGAATAGTATGGGCTCTCAAAGGTGCTACCAATACAGGCCTCTAGAAAATGTCCGTTGCGTCAGGCTCCTACGTCTCCAACTAGGAGACGCATTAGCAGCCCCAAAGATATCTATCTTCCACGCAGATTTGGACCAGCAACCTACTTACGAAGCATTATCATACACGTGGGGCGACCCCCACGGCGTCACACTGGTCTCTTGTAACGAAGGGAGGCTCCAATCTTGCAGTGACCTCAAACTGTGAGGCCGCTTTACGAAGACTCCGGTTTGAATATGGAGTGAGAACGTTATGAATTGATGCAGTTTGCTTGTATCTTTATCAACACTGAACGAAATACCCTAGAAACTAGGTTAGGGTTAGGGGTTAACATTACTACTAATTCAGGATAGCAGCCGCCGTACTCCTTGAAGTAGCAGTTCCTGGTTTCATAATGCAGTGGCACCACACGAACCTCCAGGCGCTTCCATCGCAAATTTACAGCTCCCTCCCAGAACTATCGGCAATGGTCCGACCCTTGCCCGGACGCAGAGCTGCTCCAAGGGCTGGGGCCTTGTAGAGTAATCTGGTGAATGGAGGATAGTCCGACTCTCGACTAGAGCTAAACTCCACGTCTGCCTATCTCCAGCCCTAAAGAACTAAACTGGCAGACTTAGAAGTCAAATGCAGCCGCGCTGGAGTGGTGGTTGCAGGACACGCAACCAAAACGATGGCCGCAACTCTCGCGCTAGGCAATTGAAATTATTACAATTCCATCAATAAGCGATAAGCCAGAGAGAATCTTTTCAAGAGGCCGTCGTACGGTTACTTGGGATAAAACGTCAATGACGACAGCTGCATTGGAGCAATTGGAACGTGGGAGAACTGGAAAAGGGAAGACTTGCTCAAAGATGATTTCTGGACGTTTTTTTCTTTATCTTACGAAAGATCTATGTGTTCTTTTAATTAATGGATTGCCACTGAAAGAGTGTGTCACTTGGCGGTGGTGTATTGAACCGATACTCGAATACGACATTGCCGATATTTTATTCGCTTGGACCCTCAACCATGAAGCCAAATTTGTTTAAGTCGTTGACCGCAATCTACCTAAACTTTAGCAATGCCTTCACTCGCCAATTGAGATTACAAACCTGCAAAAGAAATCGAACGCTAGTCCAGGGGAGTGCAGCGTGGACTGGATCATACTGGACAGCCGTGTCTCCAACCTGCTTGAAAAGATCGATCCACTTGATAAGCTTGCCAAACAAGTCCAAAAAGATGACCGCCTCTCCACTCTCTCTTTTATAGCGCCAAATCTTTTTGGATGCACTCTTGCTTGGACTGTTCCGTAATACCAAGAGCGAAAGTGGGCCTGTCTGCTAGTGGCCGAATCAATTTATTTTGAAGTATTACGAACATCGAGACTTTGACAGGTACATTGGGCCTTGCGTTCGGTCGGTATAAATCTTGTGAACCGGAGAAAGTTCCAGCCTTCCAATTTGAAGCTCGGATTAGTCACGTGACGTACATTCTCTGTTCACACTTCGCTCGCATACTTTGAGATTGGCTTGCCCTTGAGCGCATGTGTTATTCTTTCGGACGAGTCTGCGACGTCCCTCCAAAGCTCGCTTGACTACCGCGAGCAGCGAAGTCGTAATAAAGAAGATTATAGGAAAGAAGGCATTCTTGGACGTTATTACGCGAGTACCTTGCTGCCACAGTACCAGTGATCATTCCGCATTTCATCTCTGCATCGCAATGTAAGGCAACTATGGTAATTTTCGTCCACTGAATAGTTCGCATTTCAGTTGAGCCGCCATTTACCAGGTCAGAGCTGTTTCCACTATGCGCTCACCGAGATCGTTGTAGGACTGTGCGCCTGCGACCCTATCCTTGACCACGTGCTGGCGTGCGGTGCAGAACAGATGGGTTTTGTGGTAAGAGAGAGCTCGCTTAAGACTGCTTTGGCGGCTCGGATACTCGCATCAAGTTCTGGTCCTGTGACGGCTGAATTGAGATGACCAGAAATCGAAACAAGCTTGACATTGTAATGGAAATAACCAAACTACCACAAAGTTTCCAATAGCCAGTCAGCGGAGGAATTTCCTGTGCATCATCGACTCTACGAGTGCACTTACGAACGATAATGAGACGGAACCGAGTGCTTTTACTCCAGAAGTTCATTGATGCCCATACTACATAGACATAAGCTGTGACGCTCTGCACGCCAAAATCATCGAGCCTTGCTCGAAGTATAATTTGAGATACAAATAGCCCTAGTATCCAAGAACGGGTCGCATCAACTGCTTAATGTTCAACGTTGGTGCAGCTGGAGGACTGATAAATCAATCGCTTGACTCCTGTCAAAGCAAGGCCACCTCTTCATTATGGTAGAAGCTGCACATATCGGTTGCTGATCTACCAAACACTTCTTTTGTATATTAAGCGTGCGCCTCGTTGCGATTGCAGCGAGTATGTTAGAATTCCCCAGCTCTGCAGAGTCTGCCTGCATCCAACGATACCGTTAGTAACGTAGAAGGGCTTGTTTCGACCGTCAATCCCGCCTCGGCCTTATTGTGTATGAGTCCGTGTCTTTATTTGAAAAGGTACAGCATACTGTACTCCGCCGACGTACAGGTTGGCAGACTCATGGTGTGCTGTAGCACGTGAATTATGAGATCAGGAACTGTCGAGCGTTCGTGAGTTCAAATTATGCTTTCGTCGTGGGGAAATCAGGATGTGCTCAAGCTGAAATGCTTCGTCGGAGTCGGTAATATGGTCTCGAGAGTTGGAGGGCGTTGAGTGCCAATGGCAGATGATACATTGTTGAAAGTCGCATTGGTACAAGAACGAAACGCGTATTGTTGGAAGTTATGTTTAAAACGACGACGAGGAATGGCTGTGGGGATTCTGCGGCAGATCTGGATTTACTTGATTCTGAAATCAATTAGCTGCCATTCTTGGCTGATTTGAATGAATGCTTGGGGGAGAATGCGGTGCAAAAAAGTGAAGTTTTGATATTCGCAGAGGTCGCTTAAGCCAGCTTTTTGCAACTAGATCATTGGCTTCTTTTTTTCGGAGAATCATCGTTCCTCCCTGTAGCTTGAGAGAGCCAATAACAGAATTCTGTGTAATCCAAAAGCGTAGGTCACCGTATCGAAACTTTAGCACGTCACGGTTGCCCAACACAATATCAGACAATCCGCTGGCACATCCTTCTTGAACACAAAACCATTACTCTGGCCATGTTGCCAAAGATGCTGTTGCATACACATATTGCTATTTGATTTCTCGACGGGTATGAAATCATGGCCGTCAACCCCATCTAACGATAGCGGACGCCGTTTTTTAAGGCACCAAGTTCGCTCCGGACCACCCCCGAATTGTAAGTCTAAGTATACTGTTTTGATTGTAGCCGGGTGAGAGTTTGAGTTAGGAGCGATGTCTCGATTCAACTGTGCGGGAGCCGACATTGGTATTCTGGTCGAGCCTACGGGCCGTAGACCACGAACTCTTTTGGAGTCGTTTGAATGAGGATGCCTCTCAGGAAACCGAGAGAAGGACCCATACATAGCTATGCACAAACTAACGTTCGGCGATAGGTTTCTCCTGGACTTGCAAAAATCTGGCACGAATGCATCCTTCCCTGGGACCTGGCTTCGTCTGTAACCGATAGCTGCAACGATGCCATCTTTAATCCTCGAATTCTCGATGCCAGTGATCGCTGGGTACAGCAACTTGGACTGAACAATAAGACAACACTATAATTGGCATACATGATATGTCTAGAGAGGATATTGTCGCTAT
>FJOG01000008.1:185961-202863 GCA_900073065.1 Phialocephala subalpina | reverse complement strand
AACAGATATACATGACAAGTCAAGCACCCTGGGAAGACGCGCAATCAGATCATTTCGCGAACTTACCCTCTGGAGGTGAGGCATTGCAGGAGTCGAGTTTGAGGTCGAATTGGCCCAGAAATCATCCAAGTAGTTTGTCCCACTGTTTCCAGCAGCGGTGGCGCCATCTGTTGTTTTGCCATCCTGGCCTCCGATGCCCGCCCATACCAACGCCGTCAATCGTCTTCTACACCACAACGACCACACACGACGCGTCCGACACAAGCGCCACGAAAGCTAAATCCTATCGCCACTGCCACCGAGGCCGACGCCAGAAAGCATCGCATTCCACCTGGATACTCGCTCAAGAACTGGGACCCTTTAGAAGAACCCATCATACTCCTAGGCAGTGTCTTCGATACTAACAGTCTCGGCCAATGGATCTACGACTGGACAGTCTACCACCACTGTCCTGCAACACCCAACGCAGACATGGCTGGTGAACTTTGGCTTCTGCTAATTCAACCCGCGGGCAAGGTCAAGTGCGCAGCCCATGCAATCTCTCCCACCCTTCAATCCGAGACTCGTCCGATATCACAAGAACAGCTGGTCGTTGAGGTCAAGGCCTTATACGCGGGGCTAGTAATGGTGGAGGCCAAATGCATCGAGGTCGATAACACACAAGCAACCTTAGTACAAGGGATCCTCAAGCACAACCGAAACTCAATAATGAACAATAGCAAGCCTTGATCATACTTAGTACGTTACTTCACGAATATCATGACTTCTTTCTCGCATCTCAGCACCCCAGCGCCTCGCCTGCTCTTCGTCGATTGGCCTCCAGGTATGCCATGCCTGCAAGGATGTGGCGCCACGGGATTCACCCTTTCCTAGAGCTTCTTAGACATCGTCTACCAGCTAGTGTTGATCACATGCTGGCCTTCATCTACCTCGCCTACTCAATGATGGCGTTATTGTATGAGACAGTTCCTGAGTTCGAGGATACTTGGATCGAATGCTTAGGAGACCTCGGGAGATATAGAATGGCTATTGAGAGCGATGACATAAGGGACCGCGAAGTTTGGACTGGCGTTGCCAGACATTGGTACTCCAAGGCTTCAGACAAGGTTCTTACTACTGGAAGTCTTGACAATTAAATCGGTAAAGTTACCCGGAAATTCATGTAGTAGGGCTACCACATTATGGTCGCGAACAGCGTTGGCATGCTTACGTTTGCCTTGAAAGACAACCCTTTGATGTAGGCGATATCCTATAAGCCAGAAGATCAGACCTCCTCCGTGCTCTTCTATGAACGGTGAATGCCTCTTAGTGGAGTGGTTCACGAATGAAAAGATTGATGACGAGGGGAAATACCGTGAGCTTGCACAGCCAATGTGAGTCGAAAAAACAGTTCGCAAGCGGCTCCGCGCCATCATGAGCGGCGAATTATTACTCCTATCGAGCCTCTTTTGGGGATTCCGACGAGGATGAATACGAATATCTGGTGGATGGGGTAATCTCTATCGCTGCCGAATGGAGGGCATGCACCCTGCGCCATAGAACAGATGGTCGAGCCAATTTCAGAACCTACCCTGCCTGGAATACCTACCTTTGGTCAGACCACTTCTCGTGTCTTGGAATTGCCTGCTGGGTATTGGTATCGCAAGCGTCAGACAGGAGTCCACCCTCAACTCGATAGCCGGGTCGTCGCTGCCATTCCGGACTTGCATACACAGATATAGGTAGAATAGCGTCGAGAATTAAGCAGGGCATTCATATCAATCACAATGTATTTCTCCATGGACCATCTACAAATTTTGTCGTGAATGATGTTAGTTTCATCGAACATACCAATTCCGAATGCCAAATATGAACTTTCTCAAAAACGAGTCTCATCGTCCCAAATTGAAGATATATTATTTCCTGCTTGAGAATTCACTTAAATTTAGGCAATTCTGGAACGGAATTACTTGGTTGCGGAAGTGCGTTTGTGCTAAGGATGGCGGCGCCGAATCAAAAGCGTTCCACGTACCTGTCACCACAAGACAAAAACACGTGAAAAATGCGGTGCAGAAAAAGTGAGGTTTTGTGCTAGGAGGGAGCTCGCTTAGACCCATGGCGTTGGCGTAAAGGTTGGCTTTCGATTTGCTAACTGTCTTTTCCAGCTGCTTTAGTGACGGGTTCCAAGGTGTGTACTTTGTGATGGGGCACGTCCCATGCACTCGGATTTGGGGTTCGGTGTTGAGGATATTAAGGCGGCGAGCGGGGGATTCCCACCTATTGTGTTGCCTTGATTCCCAGGCTTGAGATTCCTGGAAGTAGTTAATGCATCACGTGCAAAAAATCTCACTCTGTAATATTTTTTCCCCTCGTAGGATATCCTTTCCCTAAACAAGCTTAGGTTAAAGGCAAGTTCTGCTTAAATCACTAACTCTGGAGCAGCCGCCGCCGGCTTGCTCGAAAGCTCTCAATCTTAGCTTTTTATTTCGCGAAACACCTCCCGGTTTCGATTATTTTTCGCGGCGCCGCAGACTCCCGAAGTAAAGACTCCCCAAGAATCTGGTGCCGCTTGAGTTGATTTCGTCCTCAGGCACAGGTGTTGTAAGCCGCCGGCGGAAAGGAGCGCTTCCCATTTGCTCTCATGAGTACGTCCCGTACTCGGTGAGCAACCTCGGTTGGATGACCAATCATACCTAATCGCTCAGTTGGCACATCTCGCCCGCTTGCAACCTTATCCCGCTGCTTTAACCGCATCATATTGCGGTGAGTCGTTTGTTGATTTTTTGCGGGTCAAAATTGCTTTCTCTTTTTGAGTTTCGAGCAAGAATGATGGGGTAAGCCCCTACATCGACCCGGTTCTCCATCTAAAGCAGCACGCAGAGGAATTGTCTCGCTGCAAAACTCCACAACTCCACGTTCTGGCTTGAGTCCTCCAACGCACAGCCATCATACTATTCTAGCTCATCATTCTTCAGTTTATGGCTCTGCCTGTGGATGCGGAGGAAATGCCGTGGCGCGCTGCAACCATAGAAAGGCACTTATCCATTCTTTATCTACGAGTGTCCTAACAAAAATGCACGTATCCCCAGAGGTTTCGATTGAACCATTCGAAAGTTCACCATCTACATTCTTAGATTTAAATCCAAGCACAGCCTTGTGCCGCTTTGTGCCCTCTGGCCTGCAGCAAGGCTATGCCGGTGACGAATGCGAGCAAGCTGGGCGCAAGAAGATTCAACACGGCCAATAAAGAGAGCTGAAATTGAGTCGCAAGCACGGTTGTTGACTCCAGAACGCACTAACAGCGAATGATGGGCCCCCACGAAAACTTTATTTTTGGTCTCCAAGAAGGTCCCAGTCGGGTGGTTCGTCACGAGCAGATATCTTAGATTTTGACTTTTGATATTTGTGGGTGAAAATGATGGGGAGTGGTAATTCTAACTTAATGAAGCATCGTTGAAAAATGATTAGCGCCAGATTGAAATCGAGAAAACTGCGTCTAAAGCGCATGACTCCTCGGTTTGCCAGATTTGTGACCTGCAGTAATGGGTTCAGAGACCCAAGACTCTCAAACGTCAATATTCGGTGCCCTAAGCAACGAGTTCTACTGGGCCTTCTGCTTGCCGGCGCAATGCCGGACGACGCCCTCAGACAATATTGCCATTGCCGACATGTTTGGCCGTTTCCGAGAGGACAACAGAACCGATATGCGTGATAATTAGGAGGAAAGATTTTTTTCTTTTGAAATGGGGGCTGGAACTGGTTGAATGGTATTTTTCGTTGGAGTTTGTGCGCAACTTCATTTACCCTTGTTAAACAGTCTCTGAATTTTGGTGTGTGATTGCTACTTTGGTGGTGGAGAACTAATGGGACTGTTCTGGGGTTTGCGCAGACTTGTTGGACTTGAGCTTTTCTGGGCGCGTTCCCTGTCCCTGTCCACTAAAGAACCTTAGAGCAGCTACATGGTATTGGTCTGATCTGTTGGCTCCTATCATCTCAACTCTCTCAAGACTTTGTAGCGTCAGTCGTGAGAACAATGATCTCGAAACGAAGAAGTGTCTACTCGCGTCGAGTACATTCCGCTCCATCCATCAGCAAGCATCCTAAAAGGGCTACTCATTAGGAACTCTCATCAGGAGATTCAAAGACTGCTCTATACAATATAAGACCAACGATTTCCCATTCTTCTATCTGCCATATAATCAAAAGCGTGCCTACCCTCCACTTAGATTGAGAGTTTCCGCCGTAACCTGAGTGAGAATAACCATACTTCCAATCACGAGCCTACCCCTCTGCTCCACCCTCGCCCTTCTGAGCTCCTCCCACTCCAGCCTGGAGCCCCACTGCAGATCGTAAGGTCCCATGCGTGATGCCCGCCCACTACGATCATTAATACTATGTTCAAATAACATGATCAAAGTGGGGCGTACCTGACAACATATCCAGCCGTTTTGCCAACCGTTATACCAGACTTGGGGTTCGGTGCTAGTAGCCATGTCGTTGCTTTGTTGAAGATAGGTGCTGGTGTATTTAAGCTATGTTTTGCAGTTTTGTTGGTGTTTCTAGTAAGTGTGCTTCCGGATTTCTGGTATTTGGTGGAAGACCATTTTGATAACTTGAAGAAATCAGCGTCTTAAAATAGTTATAAGAAAACTTCTGGATACTTCTTTATAATATGAATATTCAAAGTGACATCTTACCTTATTCACGAATTGCCACGGCTTTCGGGAAACACATATGCCATTATTCATTGATACTTCGATTCAGCGAATGAAGCTCTATGATCAGATAAGATGGCAATACTCGTAAGGCACTCAGGTCGGTTGTGACCGTATTTTATATCTGTTCAGGTCTGCGATAGTACAAGGGACTATCAAAGCAGCTGCAAAATGGGAGCGTTCAACTAGTCCTTATTCTTTCTGTCGAAGCTTGAAATTGAGCTAGTTCGTTAGAACTTTGTCGTTTTAACGAGGATGAATTAGATGCGTCATCTTCAATTGATCGAATCGGTAAATCGCCATGATCTCCTGTTTTCGCGAAATTCGACATCGAAATCCTGGGGAGTTGCTCTGTACTCAATGCGGGGGTCGGCACTACTAAGAGTTTATTGTGTTCGGGAGATTCTTGAATCATTTGCGCAAGTTCGTGGTAACCACATGCCAGAGCGATAGCGTGTGGTGTACGTCCATAGCTGTCTTTGTTTGAGGTCTGACAGCCTCGAGCGAGCAGAGATGCGACAGCGGTTTTGTTGCCCACGCAACATGCTATGTGTAACGCCGTTTGATTGTCTGCCAATCGGACATCTATGTTGGCTCCCGCATCCAAGAGTAAGTCCATGCCTCGTAGATTTCTGCACCTCACTGTGAGTGCCAACGGGGTGAGCTGATTCCTATTGAGCGGGTCGAGTCTTGGGTTTAATTCTAGGAGAAGCTCTAACTTCTTGAAGGAACTATCGTCATGGATTTGTGACAAGGTGTGAAGTGCCGTGTTACCAGATTGAGGTTGAGGAGAATCCCGGAATTCTCGCCGTGCAAGCAAGTCGAAAGCCTCAAACGAGCCCTGAGCCAATGATGCCAAGCGAAGTGCTTCCAATTCGACTTCATGAGCAGGAGTTAAAGGTCCCTCCCCCCCGGACTCGTCTTTTATCTTGCTCTTAGAATCCTCCGAACTTGAATCGGACCCTTCATTTCGCCTACATCTGTGTTGGTCGAGAATTATCTCCAGAAGTTCAGTGCTCGCTAGGCGAACCCCTAACTCGAGGCTGATCGAGAAATTTGGGACAACTTTCTTAACCGCAAGCTCTTGAACTAGGAACTCAATAATAGAATAATTCTTGGTTGAGATTGCTGAGTCGAGGATCTTTTCAACAAATATGGGGGAATTCTCCAAAAATTTGGAGCTGGTTGCTGAATTCCAACATAATTGGAAGGTGCAGATATCCCGATATCGAGCAGCAATCTCAATGGGGCTTACGCCTTTGGCGTTTAAGATAGTCACGACAGAGTCCGCTCCATGCTCGAGTATAGCTCCAACAGTTGATAATTGGCTTTCAGTGCATTCTTTGTGTTGGAATCGATTAATTGGGTGGTAATGCAGTAGAAAGTGTAACGGTGTACCACTATCATATTCACTCCGGCCGCCACAAAAAACGTGAGAGGCATCGAGACCGTCCTTCAAACGTAGGAGTATGGCTACTTCGGATGCTCTGCCACCAATCACTGCTACATCAAGAGCAAGCTGTAAAGTTTGAAGTGCCTCTTCCGCTGTTGAAGAGACAATTCGAATGGCTCTTGACAAAGCTGTGATCAATCTAACTCCCCACTCAGAGTCGTTGTCGGTTAAGATCTTATCAAGATTTTCTCCTTCGATGCCTTGAATAATTTTTGAGAAGTTAATATGAAACTTCTCTTGTGCGAGATCCGATGAACCACCGCTACAAGTTATATAGAGAGCGAGGGAAATAGCATCGGCTTGACACTGCAACTCTTGCAGCTCGATTGTGTTTTCGAAGGCTGCGGTGAGAGCTTCAGTGACGGTTAGACCGCCAATTACTTCACCAGGGCGCCAGGCGATATCCCAGTGAAGGGATGACTGTTTGAATTGGTCAAGGAGGGTTGAAACACAATTTCTCGTAAAACGAGCTCCTGCTTCCAGAAGCAATTTCGATAGAAAGGACCCCTCAAAATCAACATAGAGAGCAAATTCTAGCGGCGTCCAGTCGTCCCCTTCACACCTCCGCAGGGCCTCAACATTTGCACCAGCCTCGATAAGCTGTTGAAGGACAGATTCTCGAGCATCTGGTTGCCATGACTCCAGTGTGGGCAAATCCCACAGTCCGCAGACAGATTCCGAAGTTCTGGTGATGGACTGTGGAGCGTATTCAGCAAGAATAGTGCAATGCAGTGGCGTACCCATGGCACTTAGCTGGGAGACATCCAGACCATCCGCGACGAGCTTTAAGCACAATTTATCAAGCGCAAAAACGGCCGCCCAGTGAAGGCTTGTTGGAACCAGATGCTGCTCATAATGGGGCCAAGTTTTATCCACGGAAAAGTGAATTCTCATCCAGCCAGATGTCCAAAAGTTTAATACATCGACGGAATCGAAGACTTTCCAGACATTGATTTCGACTTCGTCCCATTTGCTCTCGTGGACATGATAAGTCCAATGGCGACAGGAGTAATTGACGAAACTGTAAACATTAGAGATACCAAGCCATTGATCCCAAAATTCATCGTAGGGAGTTTCAGCCTTCGGCGCTGGCAGCTCGCCGAATTTTCGACACCGTAAAAAGCCAAGACAGGCCTTTGCAAGCACAGTATGGTCACCGGACAGCCGATATTGCCGAAAAAATGGCTTTTTGTTCAGCTCAATTGATTGCAAAAACTCCTTCACGGTGAAATGAGCAAGTTCGAGTTGGCCTGACGTGCCATTCCTTCTGACAAGACTGCTGCACCAGTGCAAGAGCTCCTCCTCTGTGGTCACCGCACTTGGATCGAATAATTCCTCCCCTTCTCTGACCGCCAGGGCTTGCAATAGTTGATCTGTGGGGATCGGGTCCACGGCATAAACAATCCAGTGAAGAACTTTCTTGACTAACTCCTGGTTTTCCTTGTTACTTCGATTGGCCCTTTCCAAAACTCGCTCGTATGAACTTGGTAAGTCAGGTGGCAGTTTTCGAAGAGCTTCCCGGCGGTCTCGGTCGTTGTTACACTCGCAAAGATAGTCCATCTGGCAGGCAACCCAGCGGAACCTGCTCAGTATGTCAGTTTGGGATATCTTCGTGAGCAAGTTCAAGACATACATTCCATCGGCACCATCGACAAGGGTTTTCATGATGTGCTCTTTCAGACTCGCGTCTTGGATTCGCAACTTTCTCTCTCTAGTCCTTCTCTCGATCTCAGATGCAACATACAATCGCAAGTCGCTACTCATAGCCGCAATTGATATTTAGAAGTAGTCTTCCAATTGATATCCGATGTCAATCTCAGGCCGGCTTGCGAACAAGGTCTTGATAAGGCCATCTGCTGTGTTCAAACTTCCAAGGAGCTTCGCAACATCCGCTCGACCATTTTCAATCTCATCCAGTCCATCCACAATTATCAGTGTTGTTTGTGAGTGTTTTGACAACTTTCGAATAAGCTCGCAAAGCTCTTCCGGTGTGTGATTATGCGAGGTGCCGTCGTTCGCAGTGTGATCTTTTATGAATTCCGACAGTTGGGCAAACCCGCGCTCGTCCTGCATGATCAGTTGGCGAGCCAAAGACCCCAATATTAACAAGGGATCGTGTGTCTGAGGGTATTTGTAATCGCAGTAAAAAAAAGCCATCGCTAGCGAAATGTCAGAGCAGTTCTCGGCAACTCCATGAGTGAAGTGCCACCATCCATTCGTCAGTGGCAGGGCTCAAACGATATTGGAGTCTCTAAATGACTACTTGCGGTGGGGATGCAAAAAAAAAAATTGAAAAATGAAAGGTAGCATTGAAAAACTTACCATGCGAGCTATCGACCTTCTTTTCGACGTCTTGTATAATCGAGGACCTGGTTTTATGGCATCAGGCAGAATTCAGACATCAATGAGAAAGGGTGAGACATCTGGTGACTGACATGAGTATCGTCTTGCCCGCTCCAGCTACAGGCAATGTTAGCACGATCTAATGGTGCAAGAGAGTAACTTACGAATGCCATTGATCCAAAGCTTGGACTGGTTTGTCGAAAGCCAAGTCTTGAATTCTGGGCCGTCCGTAAACCAAACCCTAGTTCCTGGTTGCCTGAGACGGATGTTCGAATCCTGCCACTTCTGGGCATCAATAGTCCCAAGAGTTTGCAGCATCTTTTGTCGTTCGTCGCCTGAAAATTTCTGTCAGCATTTGCTGTCTCTTTTTGAGGGTAATGAATGCGAACTTATCACCGCTTTCCGTCGCTCTGCGCGATCCTCCTCTAAGCTGAGTCTGATACCTTGGATCCCCTCTCTGATTACGTTCTGTTGTGCCAGAATCTCCAGTAGCGTAGACCTACTCCAAGATTAGAACGTCCAGAAAAATGAGTATTGAAGCTTACATCTCTTTTGCTGTCATAGCTAAGGTCATAGTTGCTTTGTGCCTCTCTATCTCGACCAACAACTCTTTCGTGTGCGACTTCTTTAGTGGCCATCGTATCTTGTCACCCTTTGACAGAGGCGTTGAAGGCACAGCCTGGTCAAAATGACCTTGAACTTTCGTCAATGTTTTGTAGCAAGACTCAATACAATGGATCTGAGTTGATGGATCGAAGCTTGCACCATCTTCCTCGAGTCGTTCAACGATGTTGTTGAGGCTATGAAGCGCACCAGAGAGGTTGTTGACCTCCTCAACGAGCTTCGTAACCGACTCTTCGGCCTCCTTTACATTCTTGATGAACTTATATCCTTTTCGCACAACGGCATCCGCGATGGTCAACAGACCTGCAACACTCGCCGCAACTCCAAGTCCTTCGGCCATCGCTCTTCGTGACAGAAACCATCAGTATTGTTGAGACGAGGTTCAGTGAATTGAGCATTGCGAACGTTGGTTTTGCACCGCCCCCAAGCCTGTCTTGTTGTGTCATTTGCCTTGCCAGCTCATCTGCATCTCTGACTGGAAGGCAGACCGTAAGGCTCTGCAAATGTCGAGGATTGTTCGTTGATACGTACATTCCAGAACGCTCGTCTTGTGGTTGCATATTAGGCGCAGCTTCTACATCCGACAAGCAGCACCAGGCAATCGTGTCCAACTCTGGGTGGTCACGTGTGCGGGGTAATTTGATTGCATAAATAGTGGGGAGCGTAGTGGGGGTGGATGATCATTTATACTATACCAAGGCGATGCCCTTGAAGTTCACACCTTCTGATGACTCGCATTGGCCTTGTGCGTATACACTAGCAGCGGCTTCTTGAGCTCGTTTTGGCGGCATACTGGGACCACTTCGACGCACAATATGCAAAATAGCCGCAAGAAACGGACGACTCGGGATACACCTCAACGCACACATGCGGGAAGTCGGATGCAAGTCGCATGTATCACCTGTAAAGAAAGAAAGCTTAAGGTACTGTTTGCAAGTGTACATTGACTACGTATCACTGATCTTTGAGTATAGTGCGATGATCAGGTTCCCGCCTGCGCAAACTGTGACAGGCATGGGCTGAGTAAGTAAAGCTCAAGACTCGGATATCAATTTCTTTGTCCATGCAAAATTGTCTGTAACCATATCGCTTATTTGCTTTAGAGTGCTTTGTAGAGGATCCAGCAACCAAGCGAAGGCAGGCAAGAAACTACCTCGAAACCCTCGAACAACGCGTAGCCCACCTCGAGGGTCTCTTACAGCAAGCTCGTCCAGATGGTACTCCATCAGTTACATCAATGCAGTCAGTCGACAATGGCTCCAGTAGTCAAAGACAAGAAGACTACGAAATCAACGATTTGGCTTCAAAGGCGGGCATGTTGGACCTGAAAGCAGCAGCAGGATCGGAGCCGCATTATCTTGGCTCATCATCTGCATTCGCTTTTTCACGTGTGCTCAACTCTTTCCTCCGCCAAGGTATTTCTGAGAAAGTCAGTACTGGATTCAACATTCACGAAAGTCATACAACGACACCATCGCCATGTCTATTGCCGGATTATGACACTGGCGTCATACTCAGCAATGCCAACTTCCAGAACATCAATCCTCATTATCCATTTTTGCATGAACCGACATTCAGACTCTAGGAAATAGAACTAATTGCCCCGTCGGAGGCAATAGACCCTGCCACTTTTGATCCTGTACCATTATTCTTTGTTAACATGGTGAGTCCTCCGTTCATGATGAGTATCTGAAGCTGAAGATCAGAAGTGTACGCCGTTGGTGCTTTGCTTTTGCCCAATTCTGGCTTATTGTCTCAGGTAGGACATCCATCTGAGAGAAATCGAATTTCATGAGACATTTATCAACTAACACACCGACTTCAGCAACTATATCTCTCTGCACAGCTTTACAGTGATTCTATTCTATCTCTCGAAAACCTAGAAGCTGTTTAAGTTTTACTATGTTAGTTTTTTGTTGTTAGTTGATAGAGCTGATTGAAGAAGATCGTGATTGATGAAAGTCATGAATCACGTTCAAGATTAGCTATCATTGCTCTTGAGCAAATTTTGGAGCTATGTAATTTCAATTTCTGCAGAGAAGGTCACTTTCAACATGACACACCGACCCCGTTGTACCCAGAGGTTCGTGTACAGACGAAGCCGTGAGAGGAAAGAGTTATACATCTCAGACGATGGAGATATAACAGCCCTGATAGATTCCGTATCTAATCGAACATGGTTGAATAAGCATTCAACGCCAGTTGTCCTCCCAGATGCGCATACAGCACATTACTTCCGTCCTTGATCTCTCCCTTCTTCACTAAATCAATCATCCCTGCCAAGCTCTTTCCCTCGTACACTGGATCAGTAATGAAGCCTTCGGTTTCAGCGCCAAACTTCATCGCCGCTTTCGTCAACGGACCAGGAATACCATAAACTCCCTCGTGATACCTATCATCCAGCTCCACATCCTCTACGGTAATGTCCTCATCCTTGAGCCCGATCTTGATGCCAGTGAACTTCGCAATCCTCAACACCTGCTCCTTAGTCTCCTTCACCTTAGCACTCGCATCAATTCCAATAACCCTCCTCTTCCTCCCCCCGTTCTTCTCAATCAACTTAAACCCCGCAATCATACCCGCAAACGTACTCCCCGTAACCGCACACACAATCACCGTATCAAAGAAAACCCCCAACTCCTTCTCCTGCTCCACAACCTCGAACGCCCATCTCGCAAATCCCAAACCTCCGAGAGGATGATCCGATGCTCCAGCTGGGATGTAATAAGGTTTTCCGCCTTCAGCGATGACTTCTTTGGTGAGGTTTGCGAGGGTTTGTTTGTGTCCGATTCCGAATTCTGAGGGGTCGAGACGAGGGGCTGCTCCCATGAGGCGGGAGAGTTGGATGTTGCCTACGGATGCGTAGTTGGGGTCGTTCCAGTCTACCCAGTGTTCTTGGACTAGCTTGGCCTAGGAAGAGGGTCAGCTTCATGGATCGAGGAAGAAGGGGGCGTCACGTGAAAGGTCGAGTAGAGGGGAAGATTGACCTTGAGACCGATTTTGGCCGCTACACCTGCGACTTGTCGAGTGTGGTTGCTTTGAACACCACCGATGCTGATTAGGGTATCACATCCTTGCTCCAATGCTTCTGGGACGAGATACCTATTCTTCTATCAGCTTCGTCTCTTTCATCTCCTGCGCGAGAACTCACTCCAACTTCCTCGTCTTATTCCCACCAAAAGCAATCCCGGAATTACAATCCTCTCTCTTCGCCCAAATCCCAACCTTCCCACCCAGCGCCTCCGTAATCCTCTCAAGCTTATGCACGGGACTTGGACCGAACAAAAAGTCGGATTTCGGGATGCTGGCGAAGGGCTCGGGGAGCGTGACTCTGACTGAGGTTGCCATCTTATCTATTTTTCTCTGGCTTTAGGCTGAATAAGTGTTTGAGAAGGTGAGGATGGGATTTGTCCGTAGATGCTTAGGTATATGAAGAGTTCAAGAATGGGTAAGAGAACACCAGAGGAGTGAGGTGAGATGGTGCCCGATGGTAAGCGACTACTAGCGCCTCTATAACCCTTTGCGCGCGGGGCAGGAAGCAAACTGTAACTCTTGGTATCCGATTTCGGGTCCAGGAGTGGGATGACAACACTCGTCGGTGATAAATGAAAGCCCGTTAATTCTTGGAAAGTGGATTGTTTAGGAGAAGGAGTGCGAAATAATGGGTTCATGTTGAGCTGTCTAAGGTGTGAGTGAAATCTTGGCGAAAGTGGGATTGAGAGGAAACTGTCGAGTCATGCTTTACGCTGGGTTCGGCTTCAAGACTTCCTAAGACAGGAGAGCGAGAGGGAAACACGGGCTTAATACAGTACGAGAAGCTCTCAGGGCTGGTGCTTTAATGTGATGTGTCGTCATCTTCTTGGGGTGTAGAGCGGGACGGGCCGTCTTCCCTCAATGTTCTCTGCAGCCACACTTTCAGAATTTCACATGCTAAATCTGACTACCTCACCCCTTCCACAAGGCTGCACAATCTCCTCGGGCTCGGGTCCTATATCTAGCACAGTGCCTTCTCATACTCCACACTAGCCATGATAAATGGTCCAAAACCCTTCAAGTCGTTCGTCGACAATGCAACAGAGATATAGTACTGCGTCAACTCCTTAGTACATGTCCCAAAACGTCTCTCCCTTATAGCCTACGAAACAGAAAGAAGCAAATTGGTTTGGAGAGAGGTACTTACGTCGAAGTCTCCGTTGCCGCTTAGGCTGCCAACACTAACCGTCCCCTCCCAATCCAAACCCCCATCTGTCCCATTCACACCTACAAATTTATCCACAAGCTTCTCATACGCACCCGTCGCCGTGCTCAAATACGTCGCACTATCCAAATACCCCATCCTAATCCCCTTCAACATAGCATAAATGAACATCGCGCCCCCACTGCTCTCGATGTAATTCCCCGTTTTCCCAGGTTGGCTCATCACTAACCACCAAAGACCGGAATCCGCATCAATCGCGTTCTTGATTCCGGCGATCGTTTCGTCGAGGATGCTCTTCAATGTCGAAACACCAGGATGGGATGATGGTAGGTAGTCCAATACGTCGACGATGGCGAGAACGTACCAGCCCAGTGCTCTGTCCCAGCATTCCGGGCTCGCGCCTGTTGCTGTGTCTGCCCAGACTGCTGTATGCGACTCATCATACCCGTGTTTTAGGAGCCCGGTTTGCGAGGTGTTGGAGTTGACACAGTTGGTGTGAGTGAGGGTGAATTGCTTCACAATGTCATCAAACGCGGTGGTATTTGAAGGATCGTAGACTGCCGTGTAGTGTGCGTAGAATGGGGAGACCATATAAAGACCGTCGAGCCACATTTGATTGGGGTAGGTTGAACGGTGCCAGAATCCTCCTGCTTTATTGCGAGGATTTGTTTGGAGTTGACTTCGCAACAAATCTGCCGCTCCCTTGTACTTGTCCTCGCCGGTTTCTCCATTCCTGTCCATGATCAGCCCCTTACTCTTTCCGGGTCAAAAACAGGCGAAACTTACAGGTATATCAACGTCTCTCCAATCCGGATATCATCCAGCGTATAATATGTCAAATTATAATCCTCCAACCCACCTTCCGCAGTGACAATGTTGTCAACTCCAGATTTGATGTGATTGACATAGCTCGCATTCTGAGTCGCATTGTACACCATCTCAAGTGCGCGCCATGCGACACCGTGTTCGTATGTGATGAAGGGTTGACCGTTCCTCAGGCCTTGAGCATAATCTCGTGAGACGAAGGTGTTTGCTCCTTGGACTGAGTAGAGGGGAGAGGGGCAGACTGCTGCAGCTGCGGTTGAGACTGCACTGAGGAAGGAGATGAGGCTTTTCATCGTGAGAAATTGATAATTTATAGATCAAAAGAATGTGATGCACAGCCGTGCAAAAGCAAAGGAGAAGAATGTGCAGAACTTGAAGACAAATAATTTCGAAGGTCGAGATGCGGGCAACAGAGCTTGAAGTAGCTCGTCCAAATGAGGGGCAAGGGTGCGGGGTGCATGGAAACAGCCTCAATGTATTTGCATCTCTTGGCCATCTTGGCGAATCGTCCGATGTATCCGAACCCCTATGGAGAAATTTTTGATCAATACGAAAAACCTTCTTGACGATTTTCTCTTCTGAAAATAAGTTGTGTGGTCTTGTTCTTCGTCATCTTCATCTGTTTCATGTTTCGACTGGAAGCTTGGCTGCTTGGCCGCCCACATCTTGGTCGCTTGGCATCGGTCTTGAATTTCCGTTACTCTTGGCTGCGTTGAAGCTACTGTAAGGTGCTTCGGTGGTCTTCTTGAATCGGAAGAACTTTCATGCAGAAATCTCGAAGAAGCTTCGGGCGCAGAGAAGGATGTCGCTTCGCCCACAACCCCTAAGAAGACTTTTGAGTACTTAGTTTCGCGAGGGGCCATAATTGAGGTGCCTTTTCTCAGCCCATCTATAACACGCAACAGAACCAGCTGCGCGACCTCGCGGCTCTCGATACCCAATAACTTTACGTGCATCTTCCCCAGTCCTGGTAATGGCATGTGGGCCATGGGGTCCTCGCCCAACACTTGGGAAGTGAGGCTTCCCAGGGGCATCAAAACTGATAAGTTTGCTTTCCCAAAGATCGTCAAGATGTAAATACTCCAATTGTTGCATATGATCGGATAGATAATCAAAAACCGGACGGAACCCGCCACTGCTACCTAGATTGATCTCCCGCATATCGAGGCTTGAAATTTGTACCTGGCGGAGAAAAGAAACGAGGACAGTGCCATTGGTATAGATGCCTTTCAGAGTAAGTCGCTCCAGACATGGGAATCGGCAGGATTCCGTAATCCGGTCGAAGAATTGCATCTCGTCAGATAGAGCAGCGCTCCATATTTCACCATGCTCGTGATAAGTCCTATACCAATGGAGTTGAAGGTCGGTTAAGCGAGGACAAAGTTGTAGGAATTGGCAGATAGCCTTCGTATTTGCTCTCCCAAAGGCAGGTGACTGCATATACTCGCTTTCCGGTTGACGTACTTCATGGTGTGATAAGCCCAAAGACAGACGCTTCAACCCGCGGAATGAGTCGGCCAAATTGACCTTAGTAAGAACTGCTGCAACCTGATCACAAGCCAGGCTGCAACATGTAACAGAACCAAAGACATCGAGATTCTCAATCGGGAGCTTGCTGGATCCCAGTGCTAGCACTGTCATCTCGAAGCACGTCGCTGCGGCATCCCATATGCTTGGTCGATTGCGGTCATCGGTGCCCGCACCCTCAACGGCGAGAGTGATGGATGGCAAGCAGCCCCGTTTCGAACTGCGGCACATAATTTCCAAGGCCCGCTGAAGGAGGTGGGTAAGGCTTTGTTGGCTCTCTTGCTCTTGCAAGTCTGGCCCCAAGAGCGCAGGGACAGCCACCAGAGCGAGATGCTCAAGAAGGCAACCAAAGCGTAGCTGCTGCATCACCGAAATAGCGCGCTGGATGTGCTCCGTGGTTAATTTGACCTTCTTGCGGCGGAAATGAGTCCGGAAGATGCCCGTCGATGCTTTCTGGCAGACCTCGCGGGCCACCAGCCGCAGGCTACAGATGTCGGGGAGGTCGAGGAGAACGACAATGCCCTCCATGGTTTCCAGCGCGATGCCACGAAAGCTGGGATGAGAAGTCATTTGGGCAGACGTGGGTCCATATCAAGGTTCAGACGCTGGCCAGATCGAGGTATTGTAGCAGGGCAGAATAGTAAGGCGGTGTATCACGTGGTTTGGCTGAGGATATATTAGGAGATTTGGTATCTCGTATTCTTAGTTCTTTAGGCAGCTTCCACTCTATATTTGATGGCCTATAGTTAGGCCTTTCTTATTGCCCTTTTATAATATATAAACCGAAGTTTAATACCAAGTTATATTTATACTTTATTAATTTCAAATTAATAATAAATAATTTTAAAATTTTTATTTCGATTAATAAATAAATTATAAGAGGTATTATTTTCTTAGATATAATTAGTAGCTCGAGCAATCGAAAAACTTTTATCGATTCGATTATCAAGTTCATAATCATTTATAATTTCGATAATATTATTTTATTTTTATTTTATTTTATTAATATTTCTAAGAATTTAATATAATAAATATATTTAATTATTAATTATTTATTATAAAAAATTAATATAAATTGTTTTTAGAAAGAGAAAATCACCTGAAAAATAAAGTTCAAAATAGAATAATCGATTTTCTTAAATTTTAATAAAAATATTAAATATAATTTTTATATAAATTATTTTATATTTATAAATAAATTAAAATTTAATTAAATATATTTTTATTTTAAATTTTAT
>FJOG01000008.1:154412-185563 GCA_900073065.1 Phialocephala subalpina | reverse complement strand
TTATATATTATAAAATCGCGATTATAAAATAAAATTTTATAATTTTAAATTTTATTATTTTTATATTTTCTAATAATTATAAATTAAAAAGTTTATAATTTTTTATAAAATATTTTTATAAAATAATAAAAATAAATAAAATATGAATTACTTAAAGAATTAAGAATATAAAATATTAAATTTTCTAATATATTCTTAATCAAATTATATAATATACCGCTTTATTATAATATTTCGAAATTATATAATTAATTTAATATTTATATTTAAAATTATAATTAGAAATATAATTATAATTCCGAATATAAATAATTATAATAAAATATCAAATCGGGAAATAATTAACCCTTTTTATAATTTGCTTATATTTTGGATATAAAAGTATAAATTATAAAGAATTATATTTTTAATAATAAAATAAAATAAAATTTATTATAAAATTATAATAAAATGAGAAAAATCGAATTTATATAAATAGTATTAATATTCTTTAGATTTAGTCGGGCATAATAAACTTTATTAATTTATTCAATTCTAATTATTAAAATTTAAGTAATCGAGTGAATAATAATCGTAGTACTATCAACCCCCGCTTCTATCGCCGAAAGGTGGCACTCCGGCGGGGTAAAGAAACTCTTCCCCTCTACCTTTCTTGTGGCCAAACTTCGTCCGAAATCTGCCGCTTAGGGTCATGACCAAAGCTGAAGCTTGCATCAGGTGCAACTCTTTCTGATGAGGAAGAAAAGCGGGGGAAGAAATTAGTTCTATCCGCCAAGAGTTGTCACGAAGATTGGGTTGCTTCACGTTTTCATGTATGGATGCCGCTGAGACTGGGAAGTGGAGAGTGGAGAGTGCAATGTCACTAGTAATCCCCGCTGAATTTCGCGTCATCCTAGCTTGGCAGCCTGCGAAGGAAGCTATCCATGCTCGCTCCCGTCTTCATCGAAATTTCAGATGATCAGCATTTCGTTGCCAGCAAGTTCTGTGGTGAATTCAGTACCTTCTCCGGCGGGGTTAGAGCAAAACACAAAAAACAAAAATAAAGTCAAGATGACAATGGCTTCAAGTGACAGCTTCTAAAGTTCTATAAAGACTTCTTCGTCACCCACTGAATCATCATGTTGCAGTACATCGGCATAAGCGCTGTATCGTCTATCTCGGCCTTCATTTGAAATCATTCATTGATTATTTAGCACAATGCTCCTCTCTCCCATTCCTCTCGTAGTTGCTGTGGCCTTTGCTGCGCCTGCGCAAATCGAGGAAGGTGCCAGAATCGCGAAACGAAGTGTGACTGGCAACGCAATCGTGTTTCTCAACACCAGTACAGGAGCTCCACAGCATCTGGCATCTGGTCTCATCTATGGTGAGCCTGATACCGCGAATCAGATCCCCAGCCAATTCTATTCCGACATCGATTTCAACTACGGTCGTGCAGGAGGAGCACAAATTCCTTCGCCTGGTCTTGGCTGGATATGGGGACTTGCCGAGTACGAAGTTCGTATACCTGTTTGAGGATTTTTATGAATTCCATGAACTTATCCTAATTGTAGAATCGCTTTACCAGCGCATTGTCTAACTACAAGACCACGCGCCAAAATGGCGGGAAATTTGTGTTTTTGCTCCACGATCTGTGGGGAGCCGATGGTAGCGAAAATTCAACGGCTCCATTTCCAGGGGACGATGGCGATTGGTCATCCTGGGATGAATTTCTCACAACGTGGATTTCAGATATGAATGCTAATGAGGCTACCACTGGCCTTGTTATTGATATTTGGAATGAGCCTGATGGGATCGGATTTTGGAAGCGAACCTCAGCACAATGGCTTCAGATGTGGGGACGCACGTATTACAGACTCAGGTAAAGAGCACATCCTAGCAGAAGACATACAACACTCCTAATACTCTACTCCAGAGCAGATTTCGGCGTGGCTGAGATTAGCGGACCAACGTTAGCAAGTCCACCCAGTCTCACTGACACGTGGTGGACTGATTTCATGTCTTTCGTAAAATCCAACGGCAGCGTCCCTGACCAGTATGCTTGGCACAGTATGAAAACTCTCTACTCTGTCTGCTTTGCTTATGACTTGTTGCTTGCACCTATTTATACCACAAGACAGTCTCATTGACCCACTTTACTCAATTTGCTCATAAGAATAAGAAATACTAACTTTGAAATCTTCCAGTGGAATCTGGTGGGAACGACATGCAATCAGCAGTTGCCACCTGGCAAACACTTCTCGCAGACGCGGGACTCCCTCAGACCGGAGCCGTCAGCATTAATGAGTACGCTACCTATGCGGAGCAGGTACCTTGTGGTGGCGCCTGGTGGATTGCTCAACTCGAGCGAGTCAACGCTATCGGGCTCCGAGGGAACTGGCTCGGAACCTATGCACTCCATGATTTCTTGGCTGGGCTTCTAGGCAAACCCAATGCGGGAACTAGCGCCTACAGTGCGACTGCGACAGGGTACTGGCCTGCGGCCGAGTTTCAAGTCTACAAATACTACGCACAGAATATGACCGGGTACCGCGTCCAGACCACTCCAACGCCAGATTTGAACGGTGATATCTATGCCACAGTGGGCACGGATAAGGTTCGGCTGCTGGTTGGGGCTCGCATTACTACTGGTACGTGGGGGGTGCTGCTGGAAGACATGACGGCTATTGGACTACCGGCCTCTGGAACACTCGAGATTCAAACTTGGGCATTCACAGGATCCAGCGACCATTTTGCGGAGGTAGATGCACCTACCAATCTGGGGATATACGGTCACGAATATACTGGAGGAACTCTCGAATTTCCTATTTTCCAGACTGATGGCTACACGGCTTATGCCTTTGAGTTCGCTGTTTAGAACTGAGAAGAGCCAATGAAGCGTACTTGAGCAGAGCGGGAAGAACTTTTCTTCAAATTCTTGCTTTCTATTTGTATTGTCTGTTTATATTAAAAGATCATTTATTTCTACATAGCTAAGTAATCCATAGTACGGGTTTCCGGCCACATACATTTATATAACGCCGTCATCTCTTCCCAAACTCCTTAATGCTTTTCGTGAATTCCGTAGATTAATGTTATGAATCTTCAACTCTGAATTCTAATCAACACATTCAGCGACGTTCGGAGTATAGTAGGAGCCAGGCCTGCTGGGAAACGGAGAGAAAACGGCTGCAAAATCCTGAATCTCACGTGGACTGTAAGGCACCAGTTGGAATTCTATAGGGGTAAAGGGAGAGCTAATAGCAAAGGACAGACGTCATCGTTTCGCCGCCAGCTGTGAAGCAATCTGTAACGAGTTTAGGAAGGGGCGGACAAGGAAAAAACACCCCTATTGTTATCGCTGAACCTAGGCCGAACCCTGAAGAAGAACTATACAGTAACTTACTGAGTCATCGGCGCAGGGGGGGGGGGGGGGGAATCGAATGTCATGTCATAGTCATCTGTCCTCAATTGGAAAGTGGACATTTTGGAGCTTACCTTCCAGTTGTTTCACACACTCGAAGATCGGCACAAATCCTGCGATCCTAGTCGTCTGCTTACCCAGATTTGGGATTGATGAGTTGAGCAGACTCTATGATTGACCCACTCCCTTCTCACATCAAGTAGACCCGGTAGCAATGCTTGCGAACAGATTGTCATAATTTTAGGCAAATCACTAGTTCCCGGGGGTGGGGCGGGGGTGGGGGTGGGGGCGCGATCAATTCCCAGGATCTAAGTACGAAGAAGTACGAATATGGCCAACAACGAACCGATGTCACTTGTGTCGAGGAGGAAGGCCCAGAAGGGAAGAAGGTTATGCCGGAAGGAGGGGGGTCAAGCGGCGAGGACAGTGGAGGCGATGGTGGGATTGAGCATTTTAGGCTATTTAAATAAAGGTTAGTCCATGCCCGGACCTTTGACGCTCCTGCGGAGGAGGGGATTTGGAGCTCTCGTAGACTCATAGTTCACAGGCAAGAAATGCTCCAATGATCAATAATCGTATTGATCAGTATCTGAGGTGAGTACCTAGGGTAAGCATCACGCTTTTCTCATCTTTGAACTCTTCCCCACCGGAGAGATCGTCTGCCACTTCTCGCACTAGGTGCGGAGTGGGGCCTCGCTGTTCGTACAACATATATCAAATCAAGCCATGGAGTACATGTTACCCTCACCCTCATCGTCAGCGAATATTCAAGATGATTTTCTCCAAAGGCAACGTCCTGGTCTATCGATACGACGCCGAAGAACTGTGGATCGAGCCATGGGGCACGAATGCCTTTCGAGTACGAGCGACGAAGACAAACACTATGCCGATCGAAGATTGGGCTCTGCAGAAACCTGCAAAATCAACAGTACGGGTCTCAATTACGGAAGATGAAGGAACAATCGTGAATGGCAAAATCAAAGCGATTATATCCAAGCGGGGCAAGATCATGGTGTACAATTCGAAAGGAGACCTGCTACTCGAGGAGTATGCACGTAATCGAAGAGACTTGCTTGACCCGAAGTGCAGCGCTCTCGAGGTCGAAGCACGGGAGTTTAAGCCGATCCCTGGTGGTGACTACCATCTGACAATGCGATTCGAGTCTGTGAGTAGCAAAGAGAAGATTTATGGCATGGGTCAATACCAACAAGATAGTCTGGATTTGAAAGGGCATGATCTCGAGCTTGCACACCGAAACTCCCAAGCAAGCGTACCTTTTGCCCTCTCGTCCCTCGGGTACGGCTTCTTATGGAACAATCCCGGAATTGGGCGCGCAGTTCTTGGGAAGAATGTGATGAGTTTTGAGGCCTACTCAACTCGTATCCTCGACTACTGGGTAGTTGCTGGTGATTCACCTGCCGAGATCGAAGAAACTTATGCTGGTGCTACTGGGACAGTGCCTATGATGCCGGAATATGGTCTTGGATTCTGGCAATGCAAGCTGCGATACCAGACCCAAGAAGAACTTCTTTCTGTAGCACGCGAGTATAGGGCTCGGAAGTTACCTCTAGACCTTATTGTTGTAGACTTTTTCCACTGGCCAAAACAAGGGGAGTGGAAGTTCGATCCAACCTACTGGCCAGATCCGGGTATATCTTCCCTAACTTTGTTCGAGAACCGAGTGTGTGCTAACTATCACAGACGCTATGGTCAGGGAACTCCAAGAAATGAATGTCGAATTAATGGTCTCCATATGGCCCACGGTCGACAAGCGATCCGAAAATTACGACGAAATGGTAGAGTATGGCTACCTCGTGCGTGTTGATCGCGGTGTACGCACCGGCCTCGATTTCGAAGGCGACACAATCCACTACGATGCGACTAATCCAGGCGCACGCACATACGTATGGGAGAAAGCGCGAACAAATTACTACAAGAAAGGTATTAAGGCGTTTTGGCTTGACGAAGCGGAGCCAGAGTATACTGCTTACGATTTCGACAATTACCGATATCATGTTGGTCCCAATATCGCCATTGGTAACATCTACCCAGTCGAATATGCACGGACATTCTACGCGGGTATGGAGGCGGAGGGGCAAGAAAACATCGTTAATCTTATACGCTGTGCGTGGGCTGGAAGCCAGAAGTTTGGCGCCCTAGTCTGGAGCGGAGACATAGCGTCTTCATGGTCGAGTTTGAGAAATCAGTTAGCAGCTGGCCTGAATATGGGTATTGCTGGAATCCCATGGTGGACAACGGACATTGGGGGCTTCCATGGCGGAGACCCTAATGATGAGGCGTTCAGGGAGTTGTTTGTGCGCTGGTTTCAATGGGGAACTTTTTGTCCCGTCATGAGGTTGCATGGAGATAGAGAGCCAAGGCAGCCGCAATTGGGGGATACGGGTGGAGCAACTTGTTTATCTGGGGCACCGAACGAGGTGTGGTGTTATGGCGAAACGGTATATGAAATTTGCAAGAGGTACATGTTAATGCGGGAGGAAATGAGGGACTATACGAGGGCATTGATGAAGCAGGCGCATGAGAAGGGAACGCCTGTCATGAGGCCCTTATTCTATGATTTCCCAGGAGATGGCAAAAGCTGGGAAGTTGAGGACCAGTACATGTACGGCAATAAGTATCTCTGCTGTCCTGTACTGGCCGCCGGACTGAGGGAGAGACTAGTCTACTTTCCAGCAGGAGAGACATGGAAATCATTCGCAGGCGATAATACGTATGAGGGAGGGCAGGTTGTAGAGGCGGATTGTCCTCTTGATATGATGCCGGTTTTTGTAAGGCAGTGATTTCTTGTTGCAGTTTGTAGAACGAGCGTCCAAATAGAATGAGGAGATTCATAGACCTAATGAAAGACTGGTTTGAGAAAATGAGGCATGGGCAAGGCGTGAGCTTTCCAGGGATCTGGTCGTAAAATCTTGGTGGTGAACAAAACTGTGCCTGATTGGTCCGCATATACATTAAAATTTAGTTTTTATCACCCCGGCACGTGGGGATCCCCGCAACTCGATCCCTTTTACCCGATGGTTGCTTCTTCTGCAACCACCTCAATCATCTAAATAATCGACCTCGGGCATATCCTTCATTTAACTGTCCTGCCTTATGTGTTGGTACCCTCCTTTACGCTCCCCATGCAATCCGATAGAGAGGTTCAGAGGTCATCGGCGGATCCTATGCCCACCTCACCGTCGACGTCATTACTGAAATGTGACAAGTGCGCTCGAACTTTCACCAGGTCGGAGCATCTGAATCGTCACATACGGAGTCATACGAGGGAGAGGCCATTTGGTTGTTCTGTTTGTGGCAAGAAATTCTCAAGAACGTAAGTCAGTTCTTCATAATTGTCTTGAAACACCGTGGAATCTGGCATATGAGATGTCGGTTACTCAATTCGTCTCGGCAATTATGGGTTGCATTTCTAGCGGGCGTTGTCCATGGTTGGTATTCTCCATTTCCATTACTAGCAAGGAGTGGGTGATGGAAGTTGGTTGTTCTACAGGAACTTCAACCAGCGGCGGGGCCATTTTCAATGTAATCAAATGAATTGAGTCATTCATGTCTTGTGTACCAATTTATGCGGGATACAGCAACTTAGTGGCAGCTGCCATCCCCGTAGTTCAAGTTCCTTGTCGCTGTTAAACGCTGACTTGATAGCAACTGTGCAGAGATATTCTCTACCGCCATCAAAAAGCTCATCAACCTGATGAGACAGAGAAGGCATCACGTGCCGCAACAGGGACTTTTCGAGCTTGCCTTGAGTGTGCCAGTGCCCGGGCCAAATGCTCTGGAGGAAATCCCTGTCAACGATGTTCAGTCAGATCTGGTAATTGCCAGTATCCTCCTAAGAAGAGACAGAAAACCTCGGCGGCAAACGATGTTGAGCAAGTTGCAGAAGTATCGACGCAGAATGATCATGTCGACTATTCTGCTCAAGTAGGTGCCACAGGTGATATGATGGCTACTGAAGATACTGTACGGTCCCATGCATCTGTTAGTGGGGCTCCTTGGAGTGAACGACCCTTGAGCGCAGGCATTTATGAAAATTTATGGCCACAGAGCGCAGCGAACCTTACAGCTAGTCACCTAAACCCGACCAGAGGCTTTCGAGATCTCGCAGCAATTGTTCCAAGCAATGAGTTGCCTCGTAGTAGCTGGACAAATGGTGCTATGCAGACTCCCGCCGATAACTCGATCCATGGTCAATACGACAGTTTTGAGGATAATGGGAACTTCCCTATGTTTCGATCTGAACAACAGTTCATCAATCGAGAATTCTCTTCCATTAATTGGCTACCCCCTAGCGATCCGACATTTGAGGACTGGGATTTTGGAGCAGCATCATTGGGTGGACTAATTCCAGCAAATAGAGACAACGTTTTGGCCATACCTGGTGACATCCGACAGTCAAATACACTTCCAGACATCATGGCAAATTTCACGAATCACGAGACTTCCTATCAAAGCCCTAACAGAGGCTCCGGTAATGATCATATCTCGCCTAGTGAAATAGCACCTGTGTCGATATCCAGTGACAACTACTCTAACCCTGCCGAGAATCAGGATCGACGTTCGGGATATTACGTTGATGGAGCTGGTGGAAGAGTAACAGCATCGGCGCGGCTACGAAGGAACAGGTCAAAATCGAAGGACCCGATTTCTCAGCATAGCGGGTCAAACAGTGTAAACCACATTGTTTCTAGCGCACCCCAAACCGAGTATGAGAGTGAGAAGTCGCATGTATGGATCACGATGGAGACATACGAAGAGATCTTGAACAACAGCCACACTGCCTCGTGCCAAACACCTCCCTGGAATGTTCTCAATGGCTTGATCCAGCTGTACTTTGACAAGTTCCATTGCGTGTTTCCACTCCTATACAAGAGATATTTTGGCCAGCGTCGAGGGGAATGGATTCTTGTGCTCGCGGCTGCGGCTGTTGGGGCAGCCTACGGAGGCACGCTTGAGTCTCGACAGTGTAGTGAAGAGCTGCACGAATGCCTTCGCAAGACCTTGGATATTCTCGATCCTCCTCTTGATTGTGGAAACCAAATGCTTGGGATTGTACCCTGGAACGATCAAAATCAGGAGAACAGCATTATGCTCGCCCAGGCGCGGATATTGAACGTAATTGGCATGCTCCACAGCGGTAATCAAAATCTTGTCAGACTAGCTCACTCCGGGCGTTCTGCGCTCACCACGGCATGTTATAACATGGATCTGCTTCGTCCTGCAGATCGCATTTATCTTAATGATGGTCTCGGTGTTGAAGATAAGCAGCGAGAGTGGTTGACAGAGCAAATGCGGATCAGAACAGGCTACTTCATCTGGGTGGGTTTTTATTGGGCCCTGAAGTACGATTTCCTAACGCGAGTTCACAGATGGTCGACTGTATGGTAGCATACGAGTCGGATTTCCGACCTCAAATGAAGTTAATTGATGCGAAAGCGCCTCTTCCATGCTCCGACGTCGCTTGGGAAGACAAAGAGTTGAACAAGGCACCAATGTGGGACCCGAAGAACGGTATGTACACCTTACCACATCTTGTAATTTGTTAATTTAAGCTCTCTACAGAACCTCCAGCACTGTGTACCGCAGTCGATGTCCTTTACATGGAGAAGAAAATTCTACCCAATGTAGGCGACCTAGGTCGCATCCTGATTATCCATGCCATCTACCACCGCACCTGGGATGTCTCCAATTACCATCGCGAGAAATTATCTAGTTGGATACCAACCGCGAAGATAGAATCAATCGCAGACTTCCCATCCCAGGCAGAAAGTTGGCTTCCATCAATCCCAACTGTATCCCGTTGGCGAAATATTGCATGCGACGCATTCGACATTCTCCACTGGTCAGCTAACAGCGTCGTTGCTGGAGCAGCGGGCCTTGAGCACCCGATAATTCTTCACCTCCACCTAGCCCGCCTGATCCTCCTTACACCAGTCACCCAAATCCAACAACTTGGCTCAAGCATTCTACGAAGTTCCTCTCAACAATCCAGAACACCACACACTCTTTCTTTGGACCGCAAGAAAGAGTGTGAAGCCCGCAATGAAATACTGCGCTGGGTAGTCCAGGATCAGTATAAGGCCCGACTATCAATCATCCACGCGGCCGCCATCTTTTGGAATACCCGCAGATATAGCTACGATAGTCCAGTCGAGCCGTTCGCAATTTACTTGGCCACGCTTGTGATTTGGGCATACAGTACGTTTGTACGGGTGAGCGTACAGCGCAGGCACCTTTCAGGAAATGGCACTACCATTGAAGCCATAATTTCGGAAGAAATACAGAATGAAAACGCCACTGCGCGAGGTCCTAACCTCCCCCCGTCTCCTCACCCGCCCATGTCTGCTTCACCAAGACCTAAACATTCTCCTTCTCCCGAACCATCGTTTCTTCATCTCGATCGACCTTGCGATGATGAACTTGTCCAGACCTTCGTCCGGCTGGGACATAAGATGACGGGGCATATGGTGCGTATTGGGGATATTTGTGGGGCTGCCGCGGCGGGGAGAGTGCTGAGGGAAGGAGCGAGGAGATTGAGTGGAATACAGCAACAAGATTCTAGTGAGGAACACGAGGGTGGCCCCGACAGATGTGTTGAGGGGAGACAAGTAACGTGGGGCTTGTCAGAGACGTTCAAGGGGTGCCTGGAGAGATTGGCTGGAATCGTGGAGGAGTAAGAGCAGGAGCGGATTACTAGGGAGAGGTCAGATTACACTAATAACTAGTTGGGACAAGATATCAATGGCGGCTATCGTTTCAATGATAGAAGAGGTTTGCTTCTACTTAAATAATTAGCCTAGCGAGTGAGTTCTAAGCACTCCATCACTGAAAGGAAGTGGCTGCTTGAAGTTGCTTTGTCGGCTGGAAACTCTTTCAAGGCGGCTCGATTACTGATGGAATTTGTACGGTGAGTTTATTTTGATCTCCAACAATTGCACGTCAAATGTTGTGTGCAAATAATTTGCAATTTCAATAACATTCCCTTAATCCCAGTCTCTATTAGACTACTACAATAATTAGAAAAGATCGGTTCGAAAGAAAAACGTTGCTCAAAAACAACTTCCCGGGTTAGAGCGCATCCATCTACCACTATATCTGGACCACACCCTCCTCACTTTTCCTTTTCTGACAACCACGAATCGGTGGCTGCATATGGGTCGACATTATACTTCGAAAAGTCCCTCGCCTTAACCCTGTGCGCAAACAACACATCTAACTCCTCATAAGTGCGAGCTTTCGTCTCCGGCAATCGAAACCACGTCCAGACCAAGTATGCGAACGCACACCCACCCCAAAAGAAACCTGTCTTTCCCTTCCAGTCCCCAGCTGTGGGATTCAGTATATAGGGGTTGATGACGTTGCAGATGATTTGCGCAATATAGTAGGCGATGCGGGAGAGGCAGACGGATTTGTTACGAAGGCGAGTCGAGGACGTTTCGCCAATGATGGCATAGCAGATTGGTCCAACGGTCATGTAGTATACGAATAGCCAGACTAGCATCATTGCTGCCTGGGCATAGTAGCCACCTGGGGAGTTACCGGCGGCTGCGCTGATGATGCCAACGATGAAGAGGATTGCTGTCAGGGCTGCTAGACCAACAACATACAATGTGCGACGGCCGAAGGCATGAAGGAGGTACCATGATATGATGGTCCCTACAGCGGCAAGACCCAGACCCCCAACAGACATTTTGAACGAGATGCTGGTTGGCAGGCCAGCTTGAACAAAGAAGTACGTTGGAGTTCCTCCCATAGCGGAACCGCAGAATGGCTGTGCTGAGAAGACCATGCAGACGATTTCTGTACGGCGGCGGTCAATGCCTTTGAAGCAATCCCAGTACGACGTTCCTTCATCAATATCTTTCTCCAAAGAGTTGGTATGGATTAGCATGGCGAGTGTTTGCTTGACCTTGGCTTTTTCTGTGTCGGATGCGAGGCGTAGGAGACTGCGCTCAGCTGCTTCATACTTTCCTTTGCGGACCAGATGCCAGGGAGATTCTGGTGCAAAGAAGAGTACGATGAATAACGGGATTGGCCAGGCCCATTGAACAGCGAATCTGGAATTGGAGACTTAGTAATTGCTTGCTTGTGACGTTTTTGAAATTGGAGTATCAATTACTCCTCGGGGTACTGTACTTACGGGATTTTGTAGGCCCATTCTGTGGTCCCGTTTGAAAAGGCCGAGAGGACACCAGCTGCAACAAGTTGACCGAATGCCCAACAGAGGTTGACGTATACCGTAAGGTAACCTCTAAGGACCATGGGACAAACTTCTGAAGCGTATGCCGGCGCCATAGTTGCAAAAACTCCCCATGGGATTCCGCACAGGATTTGTCCGATGAGAAGGACGGGCAGTGATGGCGCGAAGAAGGGAATAAAGACGAATGCAACTATGGACATGAGAGAAGCCAAGAGAACTTTGCGGTATCCAAATCTGTGCGTGAAGTAACCGTTGCTGAACGCGCCAATAATAGTACCGATCCCAGTACCGTTGCTCAGACCCGCTTGCCAGGCGGCCGAAAGAGAGTAGGAGTCGGTACTGGCAACGTATTCTCCGTAGTGTTTGAGGAAGGCGGGTTGAGCGAAGAGGGACCCAATGAGGACAATATCATAGCCCTCCATGATGATGGCGGTTGAGACAAGAATAGACCACATGACTGCTTTGGGGTACTTTTGCAGAGCCTGTATGAGCGTGAGTGCATGCTCATCGACGGTTGCTTGTTTGGCTAGCATGTCGTCTTTCGAGTTGCTACCCTCGGCATCGAAGTGTGAAGTGGCGGCCTCGAGGTGATCCCCACCAGCTTTCTCGCCGGGGTGGGGATTCTCCTCTGGCACCATTGCGGGATTCATGGTGAAGGAGATATTTCAGATGAACTTTGGATGAGAGATCTGATCGGTGAAGTATCGTAATACGAGTTGTTTAGAAGTAAAGTCTGGCTTTGGCCATGCGAAAGGCCCAGGCTGAACAAACTATACAGGAAACTTTTGACAGGCTAGGGAACTGGATTAGATATAGCTATAACATCGCGCCGTAATAGGGAGCCCTGCAGGGTGAATCAAGGGGAGAAATAGCTTGTGTCGGTTCCCCATGGAGCCCCGCGCCCCCGCCGGAGCGTACGAACCATTGCGGGGTATTCCAGGTTATGAACGTGGAAAAAAACCACAGGAGCCACCTTCCCCCGCCGGAGTGGATTTTTTTACCATAATCAGTAGTTTGCACACACTTTGCAATTTGCACTATTTTGTTTTGTTAGACCTCGAGACGTTGTCTCACAACAAGAAGAAGCGAAGCTATCCACGTGATTAGTCTCACAGGAGGCTACATTTCAGCACATGCTCGTGCACAGGAGCTGGATTGTAGGGGGCGCGGCGCCCCTCCTAACCCGAAACTCAGATGGGGGCTAATCTCGCTTAAATAACGAGCTAGGCCCAATCGGTTACAGTGCGCGCGCACGGTGCACATTCGCTTAAACAAGTCAGCTGACATTTCGACCCGGTAGTGCTCTTTCTGATCTTCCCTGTAGTTTTCGTCGTGACCCCTTCACAAGGTTTCGGGCACAGGCGAGAGCGAAAAAGGCGGTCCCTTAGTACTGCAGAAACAACCCTTAAATCAGACATCCCCAAGAGCCGCATGGCTGACGATCGAGAAATTGTTGCAAGAGAGAACTTGGTTCCGTAGATCGTGCAGGAGGTCTGTGCAGCTTCTATGATCTAAGTTACACGCACCATTGCTTACACCCATTTCAGGGAACAGTGCCCCTCCCAAAAGCTAGTTTTGGGCAATAACTCGTGCAATATGGGACCCAACATCATACTGTCTTGGGTAATGGACCTAAAAACTCATAGTGTGCTTCATGGCTCTGAAAAAAATTGACTCATTAATCTTTCCGGAAAAGTTTCGAGCGCAATATGTGATTTTCTTCCTCAACGTGATCGTTTACTCAACGTTTAGAATTCTTTCTCACCTCGAACCCAAGACGCTGATCCTGAATTTTCTGGTTTCGATCTTTAATTCTAACTTTCCTCAAAAAAGCCTCCTTGAATTTCCTCAGAGGATCTTTCAACAATGTCGAGCTGGGATCGATTGCCAGCTGAGATTCGCTCAATGATACTCGAGGCCGTAGCAGAAGATTACAGGTTCGACTCCGAACAGCCATACGGCCGCGCTGGCTATGCCAGGGTCTGTCGGGAGTGGCAACCAGTCTTCGAACAAAGGAATTTTCAACGACTTGTTCTAGACCAAGATCGCATAGATGACCTTGAACAATTTATGACTAAACAAAGACGAGAACTCCTCGAGCACGTGTCTCTTCGCATTAGGCTTCCCGAGTATGACTGCACAGTCTGTCAATCCGAAGAGGACGAGGAAACAATCAGGAAGTAAGTGAGGTGTTCCTTCCGACCTTGATTTGGTCGACTATATATCGCAACTTTTCATTTACTTGCCAGTACAAATGTTGACCTTGATAGTAATGACGATGTCTTCAGCACAGCTGTCTGGAAGCTATTAGCTATTCTATCGAAGTGGATCGTTCCCGAATTCGAGAGTCGGCGCCAACAGAAAGGGCTGACATTGGAACTCGGCGTGTATTCCCCAAGTGACTCCCAGCACACAACCCGGGACTTCCATCTCGAGCCCGAATATCCTTACCAAGAAGCCAAGGACCTGGACAGTCATTTCGAAGCATACAAGCAACGAGCCAACAGACTTGGGCTCGATAGCTTAAATGACCCATATCATTCGTGGGTTGACGGTCATCAGGATCCAGACAGCATAAGCTTGGAATCAAAACAGAGAATAATGGGAACATTGACTATCAACCCAACGCTTTCTAAAGCAGGAAATAAGAAAAAGTTTCCAAACGTCGAGATTGTGACGGGGTTACTTATCCGGAGGGAGTTCTATCGAAAAATCGCGGTCGGGTCACTACGCAAGCTGCTCCGTGAGAGCCTCACATGTCTGAGGTGGTTTCGTCACGAAGGATGGTTGGATGTTGACCCACAGCAGCAATTAGGCTTTGAGAAAGGTACGTTGAAGTCGAATTCCTTGCCAGATGACATTGGTGTAACATTCTGGTAGCACTTTGACTAACTTCTGCTTCCAGCTTACAAGAATCTACTTTTAAAAAACTTACCGCCTACCCTCCGCTCCCTCTCCCTATTTTCGTCCTCCAACAAACTTCTCCACCCTGAACGATTCACTGGATGGCGTGCCAACCGATTCCTAGGCAAAGCACTCTCAAAACCCAGCCGTTCCCTCGAGACTCTGTCCGCCGCCTTCCTTATAGAAGCCCAAGATTTCTTCGCAGACTTCTGGCCCCGTCCGTCCACCTAAATTCTATTGAACGTAGCTCCCTGGCAAAGCCTCCGCACCCTAGCTCTGACATCCCACCTCTTGTATCCAGAGATCGGACGCGGGAAGATCAGAAAATTGCTGATGGCTGCTGGTCGAGCGGCTGCTTTCATGCCTAAATTGCAAGCAATGGAGATATGGAATGGGGGCGAAGGACACGCTGCTCTCTTCCGCTACGAACGCCATCCTAACCACAAAACCAATCCAAACCCTCAGATTACGTGGGCAAGTACTTGGGGAAACAACATACAATTACCTCTTGACGTTATTCTTTGTTGGTCGAATTTGCCGCAGCATGGGAGTCGAGGATGTGGAACGAAAGTCGAGAGGATAAAGAGGAGTAGGAAGAATGTGAAGACATTTTCTATTGCGATTCGATATCTGAAATTAAGGAGGAGTGTTTTGGATTTGGTTTCTGATTATCAGGTGTTTTGGGAGGAATATCAACTATGCTCGAAAGACTAGTACAGCGTTTTCGATCTCAATCTCCTAGCCTTGCCCGACCTTTTCAGTCCGTTTTCTTCGACTAAGGACGGTAGTATGGTGCTTTGTGCTCACTTGAGCAAATGGGAATGCGAAAGAAAGATGTTAGTAGAAAGATGTCAGTCATCACCAGGTTGAGGAAAGCGGTTGCTGGAATTTTTGTTGTATTGTCTGCTCATAACCTCACTATCTCTATCATGCACCGCTATCATATAGCCAATGCTAGCCCATTTCTCTCCCCTCCTCGCGTCTCTACCACCTTCCCACACTCTCCCACCATGCAACACCAGCTCCCACAAAATGCAATAAGATGCAATGCGAAGTAATGCGAAGTAAAATACAATCATCATACACAGCCGAAGTCCATCTGTCCAGTGCAATCCAGCTAGACTTCAACCTAAACCTAGATGCGCCATCGAGACCCAAGTAAGTCTTTTGCTCAAAGCCTACACCATTAACACCACCTAAAATAAACAAAACAAATGCAATGCTTGACTGCGAACCAGAGTTGCAATCATGAATACCCGTATGCCAAAGATGTTCTTCCCGATGGAAGATGCAATGCTATGCTCGTGTTTTGCTGTACCGATCGAATGATGAGTGGCCTGCTGAGATCAAGGACCGTTCAAAAACATATCCATCTCATCATCACCCCCTTCCCATCTCGGCGCATCCTTGTCCCTACTATCCACCACCTTTCCCGTTGTTCCCACTACCGCACTTGTACTACCCGGACTATCCAGCTTCTCGTCTTTCGGGCCCCTATCATCATCCTGATGCGTCAACTCATCAAACATCCTCGAGACACCCTGGCTCGATCCCGCGAACGCATCACGCATAGGAGAATCGTTGCCTGCAGCAAGAGCAACGGAATCAAGACGACCATATGCTGCGTCGGTAAACATGCCTGATTGCCGAGGACTACTGTGGCCGTGGCCACCGAAGCCGGGGGATTGGAGACCACCGTGGAGGAAGGCGTGTGGGGCGAACGCGGGGGAGGTGGCGGATGGAGAGGCCATGCTGAAGTGTGGATCTCCGCCGAAACCGAAGTGTGGTGGATGGGCGTGGTCATGGGGCGATATGCCAGAGAGGGTCGGCCCGCCGTGAGGATGCATAGTTGCCGAGGTGGGGAAGCTGTGCGAAGTTGGTGTACCGGAGTCTGATCGGCCTGGAGCAGGCTGAAGAGGTTGTGGACGGGATGACGAAGGCTCGCTGGACTTGCGTTTGTTCACATTGTGTGGCTTGATGCGAACATTCTGGGGTAGCTGTTCTGGGTCCTCGACACCGTGTTGTGCCAATAGCTTCTGAAGCTTTGTAGGGCGAGGCTTTCGGGTCGACTTGGATACTTCAAGGACTGGTGGTGGTTCGGGTGCAACTGGAGACCATCTATGAAGCTCTTGTCGGAAGAAGTTTGTCTCGTAGGAGAGGAGAATCTCGGCACCCTCGATCTTGCGAAGGTAGAACCGTTGCGTTTCGCACTCGTCAGCGGTTGCCATGACAGGATTGCAGAATGGTGAGACGTGATTTCGGAATTCCTGTGCGTTCTCGATTATCTTTGAAAGGACATCCTCCTCATCAGGCTTGAATGGGAGCGATGGAATCTCATCTTGCCAAGCTTGTAAATCCTCGAGCTTAGGTCGTGCTGCATCGCGGGGGATTCGCACACGCCAGTCACAAATGGGACAAGTATATTTCTCGTCATCCTTGACCTTGCCTCGAGCAATCTTCAAGCATTTGCCGTGATACCTATAAAGTTAGCGATTTGCAAGACGAAGAAGTTAAACCCGTGCTTACCATTCATGACAAAGCTCGCACTCAATCATCATACCAGCCTCAATGCGGCGACAGATGCAGAACACTTCCCGGAATCGTGGATCCTCCCAGCTGTGGAGCTTTTCATTCGAAGGACTTGGCTCTCTAGAAGCAGGCTCTGCTGGCATTCTTGGCTTGTCGGACGAAATGTCAAAGCAATCGACGTTTCTCTCCAAGACATACTCCATATGAGACTTGAGAATATGTAATGGTGCATTTGCCTTGCCGAAGAGCTTCTTGCCCTTTCGCATCCAATCCTCATGTCGCTTTTGCTCCTTCTCGAGATCCAGGGTGCCATTGGGCTTGCTGTTCAATTCTGCAAGTTGCTCCATGGTCTCGCGAACCTCCTGGTAACTGGGTCGTTTCGTGTAGTCCTCGTTTCTGCTTCGGTCGACGAGAGATACGATCTTGCGATGTGCGTCTCTTTGTCTATCCAGGATTGCGTCAACAGCAGCCAAGGTGTCGGCTGATACTGGAAGTGCAGCAGCTTGAGCTTGAGCCGAAAGAGCTTCTAATTGAGGGTAGTGGATGACCTCTGCATTGATCAATTCCTTGGCCTTGATCTCCCACGCATGACCTTGAGATTTCTGGAGCTTGTAATGATTCAAGTATTCATTATACTCAGGGATCTCAAGCTTGTCACCTTCATCGATAAGGTCAGAAACCTCCTGGAGCGTCAAGAACTGGTCGCGATTATCACGAGCTCGATCGTTCCACTTCATCTGCTGAACCATCTTATCCAGCTTGTCAACTTCGGGGATGTCCACATTGAATGTTCGTCCCTTCTCTAACAGCTCCTCGAATTCTTGGGTCTTGCGAAGCGTGGAATTTTGCATGGCGGTCGAGGCGTCGAGACGAAATTGCTTGATGGCGGTAGCGCGTTCGTTCAGTTGCGTGATTTCGGGGCAGTCGAAGCCAAGTCGTTCGGCCTGCTCGATCAGCTTCATAATGTTGTCGACTTTCCTGTATTCTCGGTCTCGCTCTTCCATCTCAGCAGCCTTGCTACCCTTGCGCCAAGCCTTCTCGTTCTTTCGACGATTCTGTTGCTTTCGGACGATATAGTTGGTGGCTTCGTCGACCCACTCATTGCATTTGTCAACATATTGCTTCAATGATGGGAGGGCTTTGAGGTCGTACGGGATTCGTTCCCCTTCGTTGACAAGGGTTCGCATGACCTTCAATGAAGGTTGCGCACTCTCTCCGAGAGCCTTGTCAACTTTCTCCTCCCACAGCTCGGGCAGCTGAGCCTTATCCGCGACTTTTTGGTAGATGGCTTCGATCGCCTCTTCGGTACGGCGGTAATGGAGGGTATGGTCTTTGCCGGCATATCGCTGTTCCTCGGGTACACTGCAGCATTCGAAGTTGCCAGCATGTAGCAGGCACATAACTTTGCCGCTAGTATCGCACTTGAAGCGAGAGATGTAACAGTAAGCCTTGCAGTGTGTGCACTGGTATTCTTCTTCGGGTACATCTTCCTCGTCGATGGCAAAACCGATCTGACATCTAGGGCCAGCGCCTTCAATGACATCGGTGATGACACACGGTCCAGCATGATCCTTGTGCTTATCAAGGAAGAGCTTTCGCTGTGCTTGTTCTCGGTCTTGAAGACGTTCAAGAGCTGGAGCTAGCCACTTTGCCGTAGCAATTGTTACACCACCAGTTGCAGCACCTTCAGCAGCTGTCCAGAGGAGCTCATCATGTGAGAAGCAGGGTTGACGTCTGAATTGTTGTAAACGCTCAACACCGGCATCGCCGAATGGTTCCCAATCAACAGGTGCAAAGTTGACAGCCTCGTTGAAATTGAATCCATGATTGAAGCCTGCATGATAAGCTTGTGGGAAGGTAATGACGAATTGACCAGCTCTCTGATCCAATGCATAAACTCTGACACCAGCCTTCTTCAGTTGCTCGGGAGTTAGAAGGGTGACCAGTTGGAAGAGGAGATCTGGCTGAGTTTCGAAGAGCTCTGGGACTGCTTCACGCATGGCAGCCTCAAACTTCTCTGCATCCTCGCCAGGAATACCGTACCAAGTCTTGGTAGAACCGAAGTGTTGATAATTTGCTGAGTATGCATAATGATCCTCGTTGTGCCAACAGAAGGTTGAGAAGATCATGCCCACATAAAGCCAAGGAACGGTCATGCCAGAGATATCGGACTTGATATGACGGAACAAAGACTCTGGGTGGAGAGGCATGATATTCAAGTTCCAAGGATCGGTTGAGTAAGGGTCAAGCGGATTCTTCTCAATTGTGGGGAAGCCACTGCCATGGGTTGTCGAGTGAATGTCGGCACCATACTCCACTTCGACGGTTTCTTCCAGGCTAGCGACCAAGCGCCAAAATTCCCGCTCAATGTCGTCTTCGGTGACGGGGCGAGGACAATTCAGGACAGGATCGAAAGGCATCTTATTCTGGAAGTATCCTTCTTTGAAGTCTGCAGCCTTTTCTTGGAATTGTTTCAGCGAATAGATTCCGCCTTCTTCAAAGCCAAATTGACCATCACCAACGAGACATCTAGGGCAGTGCCAGTCGTAGTTCGGCTTTTGCATGACCTGTGGATCGAGGCAAGCCATGTGGTATCCCTGATCACATGACTCGCACATGAGAATTGTTGTTGGATCGTCGCCTTTGCCGCATTGTTCGCATTTCTGCACAAATTCTAAGTCTGGATTCGAAAATGATATATCTTCAATAGATATGCTTACCTCGCCCGGCGCAAAGGAACCGTGCTCTCCTGGGACACGAACAGGTGTTGGTCGGAATTGGGTCATGTGCGATCCAGCCACAGTCGGCACAGCATCTGCAGGGCTGAAATTAGCCGGGATCATCTTCGCCAATCGAAATGCAAGACCTGAAGTTTGGGGTATGCATTGGATGCATCCCTGACACCACATAACGACCTGAAATGGCATTCATGGCACTGTTGCAAAGAAATATATTGACGTACCTTTCTTGAGACGCTTGCTACGCCGACCCCCGTTTTCACTGTCTTCAGGTGCGCTGCCTTTTCCTCTCGAATCTAAGCTATCGTGGCTCATCTGTCTCTTCAGCATTGGGTTAGAAGTAAAGCCATTGACAACCGGTGCGGAACCAAGTGCTGATGGTCGGTATTCGGGAGTGTTTTTGGCTGAGGACATGGGACTGTCGTATGGTCGTCTCGGTGGAGTGAAGCTACTCTCCTCACGCTCACGTCTATTGATCGAGACGGGTGTGAAAGTCGCTGGAGCTTGGTTGACTGGTGTAAATCCTCCGGCGTTGACAGCCGTGAAGCCCGAAGTCACGGGCGCAGGTTGAGGAGGTCCTGTTGGCACAGGTGTTGTGGCTGGAGAATCGAGTCGTGGGATATTCTTCATGCCTTTATCGTAGAACTCCTCCTTCATCGAGGCATTGAGTGCATCCGTGGCCCGCATCGCTGGAGAATCTCCTCTTAGACTCGATGGTGTGTGTTGATGAGGTTTCTTGAGTGGAGAAGCTGCTGGTGACGGGGTGAGAGGGCCGCCATATTCGTACTCCAGTTGTTGATGAACACCAGGCTTGGCTAGGCGTAGGTATTCCTCGTAAGGGTACAGCCATCGCTGGTATGAGTTCTTCAGTGACGTTGACAAAGACGACATGATCTTCCCACTGTATCCCAGGTCTCGTCCAATCTCAGCCCATTTCTTCTGCTTGCAAACTCTCTCGAATCCGCCTCTTGTTTCGACTGCCTTCTTGAGTTTGTATAAATCGAGAGGTCGCTTGTCCACGCTGGGAAATCGATTGAGGTTGGTGCCATGTTGTTTGTGGAATTTTGCCAGTTGATCGAGATATGTAAGGTTTGCGCGAGTGCCTGGAAGAATTATTAGACGAATTGCGCCGCGAGGAAAGTGATGAGTCTTTGTTGGTTGGGTGGGGCTACTCACTGCCTTCAACTGAATTGAGCTCCTGCTTTCTCGTCCGAAAATGAAACCTCTGCAAACAATAATCAGCTTCTAGCTCAATGCGATATATGGTTTGAAATATGTGAAATTAGTGGGCAGTAGATTAGGTCGTTCCCGTCGCATCATGGTTCAGGATAGTTGATCACACACCTCTGTGTCGACCGCAAAGTCTGGTTTCCACGAGTCAGGCGGGATAATCTTGCAGATGCCATACTGCGAAGCCTCAGGAGCAATCTTCTTCATGTACTCGAAAGGGTCCTTGAATTCTTCTTCCGTGGGTCGATATGTGGGTGCCTCCTGCAATTGATGCGGTCTGATTCTCTTGCTGGTTTCTCGGCTCGCAGTTGGCTGTCCCCGCCTCTCGACACTGGTCAAATCGAGTGGCAGAGAGTGCATTGCGCTCAGAGGGAGCGGTGCAGCGGCTGGATTATTCGCATTACTGGTAGTAGTCGGCTTGCCGCGAGAAGGAGTCGCATTACTGTTCGTTCCACTGGCCGGCGAGGCTCGCATGGTTGAGCTCGAAGCCGCGGTAGTCATCGGAACCTGAACCATGGTGACGGAGGTCAGGTCGAGATACGGGAGTATTCGAGGGTGAAAGGTGTCGGCAGGTCTCGAGGAATTAAATTGTCGACATTGAATGGGCTATGGTCGAGCGTTGGAGGTCTGCCGGACTGATACGTTGGAATAGTCGGCAGGTCCCCCTCGCAATCCACGCACAGAACAAAACCGATGCGCAGGAACGATAACGCTAGTGCATTATATTGCCCTGTCGTTGATCATACAAATCGAGAATGGCCGTATGGATTTGAAGGCCGTGGGGTGGTGGGAGAATGGGAGTCGTATCGTGGTGGTGGTGTGGTATGTACGAGAGAAAGGGTGGAGGATGAGGGTTTTCGATATTGGGGCGCTGGCTGGTTTGGCATCTTACGGCATGTTGGAAGTCAAGGTCATGCTTTGCTCCAGAACTTCGGCTAGAAATGGGGCTAGGAGCAAGCCGCCAGAAATGGTGGAGTATTGAGCCATGCATATAATCCCTGCATATGAGGATGTCCAACTGCGGCAAGGCGATTAAAAGAATATCTTCACTTGTATTTTATTTCTTACGTTCTACGACGATTGTTTCTTGCGAATTGCTATCGTTCCTCGCGTTATCTTAGAACCACGTGCTACAATATTCTATCGTTGACGTCGCGCACGTCGCTCCTCTTTTGAGTTCGCGAGCATTTGGCGATTTTGATAGTGCCAGGCATCTGACTAGCGTTCCAGATCCGGCGTGATGCACTGGGTCCAATCAGAGTACATATTTCTGGATATGTCGTTGTTAAAAGTGGGGCGGACCAATTGCTCCTTCCACGAGTCGTCGGGACGTCCGAAGAAACATCAACTCCATCAACTCCGTCAACGTCGATACATCAACATCTTCATGCGACTGAGAATACGACTCGAGCACATGTATTCTGAATGCGATTGTTCCTGATCAACGAGGCCATCGCGACGGTTGCCGATAACCTTGATCGAGTCAAATACCCGGTTCCTTGGTTCGTCTCAAGTGGCGCCAGTCCGCTTTTGCGGCATCGCGAGCTGTAAACGAACGTCACGACTCACCACGACGACATCAGCCTCATACCTTCCCGATGCCCATGGACCGACCCATACCAGCATTCTATTGCTGCTACCTCCTTAGATCAACTGTTCGTCCCAATAGTGTTTATGTAGGCTCGACGCCGAATCCAGGTAATTGTTTTCCTCCAGTCACGCGTGGAGAATGCTCACGCGCTCTTAGTGAGACGACTGCGTCAGCATAATGGAGATGCCAAAGGTGGTGCAGTCCGGACGAGTCGGGCTAGTCTTCGACCTTGGGAGATGAGCTGCATTGTTACTGGGTTTCCGAGCCATATTGCGGCTCTACAATTTGAGTGAGTTGGTGTTGATGCACGTCACGTGTGTATGATCACGTTTCAACAATGCCTTCATTGTCTTATTCCAGCGTTTCTGACTTGACTTTTTTCTACATCTTAGCACCAAAATGGCTCTATTCGTTGCACCAGTTACGTTCTGACTTCTCTAGATGGGCTTGGCAGAATCCACATATCACGACGCACATCCCAGCCGAGTCTCGAATCCAACACGCAGCCGGGAAGAAACGATCAGGCCCACCCAAGAGACCACGACATTCCGTTGCATCCCTCCTCTCAAACCTACATCTTCTCCTCCGCGTCCCCACATTCTCTCGATGGCCACTCGAACTGCGCTTTTTCTCCGAGGATGTGTATAAATCTTGGCTGAAGTGGTGCAAGTCCGCCGCCAAACCGATACGAGAGAGCATAAATATTATACCAGACTTCCCTCCGTTGAAAACCGAAGTTTCAGACAGCGACGAGAGTCCTAGGGCAAAGAAACGGAAACTCAGTCACGGCATCCAAGGATTGGCGGTTGCATACGAAAATGAAAAAGCCCATGTCGAGAAGGGGAAGAATATTGTGGACTTCGAGCGTGAAGGGTCCTGTGCGATATGCCACGACCAACTCGAGCATGGCGATGGAATCTATGCAATTTGTCCAGCACCCGCGTGCGAATCAGTCACACACATTACTTGTCTCGGTCAGCATTTCCTGAGAGATGATGAAGATTCTCTGGTCCCAATTAAGGGGAAGTGTCCAAGCTGCGGAACAGAGCACAGATGGGTTGACGTTGTCAAAGAGCTAACTTTGAGGATGCGTGGCCAAAAAGAGGTCGAGAAGCTCTTCAAGGTGAAGAGAGCGCGCACAGGGAAAGCAACGGCATCTCGGGCAGCTATCGAATCGTCTGACGAGGAAGACGAGATGGACGAGGAGGCTCAGCGACAAGAAATCGAAGACCAATTACGGGAATTGGCCGCGTCGGATCCAAGGCGAGAGAAAATGGTAGGCGACTGGCACGAAATAGACGACTCAGACGATTCAGACACGAGGTCAATCGATAGTAGGACCTCAGTAGCCTCTAGGCCCGCTGGAACGCAGGCTAAACAGCTGGCAAGGCTAAACGCAATCATCGAGGATAGCGACTGGGATGATGCAGAGATATTGGATTGAGAACGGACACAGATACTTTTGATGGGTTTTTACGACATACGATCCCCCTCATTCTTCAAGAACAATACTCATTCTCTTCTCTGGACGCCTCAAATCCGATCGGGTACCTGCGTTCGAACCCCTGTCCTCAAAATCCCACCTTTGCGCATCGCAATTCTTCAGCCTCGGCACGACGTCTCCAAGATAAGTATCTTTACTTCAATCCATCCTTCTTAGCTTCCTTCTGCCCTTTATCAAGTTGATATATCTCCATATCTATTTTTACAAACCCTTGATAGTGCCATACATTCCACCCGGACCCTAAAGGGCCGATCCTCCAATCACATCTCCGCATTCCATGCACCACCCTTTTCTGCCACCCCGCAGTCTCGCTTCCAGGCCTGTGTTCGGTTCTTCTCACCGACGGCTGTTTTGCCTGCATTGTCTTTTCAATCTCGACATCCGAATTGCGCGTCGGCACGCTTAAACAAAGCATCCTTGTTTCTTGATAGCGATGTTGTAGCTGCCAAGCGTATTGCTACTTTTCCCTATCTGGGCACAGACGGATGAGGAAGAAAAATAGCGGATGAGGATCCACTGCTCCCCGAGAAGTCTTGGACGACGAATGAGGGGCCGAGAAGATGAGGATGGGGTATATATGCCTCGGCCGTAATTCTTCTCGTACTACTATGCCAGTCCAATATGCCCTCTATCCTCTCCGTCTTTCTCGTCACCACATGCGCATCCTTTGTCACAAGTTTCTCAGGAGCACCCTACACAAACACAACTCACTCAGCATCAGCGCCAACAGTTACCATAAGGAATGGGTCATATACAGGAATTTACAATGAGCAATACAACCAAGATTTCTTCCTCGGCATTCCTTATGCTCAGGTTCGTACTCCTCCCCTTTGCCTCCTTTCTACACGACGCGTCCTCCACGTGGTACTCACTTATACGCCCCAGCCACCAATCAACGATCTCCGTTTCCGAGTCCCGAGAAGTCTGAACGCAAGTTGGAATGGGACGAGAGACGCGACAGCATGGCCGACGTTCTGTGTGGGGTATGGAGTGGATGATGAGGGCCATGATCTCTCGGAGGACTGCCTATACCTCAATGTCTTCAGACCCCACGTCTCCTCCTCGAACTCTAACATCTCCACGCCCAACTCATCACGCTCAAACGCGTCAAATGCAACCGCCAAATTGGAGACTGGATCGTTACCGATAGCAGTCTGGATCCACGGCGGCGGCCTCTTCATGGGCGGAACGAATGACCAACGCTTCAACCTATCCTTCATACTCAACACCTCGGTCTCTATCTCCAAACCCATCGTAGCAGTCTCAATCCAATACCGTCTCTCTGCTTTCGGATTTCTGGGGGGACAGGAAGTACTTGATGAAGGAGCGACGAATTTGGGGTTTAGGGATCAGAGGTTGGCATTGCATTGGGTACAAGAAAACATCGCTGCTTTCGGTGGTGATCCGTCAAAAGTCACGATCTGGGGGGAGAGTGCGGGAGCGCAGAGTGTTGGTGCTCACCTTCTTGCGTATAATGGTCTAGCCTCCTTTTTTCTTCTCATATTTACTAGCAGAGGACCTCGACACCAGGAGGCTGACAATTAGAATGAATAGGGAGAGATGATGGCTTGTTTAGAGGCGCAATAGCACAATCCGGCGGCCCCGCCGTCTCCTTCTTCCCCGTCGGTCTGTCAAATGGATACAACAGCACAGCCTACCAATCCGTCTACAACACTCTCGTCTCGAATACTTCTTGCTCCTCCCCATCATCCCAATTCTCCACCTCTCTCGAATGTCTACGCAATCTCCCCTTCAGTGAACTCAACAGCGTGCTCAACATCTCAACCAGCACTTCAGGATTTGGACCCTTCGTACCAATAATCGACAGTGATTTCATCCAGACGTGGCCAAGTTTGCAACTCGAAACCGGGAATTTCGTTAAAGCCCCTCTCCTAATAGGAACAAACACAGACGAAGGCACAGCATTCGGCTGCTCCTACAACGTATCTACGGACTCCGACTTCCTCGATACTCTCTCCTCTACCGGAATACCTCCAGATTCATTCGCAGGACGAGTAATCCCATACCTTTGGCCTAACATCGAAGCTCTAGGAATCCCCTCCCCAATCTCCTACCCCAACCTCTTCGCCTATGACACCACCCTCTCAACCATGCTCGGCTCCCAATTCCGCCGCCTAACATCCTACTTCGGCGATATAATCATGCACGGCCCCCGTCGTCTAACCTCTCATACCTGGAGTCGATACAACACCCCATCATGGTCCTACAGATTCGACGTCCGCCCCAACGGAAAAACTCCCGTAATTGGAGCTACGCATTTCTCAGAAGTAGCGTTCGTGTTTAACAACATTCTTGGGGTTGGGTACGACGTTAATCCATTCGGGAACCTCACCTCTTCTGAACAAGCTACATTCTTTGCTCTCGCAGATACGATGTCGAAAGCTTGGGTGAGGTTTATAGTGGATGGGGACCCGAATATTGGAGGAGCAGCATATTGGCCAGCGTATAATACTTCTGTTGGGGGAGGGGAGGGATGGAATATGGTGTGGACGGTGAATGGGACGAGTTATGTGGAGTGGGATACGTTTAGGGCGGAAGCTATTGGGTGGGTTGGGGATAACTTGCGGGAGGTGTATGGGCTTTGAAATTTGATGGAAATGATGAGTTCAAGTCAACTTGAGTCTTAAATATGCTAACCTTTGCTTCTTCGAGTATTTCTTTTGAAATATGGTGCGTGGTTTAGAGAGTTGCGCAAGTGTCTGGTGCTTGTTTGTCAAGTGATGAATTTTCTTTGGAGTGCAAGTGCTATATTCTTTCTCATCAATTCATCCGTTATTCAGTGCTGAGGTACGGAGGAAGTGTCCTCCCTCGTGTAAAGCTGCGTCCGATCTTCATATTTTGCTGTCAACGACATCTTCGTCGTCAATTCCCACCCATCCACATCCACATCCTCAAACCACAAAATCGCAGTCCTCCGTTTCCCAAGTAGGACCTTGATCAGATGGAATCCGCCACTTTCAAGCCCGTTCGCAAGCTGGTCATTTATCAAATAGCAACCTGTCGAAACGCTTCCCTCCTAGTTGGAGTAGCTGAGGCTGATATCGTTCTTGCTTTGATCAACGGAGTAGAGGGTCATATTATATACTCCCCCAAACGTCACGCAATTGCGTTTCGTATGCATGTATTTCGTCATTTTCGTGTACTCGATCGAGAATTCACTGCCAAACCACAGTGAGCAAATAAGAGACGATATAGAAGAAAGCTCCAGCAGCAACTTCACGAAACTATTAATCACATGTCGTGGATCAAGATAATCATCCCAGGATTCGGCGAGGCCTCTTGTGCGGGCCGCAAGGTCGTTGTTACTGGTGTCTTTTGTTTGAACAGCAAGACAGACTTGGCGAGATACTGTTGCGCCTTTCACATTATTTGCAAATACGCCCCGAAATTGTGTCTTTGTTGCTAATTTTCATTTGATTGTCAAGTTCTCCGGACGTTTTGCGTCTTCAATTTTTGCTCGCTTGGTATTTGTCTCTTGGAACGATCTGGGAGTATCCCGTCGAGACAGACCACTTGAGGCTAGAGTCTGACTTAAACATGGGAACACTAAGACTGCAAGTTGTGTGCGCTTTTATTTGTATATGTCATTGTACCAAAAATCTGCCTGGTTGCGACAGCTGGTGAACGAATCCGACACCGACTGTGCCGTTTCTGTGGCGCATGTGGAACAGGGGCTTTTATTGGTCCAGTCCAGGATGCCCAGCCTTACCAGCCACACCTGTTGCCTTTATTCGTGGCTGAGCGTTTGATCCTCCCTTATGCAGTGACACTCTCCAAGTCCTGAGCCTCTCGTTTTCTCTTCTATCATGTCGCATTGTTTGACTGCCGAACTGCTTCAATACACGGCAATCAAACCCTCCTCTAAACCGCCTGTACTCGTCCTAAAAATTACAAGATGGACGACGACCCCGTCGAATCCATCCGCGAATCAATACAAGGCTTCCTCAACCCACGCTTCTTCCTCGACTACCTAGAAGAAAAAGGAACAGAAATCCCCGACGAGCTCCGTCGCATGGTCTTGGAGTTTCCTGAGATAATTCCGGGAGGGAATGAAGAGATCGAGAAGATCATTGGGAAGCCGCCGAAGGAGTGGAATCCGTTGGATATGAGTGCGGAGGACACCGAGAAGATTCTTGATAGGTTTTGGGAGTATTGTGCTATTTATGTTGTTGGTGGGAAGGAGGTTGGGGACGAGGAATTCAGAGAGTGGGTGAAGAGTGAGGATGAGGAGGTGGGGAAGGGGAAGGGGAAGGGGAAAGAGATCGCCGAAGAGATCGCCGAAGAGATCGCCGAAGAGATCGCCGAGGAGGAGGAGGAGGAGGAAGAAGAAGAAGAGGAAATAGATGGGGAGGTGGGAGAAACTGGCGACGAAGAGCTCGATTTTCTCGAGAGATTGAGGACCCATCCTCTGTGGGACATTCTCAATAGCCCCTCGGCAGAAGCAGGACTTGCCGTGCCAACAGCACCACTTGACAGCTCAAAGCCGAAGACGGGATTCCAGTACGAACAATTGGATTGGTCGACAGATGCCTCGAGGCTCATCGTCCTGCATCCGGGAAGTCGCAACGACGACATCAAATGTACCCTGCAACCACTCCCCCTCTCCGTAATCGAGAACCCCGACGACAAATCCACACCCCATCCTTGCTACGAAGCACTCTCCTACGTCTGGGGTGATCAGACCTCCCCTCATATCATTCAGATGAACGAACGCGACTTCGAAGTTGGCGAGAACCTCTACTCCGCTCTCTCACATCTCCGACTTGAGGAACATGATCGCCTCCTCTGGATCGACGCCATCTGCATAAATCAATCCGATATTCCGGAGCGGAATTTTCAAGTTTCACGCATGGGACTCATTTACCGCGCCGCACTACAAGTAATCGCATGGCTCGGCCCCGCAACCCACGGCTCAGATCTGATTCTCTCCTTGCTCTCAGCCTTCCAAGCTTCTTCAGAAGGTTATTCACATCTCTTATCCCAAGAGACCAAGAATATCTGCAAATGTCTGTTCGGAGACGAAGATTTAAAAGCAGATGCAGAGCTGTTAGAAGCTCGCCGTGGATATCTCCATATGTTCTGGGACCAATTCGACCTACTAATCTCCCGCCCCCTCTTCACCCGCTCCTGGGTCGTCCAAGAAATCGTCCTCGGTCGCCGCGTATCCATCCATTGCGGGACGAGAAAAGTATCTTACAATTCCCTAGTAGCAGCAGTAGCACGTGCCTTCACCATTCGAAAATCCTACGAAATCAATATACACGTTACTCTTCAACCTGGAATGGCGAAATTCTCATCCTTCGTCTTGCTCCGCGACGAACTCCGAGCCTCTCAATCAGACCAAGAACTCCCACTCTACCAGCTCGCATCTCGCTTCGGCCGTCTCCAAGCCACGAACCAACGAGATAAGATATACTCTTTCCTCGGTCTTTCATCTCATCTCATCAAAACTGGCAAGCCCCACAGTAACTTAGACTTCGAGCCCGATTACTCGAAGTCAGTTCTAGATCTATTTCGCGATTTCGCATTGTTTTGTATTAAGAAATACAATAATCTCGATATCCTTATTTTGCCGTATCGTCATGATGCAGATCATCCTTGGAAGGAAGGATGGCCTTCTTGGGTTCCTGACTGGGAAAGGAGAGGAATTCGAGAGATGGATTTTTTGAATATTGAAACGGCGGGAAGGAAAACGTTTCGAGAATACTTCTGTTCGGCAGATGATGGGCGAGATATCGAGATCATGACCTCCCCCGACAATAGCTTCCTGGCTCTCCCGGGCTACGATTTTGACGAAATCGCTGAAGTCGTTGGTGGAGATGTTTTTGAGGAACCAAGCCAGATTCCAGGATTGAACTCAGCATGGACAACCTGGCATCGTTTCAGCACCTCCCCATCATCATCCTATCCCCAAGTCTACGACGATAACGAGGAAGCATTCTGGCGTACCCTAGTAGCAGACTCCAATGGCGAGGGTGAGGTCGCACCAGAGGAGTTTGGAACAATGTATAGACGGTGGCGCGTAGGTTCAGGTCTCAAGCCCGGCTCTCTACCTGGAGAATGGATGCCTAGTCCGCATTATACTGATGAGGAAATGGAGTTGTGGGGAAAGTTCTGCATGGGATGATGGATGGGGAGATCTTGGGCGTTGCTGAGGATGAGGGGATTGAGGTTGGACCTGTATGGTTTTGTTGATGGGAGTGGCTTAGGAGTACCACAACGAATAAGCGAAGAGGCTTTCAGGGTGGAAGCAGGTAAGTGATGATTCTTCTCGTCTGCTGGTTCAGCACTTTGACTTCTTCAGCAGCACTTTTCTGAGGAACCGAGACCTGTGGTCGATTTTAAGCAGCCACATTACGTGGCAGTGCATGGGATGATGGATGGGGAGATCTTGGGCGTTGCTGAGGATGAGGGGATTGAGGTTGGACCTGTATGGTTTTGTTGATGGGAGTGGCTTAGGAGTACCACAACGAATAAGCGAAGAGGCTTTCAGGGTGGAAGCAGGTAAGTGATGATTCTTCTCGTCTGCTGGTTCAGCACTTTGACTTCTTCAGCAGCACTTTTCTGAGGAACCGAGACCTGTGGTCGATTTTAAGCAGCCACATTACGTGGCAGTGCATGAAAGGCAGCCGCGCACACCAGGCGTGACAGAACTCCAGGCTCTGGTCGCTAAACTTTAGCGACGGACACTAAAGTTTCAGGGTGCTACTCACTAAATTCCAGGCCCTGGCTCCTGGGATTGGAGCACCCTCTCAAGCATCATATTTCCACGATTGCAGCGAGGAGATAAACGCATGAGGTTTGATTGAGATGCCTCACGGTTGGTAGGGTTGTGTATACTTGATGGCCATGGGTCATGATATTCACAGTGGTAGTCATGCACTGCGACATTCGCTCTCGCATGAGTCTCTTGAAAGCCTAGTTGTTCTTATACATTTGATCCAATGACCCTCGAGGTCCTCGGCGGCATCCACAAGTTCAAATTGATGATGCATTATGTCTCAGATCGTGCA
>FJOG01000008.1:101630-154327 GCA_900073065.1 Phialocephala subalpina | reverse complement strand
CCGCTTTCATTGCAGAAGTTGGACAGCCTCGGCCACTGTACAAACTGAGGCTTGCATTTTCTTGTATACCAATTCTTTTCTTTTTCATGCTGCGCCTCATATCGGTGGATAGATAAAGGTACAAAAGACGCTGGCTCTACTCACCCGCTTTGCACGTGTATCTCAAGGACGATATCTCCTTAACATTGCCTTCAACCATGTCGCGCTCACTGCTCAAATGCCTACCTTATTTTCCTACTTTGTTATTATCATATCAAACACACCTAAAACGATCGCGTCTCCGGTTCCTTCACAGTTTACCGACTGGCTACATGGCCAATTACTGCCGACAGCTGGGAGCGATCTCCAAGGCGAGCTCACGTGCTACAATCTACCTTACGGTGGAATCGGCTTCCTCTCGCAATCTAGACCTATTATACCGTCGTGACCTTGATATATGGAAGAACTCCCGTCTTCCCTCGACCTTTCCACAAACTCAAACATTCTGGGTGGGACGCTTTTCTTGCAATCATCGGAATTATAGGATCTGTAGTAATTTCTGGTATGAATATGGGAGCTTGCCGCCATCGGCGGCAATTCGTGTGTATTGCATTTTGGAAGCTCACTATATCTTTCACACTCTGCTCGATAACGCTACACCAAGCTATGGAGGTTGACGATGGTTACGATCTTGTAAATTGCCGCGATAATTGCAAGTTGATATTGTATTGCTAACGATACCAAAGTACAACCCTCCTACGGCTCTCTGGTGGCTTCTTGTTTACTTTATTGGTACCTTGACAGGAATGACCGGTCTTATGTACTTGGTCAAACAGCTCTTTATGCGACAAAAATCGATCCGCATCATAACGGGTGTCTTCGCATTCATAGCTTTCATTCCACTCGCCTTTTAGACTATCTTCACCTTCGTTTGGGCCTCGATACTCGGCTTTCAAGCAACCTGGGCAGCGTTGAAATGGTCTTGGTCGTATTTTCTTTTCTTTGTATATGCCCGCGACAGCAGTAAAAGACCGAAAGTGGCCGGCTAGTTTTGAGGCAGTAAAATGTTGGATGATCTATTGTTTTATTTTTCGAAGGCGACTGCTATATTTGGTTGGTTTGACGCGTTCTATTTCGATTGGGTTCTGGCTTCGATTGCGGGGAATTGGGCAGGGCTGCCGAGTAGTGATACCATGATTCTTTATTAAGTTTATTTTGCGTCGAAGCGATTACCGATATTATCCACTTAGTTGCACTTTAGAGATGATAGCCAGTGCAGGCTTGGGAGTTGTCCTGGTCGAATGCACTCTGATGCGCGAGTGCGGGGTCAGAAAGCTCGCTAAGCTAAGGGGTAATGACACGCGGCATCTGGGACATGAGTGTCTTGGTACGTCACGAAAGTTGCCAATCAGTCCATACTACATTCTTGGGGTGACATATTTGGTTGGCTGAACTCCTGTCCCAGCTTCGTCCATTTCACTGACCGGAAGAGTAGTCTTTCTTCCCAGCGGGCCAGCCACGATCCTGACCCACTGCTTTTGTCCGATACAACAAGAACAGGCGACCTTCAAGGCATATATATGCCAAAAGGATGGATATAATTGTTCTCAGACTGGAGATAAAAAGTGTTCTCTGATCGAGACTTCCACACCAATCCCGCCCCTTTCGGAAGTATATCACGAAGCATGCCCTCGGAGGAGAGATCATTGGGATGCAAGCTTGACAAGCCCAAATTTGCCCCAGAGCTCCGCCCCGATTGCCTCGATGGATCGACCCCGTGGATGGCGATATTATTGAGCTTCGGCCATGGAGTATTCAGTAAAACAGGAAGGATATGCGCAAAGAAGAATGAATCCATTGGTCTTTCAGCTTTATTTCGGTGGCCCTGGGCTGGAAGCCCCTTTCCGTCTTCGAGAGGCTCCTTTCCTTGTTCAAATATCAAGGATTCCAGCGTATCACTGGTCGCCGCGATGAAATCTGCGATCTCGGAGTATCTCTTTTCTTCCCTTGCCCTGGACCATCGGTAATCTGTTGCATCCTTCTGGCCAATTGTTCGAATGACGAGATGCCGCAACGAAGTGCATTGTCCGGTCAACTCACTGAGATGGCCATGCATAGGCCCATCGTGTCGCACTAAAGGCCTTCCATTGATATCTTCTGTCTCGGATATTGAGGCAAGGTGCGAGATATAGCTCAACTCCTCGTCTAGTCCGTCTCGAAGCTGGCCGAATCCTTGGACGTTATCAATCTCGAGGAACACCAGTCGTGAGGATGCCGTCACGATCGCACGGAAGAATGCATACGGCATTCTGCCACCAATTTTGACCGACGTCGCGGTTTGGAACGGAGCCAGAGGTATGATCGGATGCTGTTCTCGATTGAAGGAACAGATATCGACCATCTTAATTCGTTTCAAAGATTGAAACCCCTTAGACATTCTCTTTTGGGCACGTTCTGCTTCTTCCCAGGTGTGAAAGGTACATTGGTACGTCCAAGTCAGAGCGATAACCAAAAGTCCAAGCGCGGAATTTTCGATCATAGTGTTTATGAAACTTTCCTGCCGCCGTTGAAAATTTCTCGCGCGAGAATCTTCTACCTTTCGGAGTGGATTGTTGCCTTGAACCATGCTTCTTTGGTAGATGGAGAGGAAGAGACCTTCGTCATTGTGACAGCTGATATCGACACGATGGTAGAGAATGGACAAACCGCGCGCATGCATGGTCCTGGAGGTTCGAACTGCCAACATGTTAGCAACACTTCCGAAAATGTCTGGATCATAGGGAAATACCTAGCCTTGCAAGATCTGCGGGATCACATTGTCGCATAACCTCTTGCTGCAACTCGCAAGCAAGAAGACCAAAACGTGGAAAAGACATTTAGGTTATAGGATGTCGAACCAAATTCGCACAACACACTTTGCGAAGGAAGGGGCTGCACTTCGATACCCACTACAACAGCCGATTGCCTGCTGGATTATAACAAGAAGGAGCGATGTAGACTTACATCATTCCGGGTATTCTTGCTTACTTCTTGGCCTCACTCAGCAGCTCAAGCTCCAGCAGCTCCGCTCGATATTGTATGGCGGCCGCAAGACCATAAGACCATGAAGCGCGGAGGGTTCATCAACACCATCTTGGCGATATTTCATTCATCGCCAGTGGTTCCAACGATGACGCTCCATGGAATAGGCACACATGATTCTGGCTAACCTCGACGACTACTCAGCAGGTCAGCAACTCGCCCCATGGAGACACACGTGACCGGCTGAATAACCAGTGGAAGTTTTGTCTACCGACCTGAGAAGCTAGCTAGGGGCCCTGCACATGCATAGACGAGCACTGCAGGTCGTGGAGAGCTTCAAGTGAAACATTCCTAATTTAATATGGCAGTCGAGGGTCGGCTCTAGGGCGGATGGTGACAATTCCGCCGTTGCCGCCCCACCGTCAAGTTCGCGCTTACGGTACGGCCCGGAGCAGTAAAGTCTTTCTAGCGGCCAAAATACTGCCAGCTTCAGTTCCTCAGGTCTTGATTTGTTCCATTTTTCGTTGCGGAAATATCTCTGAAAGCGGCTCTCTCCATTTCCTTCAAGTGCGATGAGTGGACTTGATATGCAGAATTGTTGGATTTATGCATCTGGCGAGACCTGTATGGCCAAACCCCACATACCCAGTCCGAAGATTCCGTAGGAGATTTGGTTCACGTTCTGTATGGAAAAAGTCTCACATCCTGTCCCAATTAGTAGTTTGAGACGCAACTTCGCGATTCCACCTAGTCTGGGCTGTATCCGACCCGCTGAACGCAACTTCAACTTCAACGATACCTAGAATAGCCTCATCCTCGCTATCTCTCATATCTAGTAGCCTTTCGACTACAATGCCGAGTTTCACTACCTCAATTTTTACAGCTACTTATTCTTCAATATCGAGTTCTAGTCCCACCGTGGCAGCTCCTGGGATACCGACCTCACTGGCCATCGACCTGTATAATGAAAGAACCTGCAATGCGATTCAAAGCTCGCCTCCAGCTATTTATCATCCCAAACACGTGTTATTATTTACCTCGTGGGGTGCCGAGCCAGGCGTCTTCACTCCAGCGGCGGATGGAAGCCTCACCACAACATACACAGTCTCTTATTGGTTGCTAGATGCGGGTCTTCCAGTGGGGGCACATGCACGAGTTTTCCATTCTCACACACAGCGGACTATGCTCAGTGTGTGGATATATGGGTCACAGCTGGGATAAGTATGGTTTGCCTATAAAGCGTATACCGAACGATCTTTTGCACACCCAAATTTTGGACCAGTTCTCTGCCAGTCTTTACATCAACATTCCTCAGCTGCTCAGAAGGGGTTACTATTGCTCTCTGTGCACCGATGCGAGATATATATATCGCCAGAATATATTTCTCGGAAACCCGCCAGCTGTTTCTGTGTTTCCAAGCGTTGGTTTTACAGCACACCCAAGCAACAACGTCGCCTACGAAGCCCGAGGCCTATAGGGTGGAGTGTCTTTTGGATGTCAATCCTCATGTAGCTCCAAGTTCCAAGCCCTGTGATACATTAGGAGGGCTGTGGCTTTGTGGGTTTGTGGTTATAGCAGTTGAGGATTTCGAGTTCCACGATCAAGGTTGGCATGGTGTGCAGAGCTTATTTCGAATATTCAGCCCGCGTGTCAGCGGTCGATCTCAGTCTATCTTATGCTTTGCGCCGGTCATGAGTTGCCTTTTATTGTTCAATTCATTGATATATTGTTTCAATTTGTTTTGGGATCGTTTCATTCGAGTCGCTATGGATCTACATTCCTCGGGGGTTGCTGAGTGGCAGCGCAGCCTCGAACAACACCAGCATAGATTTAGGAAAACCAAAAAATAAATCCTCAGGCTCATTTGATTGTTCCTCAATTCTTCCCATTATCACAATGCAACGTCCTACTGCATTGCGCTTAGCCTTGCTATTTGCAGTAGCCAGGGCTGATATTTTTGACGAGACTCTCTGTCGAAGCATCTATGTCACAGTATTTGATGATGGAAGCCCTCCACCGGAGACATATGTGCTTTCTTCGTAAGTTATCACTTCTGACTTGAGACTTGTATGCTGAATCCCTCCGACAGGGAAACATTTTGGCTCGCAACTCCCCCATGTCCTACCCCTGATCGAACGCCGCCAAATATCGAAGGTAGTACGACGATGCGATCGGCTTTGCCTTCATACCCGAATGTTTGGATATCAGCCACGCTAGCATTGCTTCCAATTATCCCAACTCTCCCAACTCTCCCAGTGGTCAACAGTCTGTCACCGTCGCCACAACCTCCCCTTACGCCTTACATAACGATTCCTTATCCACTATCCACAACCTCCCCTTACGCCTTACATAACGATTCCTTATCCACTATCCAACAGGAGTACAACCCAAAATGCTCAGGCGAGAACATCAACACAAATCCTAGCTCCCCCAATGTTACTTTCCTCCCTGAAGCTTGGTGCCTTAATTGGGACAAGCACCATCCTTGCTGTCCTACCTGCATCATCGCCACTGCTTCCATTTTCGATGATATACAATCCTTCGACGACTGTGTCAGTTCAAGATGTCTTGTCATCCTCATTCGCAGATCCCGGCTTGATGCCAGCTCATTTGGCGTCCTCACCAGATTACATCGCATCGGAAGCCACGACTACACCTGCGATCAGTTTTCAGACAACACCTGGGCAGGAAGCCCAATCACTTCCCATTCCTTCAACAGGAACAAACACGGGTTTTGCGCTCCACTCATCCTCTATACCAGAAGACAGTACTCGAGATGCGAGTACGTTCGAAACTCTAATTCTTCTCTCAAGCAGTCCAGGTGAACTGAGCACCATCTTCAACATTCAATATTTATCGTCGCTGAAAGGACAAGCAAGTGCATTCGTCTCCACAGCATCACCAGAAGTGTCCCTCGTCCCCTCATCAACTCAAACGTCGAGCTCATTTGCGGCTTCATCGAGTGCAGCTATTTCACCACCTACATTTCCAGAGTGTGGCTCCTTTGTGGTAGCAGAAGGCGCTTTGGGAACAAACTCTCCACCTTTCACCGCTCAAGAACTATACTTCGGCGCAGGATACACCGAAGACCCAAACAATCCTGGAAACCCTGGCGGCAAGTCCCAAATCACAGGCGAAGCACTCACTGTGGACTTGCAAAGTAGCGTTTCTGAAGAAGCTTGCTCGGTTGTTGAGTCGTGCTTTAGTTTTGGATTGCAATACTCGATGCTAAGTGTTGATTTGCATCTGCTGGAAATATCGGACAATAAAGTGCACTGGGAGTGTGTTGGGTACCCTCAAAATGTCGGCACTGGCGAATTTTTCACCGTTCAAAATGCGGCGGCCGTAGTTGCGTATGGGTATGACTTTGTATTACCGCCTACGTCCTCTGTACAGGCCCAAATACCTTCCACGAGCCTGGAAGTCATAGTTCTGCCATCAACACAGATTTTGATGTTGCCCACGATGATCAGTCCATTTTCGACACGTGGTTCCATGCCGTCTTCTACTCCTGGAATCACTCCAACCACTGATGGCGTCTGTGGTGGTAGTATTTCATGTCTGGGCTGGGTCTCTGGTGGAGTTCCTGCTCAATGTTGTTCGAAATATGGCTTCTGTGGCGCGACCGATGTGTACTGTGGAGCTGGTTGTCAACAGAATCTCGGCCTTTGCGGAATGCCTTTGCCTTCATACACGTCACTCCCACCTTCTTCTCTAATGAGAAGCACTGTTAAAGTTGCTGCTGAGTCGCCTACGGCCGTGGCATGTGCTGGGGCCCCTGCGTTGGCTCAATACAGTTGCGGCAAGCAATTTACGGAATTGGGCGAGTACACTTTTCAATGGGATCTACTCTTTTTCGGCTCCTGTTTTACCGAGGATCCCACTAATCCTGGCAACGATCCGGGCGCTCCTGCTATAACAAAAGATATGTCCGCTGGGACTATTGGGGCCATGTTGGACATCACTTGTAATGTGTTGAACAACTGTATGGAATGGGCTATTCCCCAAGCTTATGACAATGTCGATTTGCATCTGTTGAGAGATTCTCCAACTTCGGCGCACTGGGAATGTATAGCTTACTACGATAATGCTGGCGGCGATTATTACAACGTTGCGAATCCGGCTGTTATACTCGCTCTTGGATACGATGTTGAATAAGAGTAATATGGGGCATAGGGGAGGGCATCGATTGGCTGATCGCGAGGATGAGTCTCGGGACATTCATAAGGCGTTTGTGTATTTGTATTCGTGTGTCATGAATAAAAGTTGCTTGATAGCGAACACGGATACAAATGAGATTTTTTTTTCTCTGCTTTCCGCCCTAGTAGTTCAGTTAGTTGATATCTTGCACTCATTCTTCATTGCCTTGAAGCAAATATTAACCTCGGTTCCAGAGCTGCAACCTGCTAAGTGATTCTCTGCACGTGACCAGCAAAGAACTTGGTATTGTTGTTTGCTAACAACTTAAAGAACAAATATCGTGAAAGGTGGAAGTACCATTCCTCACAACTATTCCATGTAAATTAATATCTCTAATAGAAAGATACTTAGTGATTGTACAATGTATTATCATGAGATGTTGAATGCGAGCCCCTATTCACAGCCTCGCTTGTTTTCATCTCTAGAAATCTGAAGGCAAAAAGACTTAGAATCCCAATGTGATCTCCCCCCCCTCCAATGTTTTGCATGTAGTTAAACTCTTTTGATGCCCTTTGTTTCATTTATTGACCTTTTACTTTGTGTAAAGTCCATCGCGCGCGAAAGACTATGAATCTTCTCAAAGAGCACCCATCAAGCTTTCTTATCGGAAGCCAAGATCCGATTCCTCCATAAAGCCGGAATAACAGCTTGAAGTTCTTGGGTATGTATATAAGATGCAAAGATCAATCATCCTGAAATGGCAGGACATTGATACTAGCAACACTTTCCTTCTCAAACTGCCGAGGGTCACCCGAACCCTCTCACCTTCTCAACACTTCAAAGTCTGAAGAATCACGCATGCATAATGCGCGTTGACAATATGTCAGCGCCTCACTTTAGGGCCATATCATCGATCTAATGAGCTTTATCCTTTGAACCCTTACTCTGTGAACGAAACCAAACCCGCAACTAGATAAAATCCACACGCATGCAATTCACTGTCAAGCGGGTGAACTGCTCCCCTTTCTTATTGGTAAGCCTCATTTCCTTCTTTCGCAAGACAAAGGCACAATTAATTTGCCGGATTTCGTCGGTTTTAAAGGGTAAGTGCTTCAGACCTCAATTGTCAATACCGTGACTTTCGCTCCGATGTTCGCAGAATGCTGACACGCACGTAGCAACACCAAACACGTAATAATGGCGCAAACACAATTTCCCCAAAACTTTGAGGCAAGGAAAGTAGCAATCCTTTGCCAAAATGCCTTCTTCAGCCTCGTGCCTCGAGCTGTGCAAGAGCAATACATCGCTTCCTTGCTCAATTCCCACTCGAGAATGTTCCAAGAGGGGAGGGAGATTCAGTCTGATTCCAACGACAGCTCATCGACTTCCCCTATGCCTCCTTTATGCAAGAACGTAATCAGGAGCTATTCGCGTCCATTATCTCATCATCTGTCCAGAAATAGCGAGAGCAACCCATAATAAAATCTTCACCAGTGTTGTCTCATCGTTCATCCCAATACAGCGACAGCAACCCCACATTTGGCTCTTTGCCAGTCTCGTCTGATGCTCCGACCCAAAATGGTGGCAGCATCCTTACAACAGCTCATTCACCAGCCTCGTCTCATCTTTCGTCCCGATACAGCGAGATCAACCCCACAATAGGCAAGACCACCACCGACCGCAGCCTCGCCCTCAACCTCGATGGCTATAAAGTCTCTCCTCCCCCTCGACTCTCCATCCTTCTTACACAACGACCTTCCTCGGCCTCAAACTTTATCTACCTCTATCCCACGTACCGATACCTCTTCAACTACGATACCATTCGTTGTTTCATCATACACAACCACGCTCCTTTCTACAAACACAATCAATACAAGCACAAATAGCACACAAGCTCATCACCTATCCACACCGATACACTTTCACCCTATTCTTCCACGAGTCGACACCCCTCCACTTCACCATCATTCTTCAAACGCACAGCCTTCCGGAAGCAAGAATAGCTATTCAGCAGCTGACTACCCGGCTTCCAACTATTCGCAAGCATTATCAAGAACAGTACTTGACCCCCAAGCACATACACAAGTCAAGATGAAGCTCGAGGAACTCAACGACGACGGCCTCCGCTTCCCAGCCTCTCAAACTAAGACCTTCGAGTACAATATGGATAGGGAAATGAATATGGGAGGTGAATCGAACTCTGTCTTCAGCGACGTTCCAATCTCTCCTTCAACACCTCTCCTTCTTTCTGTCACAAAGTTGAGCTCTCGATTCGAGAACATGGATCTCAACTCCCCCATGATAGACGAAGAGTCTGACTCCGAGTGTCTGACCGTCTGTGCCAAGTCCCCTGAGCCCGAAGTTAACGGTGGACTAGTCGAAGACCCCAAGTTTTTGAGCCTGCAAGATATGGAGAGCATGCTCACTAAAGCGGGGCGAAAGATAAAGCTCGAGTGGCTCGGTACTAGCTCCTTTTACATTGAGGCGGGTCTTCAGACTCAAATGGAAGTAAGTCCTCCTTTCCCTCCCTTTCCTTCTTTTCTTGGCAGATATTATAGAACGGAGCTAACAGAACTTCAGGGCGAACTCGATAGACTAATCGAATACCGACAATACCTCACCGAATGCCGAGAAGAACGACCGTACCACCCACAGCCCTACATCGAGCTCGGTGTGGTAGACAATAAACTCGGGTTCAGCGACGTCGCGGCAGGTAATGGATACCGAGCTCTCATCCTTGTCCAGTGTGGGCTCAGGAAATACAAGCGCAAGGTTCATCCTCCCAATGTTGGTTTGATTGTTCGAGATATGATCGGGCAAGACTTCTTGAGCAAGAGACAATATGCACAAAACCCAACAAGAATCCCACAAGCTTTGATCGATGATGAACTCGAAAGTCTCGAGTGTCAAGCATACAAGATCATCCTCGCCGCACTCATTGGATGTGCTGCATTCTACGATGGAAAACTCCGGGCTAAGGCTGCGATCAAGAAATATCCACACGATGCAGGACTTCGGGAGTTGCAGGCAGACTTGGAGTTGGGGTACTCCGAGCGGCTGGCAAACTTGAATGAGATGGCCAAGAACGCCGAGGCTTCGGAGATCACATATGCCAGCAGAACTGGAAAGATCTTTCAGAAGCCCTATCCTTGGATGGATGCAAATTTGTTTAATCGCACACAGGAGGAGGTTGATAAAGTCAACAGCTCAGACCCTGAGGCTGCGTGGAAAGTCAAGCCTCTGTTCTTCGGCCCATTCTCGGAACAGCCAGAAGCAAAGAAGGGAGGCAATGTTGGACCACTTGGCATCTTTGCGAAGCGGGACATCGAAGACGGAGAAGTGATCATGGTAGACAAGACCCTGATGGGCGTCTCGAACATTCCATCAAGCAAGCACCAGCACTGTGATGCCTGCCATGCAACTTTGGTTTATCCATACGTGAACCCGAAGAACATGGTCAAGCCAGAGTGCTGTGGAGTGGTCACATACTGCTCTGGGGACTGCCACGCCCAAGCTATGACTGCATACCACAAGATCTTGTGCAAGAAGGACTTCGACTGGATCTACAAGAATAAAAACATCGAGAAGGACGGCGAAAGCAGAGCAAGTTGGCGACCAATCTTGTTCCTCCGACTCATGGCGATCGTCTTCACCGGTATGAAGAAGTCTCGTGGCAAGAACAAGATCGCGCATCCTCTCCAACATCCCTACATCTCTCGCATGGCGGCCAACTACAAAGCCCTCCAGCCAGGCGACCTCTCGGGCACAACTCATGACTGGCAATTTTGGGAAAACACTGTAGCACCAACCCGCATCATAATGGAACTCGGCATCGACATCTTCCTCGACCAAGCATACACACCAGAAGTCCTCCAAACAATCTACTGGCGCTTCGAAAACAACGCCAACATGGCTACAACCTCCATCAGCGGATCAAAAGCCCAAATGATCGCCATCAACCCTAACTATCTGTTCCTCAACCACTCCTGTGATCCAAATGTTTCATGGCATGGCGCGATCCCAAATGCTGAGGTAGGAGTTGATTGGTTGAGAGATCGAGATAGGGTTGTTCAACAGCCTGGTTCGAGTACTGTTTTCTGTGTCGCGGGGAAGGACATCAAGAAGGGCGAGGAACTGAAGATTTCTTACATCGGTGATCCGAAGGGGAATTCGAAGGAGAAGAATGGAGATCGAGAGAGCAAGCGAGCCCATCTCGAAAAATGGTTCGACAACGGTTGCGGTTGTGATCTCTGCGAAGAGGAAAACAAGAAAGGGCTTTACAAATCTTAAGGCACGCATGTGCGAGGAGATAACGGAATTGTTCGACATTTAAGTCTGTATCCAACTAGACTTAAGTGTGAGGACGATGCGATGTGTTCAGCGATGATTTGACAATTCGATACTTCTGCGATACCTAGGTCTTCGATGGGTTTCTTTTTGGTACTGGTGGTCTGAGTCTGGATCTGCGTTGCATTTAGTGGGTTGCATAGAGCATGGTCTGGATATGAAGCGTTGCTATGAAACGACGATAGACTGCGAGGACGATTGAGGGATCTGAAAACTGGTATTGAGATGTGTTTGAGGTCTTGCGCTGGATTTGAGGGGTTGCGGACGTCCTCTTGTGGGGTTTAGGGGAGTGTGGTATATGCGATGCATTTTGCGCTGAATCAAAATTCGATGATCTTCTTCAATAGTCTTTTCGTGCTGCTGTGAATGTATGACCTGAAGAGACATGTGAGCATGGTTTAAAGAAGTGACGATGTACGAAGGTCAAACCTTGCTTCTATGTTCCAACTTTTAACGATGCTCTGTCAAGTCAGTAGCGACGGAGACTTTTCGTGGACTTTTTGTACGCCCTTCGAGCTAAAAGTTATCAAGCATTGCCAATCCATTTTCAACCTGACTAAGTTCTTACCTTACCAAGGGAGAATTGTTACAAAGCAATATTTCGAACAGAAATTTAGAAATCTAGAAAACGCTGCCACTTCACGTTGGAGAGAACCAAATTCAACCCACTCTAGCACGTGACCCATTCCAAAAGTCTCCAACACCAACAGCATCTCGCTTGTCCACCCAGCCCCTTTTCCAGCATACTCTACCATGTCTCCCCCCAAGCATTTCCTCATCGCCGGCGCAACAGGCCGTCAAGGCGGAGCCGTCGTCACCGCTCTCCTCTCCGACTCCTTCCGCATCAACCCCAAGAACGTCTGGGCCATAACCCGCGACGCAACTGGTGCATCAGCACAGCGCCTCCTTTCGAAGTGGCCCGGTATCAACATCGTCGCTGGCGACTTGAACAATCCCTACACACTGTTTGAACAACTAGGCAAATCCATTCTCCCACAAACAGCCGTCTTCCTCGCACAAGCTCATGGACCTACCGAGCTGTCGGACGCAAAGGGATTCACTGATGCCGCTTCCTCGCACGGCGTTGCGTATTTCGTCTATTCATCTGTTGATCGTGGGGGTAGGGAAATCAGCGATTCGGACCCGTCGTATTGCAAGACGTTTTCTGATAAGTTCCATATTGAACAGCATCTTAAGAGTGTTGCAGGCGGAGGGAAGGGAATGGATTACACGATCCTTCGTCCAACGTGGTTCGCGGATAATGCACATTGGGGATTTCCGGGAAAGCTTTGCATGACGGGATGGAGAGATTGGATGAAGGGGAAGCGGATGCAAGTTGTTACGACGAGGGATATTGGGAGATGGGCGGCGGAGGGGTTGGTTAGGCCCGATAGGACTGGGATTCGCAATGAAGCCTTGTCGATTGCGAGTGACGAGCTGAGCTTCGAGGATATTGACTTGATCTTTAAGAGGAAGACTGGGAAGGGAGTGCCGGTGACGTTTAGGTGGGCTGCTAGCTTGATGATCTGGTTGGTGAAGGATTTGAACACTATGTTCAGTTTCATCAATGAGAGGGATTATGGTGCAGACTTGCCGTGGTTGAAGGAAAGATTGGAACCGACGACCTTTGAGCAGTGGGTGGACACAATTCCTTTCTAGTTGGTGGGTGATTGTTTTTGTATATTGTGGTTCCAAGCGTGTTGAGGTGTCTCATTATCGCCCAATGGGATGAGGATATTAGGATAACCCAGATCCCATGATCTTCTGCAATAACTTCTTCGGGGTTTTTGTCGATGTATGGTTCGTTTGAGGAGGAGACCTAAGCAAGTTTTTAAGCATGATGTAGACAACAGAGGAGGTGTAAGGCAGGATCTCCTACACCTCTTTGACCCCTACATATATCTCTTGTCAAGAGACACTGTCCTTTGCCATTATGTATATCCCAATTATATCCATTCGCAAGTCCCATCGTCATAGATGATCTTGGAGGTTGCGTTGTATATTGGTCAACGTTGAGTACCCTCGTCCCAACAACGTTCAATTGTTCCAAGCAGCAGTAGCAGACCGGCAGTGGCAGATTCGGTGAAAGCCGACAAGTTGAACATCGATAGACGAGAGAGCCCCAAATGTGCTATGCTCTGCAATGTCGCTTCATGTGCGGCATCGTTCAACATTGGAGGGATCGCGGACGGGCTGGAATGGACGCGTCTGTCTCGAGCAGTCTTCAAGGTATTGTTCGCCATTGGTCGGAGCCGGAACTCCCAGACACAACGTTGGCGATGGAGTAAGCTTGTTTAGCACGCTTGAAAATCGTACGTTCAATTCGTACTCGAGGTGAAGTTGTGGAATTGCAAAGAAGCAAAGGAGCAAAGGTGAGGATCGCGAAACTCACGCCCGCCACTCACTCTCAGCCACACTTTCAGCCACACTTACAACTTAGCCAATAGCGGGGTAAATCGCGCGGTAGAGAGGATGCTCAGAACAAACCTTAAGAGGTAAACACTCCTGTATTGATTCAACATTTATATCTCAGCATTCCCATGTCTCTAATCTTTCCTTACAGCCTCAAACAAAGTCGCACTAGCGTCCAATCTCTCACTCGGATACCAAACCTTCACAACCTCAAGCCCCGCTTCCTCCAAAAGCACCTTCCACTGCTTCTCCGTCCTCTCTTCTGCAGCGAACATCGCCATCATACTCAAGTCCACCTCTGCATTGAAAAGTGGTACATATTTCTCTGGCAAGAAATTTTCGTTCAAAAGCAAGACACTGTCCTTCGTCATTGCCTCTCTGATGTTCTTCAGAATCTCCAAAGATTGCTTGTCAGGCCAGTCGTGCAGTACTGTTCTCATATAGTAGACTCTAGCACCTTTGACTGGCTGCGGTGTGAAGAAGTCGTATTTCATTCTCTCAATAGAAGAGGAAAGGTCTTTGATGTCCTCAATTGCAGCAGGAAGGTCTTGCAGTATCAACTTCCCAGGGAGATTCGGGAACCGAGAATGAAACTCGGCCAAGTCATGTCCAAGTCCTCCACCGATGTCGATCAGAAGTGGTGTATCAGGTGAATTGTTGCCGAAGCGTTCTTCGACAGGGAAGAACTCGTACCAATGTTGGCCACGGTCCATGCGAGTGAGGGCCATATGGGCGTTGAAAGCTGCTTGCTGAACAGGATCGGTCTTCAGCCATTCCCAGTAGTGGACTTTGGTGTTGAATGCGTATTGGAAGGGGCCGCTGAAGGTGTCGGTTGGGTTCTTGTAACCTGTTTCGCGGAAGTAGTCTGCGAGCTTGACAAGGATTTGGGAGTGCGTTGCTCTGCGGCGATGTTAGTTGCTACGTCTTTTGTGACCAGAAGAAAGACTCACAGATGTGTGATAGAGGCTTGTAGTGGGGACCCAGTGGCAAAGAAGCCTGTCTTGGGAGTCGGAACGTAGAGGTCCACATCAAGTTCTTTTGCAAATCCAAGGGGAATCAGGAACCTCATGAGTCGGGCTGCAAGCTTTCAGTCAAACGCCTCTATTTTTTGGTAATGAGGACCTAACTTACTGATCAACAGCGGGTCACCATCTGTCTTCTCTCCCAAGCCTTTGGCGGTGATGCCTCCCTCCTCCGCGCCGAGGAGTGCAGTGAAAAGCACCATATCCATTGCCACCCTAACGGCCGCTCCTCGATGAGTCTGTAGACAGGAGATCAGAACCATACACTGACTCTGGGATGATGGTACGTACGCCGAGTGTGATTGAAACAATTGTATCCACTGGTGATTCGACTGCATTTTGAAGTCTTTTCGCAGCAGCGAGAAGCTGCTGGCGTTCAGGCTCAAGCAAAGCTCCTGGATTTGAAGTTAACGATGTGATGCTGGCATCGATAGCCTTGATAGTCTCAGAGACGCTCATAATGTGATGCGCAATGATTTAACCTCGAAAAGAAAGTTGAAGATGCAGTTGAATATATTTCGAAGGAGGTCTTGCTTTTGAATAAATCCCAAGTTGAGTTGCATGAGGCACAGCAATCTCCAAACTTCACCCCTCACTTGTGGAGATCTCGGACATATGAGTCTAGATACCACTCTAATGGCACTTTTCTACGAAGCTGTGTGCTTGACTGGGTCGTTTCCGCTAATGTGGGAGCGGCCCAATCCTAAAGCTCATCCAAGAAGCTGAACAGTCGCAATGTACGACCGTTCAGCCGCACCTGCTTATGCATGAGCGGACGCCGTTTTCAGACGAGGGGCAATCCGCACTGAGAGGTTTCCTATACGGAACGACCAATCAGGTCTGAAGTCTCACCATCGTAACTCAAGGAGGATTTTAGTCTTCTAGCAAGCGCTTCTTACTGGTTCATTTGACGACGGCCTCCTTCTGAGGGGTTCGCTTATTCTTGGGCTGGACATCGCGGCGTTAAGAGGGCGGGCGAGACGCGGAAAACCATTACCTAGGTATTGAGGAAAAGTATGGGAGACGAGTAAAGGATATACTTTGCAACTCAGTACCACCAAGTCTCTTCGTTTTCAAAATTCCATGACAACAACTAATCGCGAGGAATTTACGCCACTTTATTGCACATCGCAGTTTCGTCAGAAATTCCTCTCTTGCACAATCCAGGCGATTGGAAGCTTGGCCATCAGAGTCCTGGCCGTTCAGATCCTAAGCATTGGGAGTCGATTATAGAATAGAAGGAGTATAACTAACTAGAAGTAGAAAACCAAAGTGAGTGCCAAACACATTCCATCCAGGAGTACTGAAACCCTTGACTTATTCGTTACTCCTAGTCTCTGTCACTGACTTCCAAGTCTATGAAAACCTGCGTAGAGCCATTTTCCTCATTACGTTCCCTTTGCAGCGAAAGGACCACTCTCTTTGTCCTTGAGTCACCTCGTAAATGTGGTAAGTCAAGAATTTTCGTTACCAGTGACGGTGTGTCATCCGGACAAGCTAGTACGTCGTAGGTTGAGAAATGATCGAGTATCCTTTTAGTTTGCCATTCATCCCCTTCTTGCACCAGGTCACATTTCCAAAAGCCAGGTGAAAATCGAGTGCCACGAGGATTTTCAAACTTGCATATTAAAGTAAAGGACGGAAATTCGTTGGTCCATATTGGTTTAAAGTTTAAGCTGGCCACAGAGTACATAGTGTGGGATGCAGCCAGCGTACGAATAGATGGGATCCAGGCAGACTTTGGTTTGACAGTAGCAAGACCAAAGTTAGGATGTTCCAGATCCGCAGGCTTACGGATAATTACTTCCCTTCTGCCAACAGCATCAGAGTCTTCGGCGGAAAGCTTCTTAAAAGCTCGAAATGAAGTAGGATTTGACATGGCTTTATATTGTAATACAAAATTGGCAAGACTATACGGCCGACGGCGAACATATGTTGACCCGGTCCAGCGAAGGTACACTCCATAGCCGGTCGTCCTTTCACTGATGAAGAAGTCGCTTATTGATACATCGGGCGTGAGATCAGAGTGGAGTATCGGCAAGATAGAGTATCCGGTGCTCTTGTCTGTCTGTAAAGGAGCGTGAAATTCCACACCACGATTGGAGATAGAGAATTCAACGCGCTCACCCACCAGTGAGTGGGATAGTGCGGGGTACATCCTCGATGCATGCTTGAATTCTCTCGGTGAGGGAGCAAGAATTCCCATGCAATCTTGGCAAGTCTCTGGCAAGGCCTTCCATGCAAATATTGACATGTCCGCAGTATTTTTAATGATCTCCTCCTGCAATCGAAGAAAAGCTTTACTTCCTTCCCCATAAAGCATTGGCATGTTAATGTCGAATATGCCTAACAAGCTATATGCGATATCCTCTTCTCTGGTCGTTGTTCGTTCGGCCGCCCATGACAGACGGACCGCGACAGGAACAGCGGCAAGTTGCGTTTGGCCAGTCAAGACGTCTTCGCTGATGCTAGATATACGAGCAATCTCAGCGCAGTGAGTCGGCTTGTTACCTCGGGCTTGCCAGGTTTTGTCATAGAAGATAATCGTTTTGGACGCGACAAGCTCCTGGAGAGTCCACCCCCGAGTAAACCACTTGAAGCAGGTGAATGTCTGGTCTTCCGGTTCCCAGTCAGCTAAGAAGGCGAAGCAAACGACTGCTTCACGGTACCATGTGAACATGGAGTTGATGGACTCGCTGAGTTCCGCACTGCTCGACTTATCGATACAGCAAGTATCGATCCAGGCATATTTGAGATTGTACTCGTTGCGCGCCAGTTGACATGTCGCCTTGATCTTCTCAAACCCATATTTCTTTTCCGTTTGGGATGACCGAAATTTGGGTTTCATGTCTTCAAAGGAGACTTCATCTTCATCTTTCCCCCACGTGTGTGATAGTATTGCATAAGGTGGGGTAGATTTACTACTCGAGAAACTCTCTAGCTGAAGGGTCGAGGTGTTGATGAGTCTCATAATGTACGAAATTAGGCAAGGAACCGAGGTGATGTCGTCTGTTGTTTGGTCTTCGACTCTTGTTTTCAGCACATTCGGTCCGCAATGATCTCTTGATTCTGTGCTTAATAGAATCGTAGAAATGGAGTGGATAAATTTTGGGACAGTCAATAACCGTTATTAAAGATCCATAAGGTAGTCTTTTGGACAGCTCTGTTGCCTGATTTATGGAGCAGAGTCACCGCGCCTGGACCGTGCACTATTAGGGATATAGGTAGCTAGCTAAAATTGTACTAGCGTCAATACAGGTATGGTCGTGGTGTGGCTGTGCTTGTAATCACGTGAGTCAGACGGAAGCCGATTTCGTTAGTGACTGAAGTTATGCTGAGCGAGTTTCTAATAAACGGAACTCGCTTCTCTTGACTTCCAAAGACCAGAACTCAGATCTTTGGATGTCAGAAGATCAGAACTCAGATTATCTGAACTCGGGCTTCATTGTGAAGGGCGACGTGCAACAAAGGGCGAAATCAGGGACGTGATTGGCTGCGTGCCTGGGGAAAGGGGAAGGGGAAGGGCGACATGGGGATCTTGAGGCAGCAACGTCTTCCTCTAAGAGCGTTGAGGCTACAAAAGCTAATTTCATGGCAAAGATCATCGAGTCGAGTAGGAAGTGAAGGATAATCCAGAGCCATGCTGAAATGATAACTATATACAAGAATCGAAATTTCTCAACCTCACCCCGCCTCCTCGTACTTCCATCCCCTAACACACTTGACAAGCATACATCAGGCTTGAACAGAACCCTCCATCTCTCCTCCACATTTCACCACCGACTTACAAGCACTGAGAATAGTACTGGTTCGTAACAGTGCAAGTGCTTCCCGCCGTACAAACGGTTGATCCCGTCCACCCCGCACCACCACACTGCCCATACTTCGCAACCGCCGCTCCCGTCGCCGTTGCAGTGGCACTCGTCGTGCTACTAACCACCACCGCCGTACTACTCGTAGCAACAGTCTTAACCACCGTGCTGCTTCCCACCACACTCGTAGCCGCCGCTCCTCCCGCACTCTGTCCACTCCAGACAGCTGGACCTGGGACAGTGTAGTTGGTGAAATCGGTATAGATGTTGACTGTATATCCTGGTTCGGTGCCAGTGATGAAGCCTGGGATTGAGACGAGAGGGCCTGGAGTTCCGGTTCCGCCGTTAGTGACGGTTATTTGCGCGCAGGAGATGTAGAATTGGGGGATTCCGGCAGGGTAGGGGTTGTGGATTGCGAGCTGCTGGATGCGGAGGAGGTAGTCTCCTGATGGGAGCGCGGGTGGGATTGTGTAGCTGTAAGTTTCTATGATGGGTTAGTTTTGGAATGGAAATTTTAAAGGAGGAGGGGACGAACGGGCAAGGGGCCATGTTGAGCTTCCGTCTGCGTTGAAGGTAGGCCCTAGATCGAGGATCTTGAACCAGACTTGCCCGGAACCGTCAAATGCAGCAGCGGTCGTTGGAGCTTTTGCCATATACATGGATAGTGGTCCGTCATGGTAGACGGCTATATCGGCGGTGAATGAGAATGCATCACCAGCATTCACTGTGATTGTCGTAGTTGAGCCTGCGGTCTCTCCTCCAACATTGCATCTGCGTTCATCAGCACTGATATCCAGACTAAAGTGGGGATGCCTTGCTTACCTCAAGTCATTTGAGGTAAGGTCAGTCACAGGCGAGTTGTAGTTGGTGTTTGTTCTGATGTACTGGTAGGCGGCATACAGGGTGCCAGCATGCGTCAACTGCTCGAAGATGTCTTGATTTCATCAGGAAGATGCTATCGAAGGTGGAGGGAAACCTACAATGAGCAGAAGCCGAACTGGCGAGGAGGCTCAGCCCGGCAAAAAGAGAGTATGACTTCATGATGACTTGCAAGTGATGAAGAGTGAAGAGAAAGACAATTTGGAAGAACTGGAAACGAACGCAGAGCAGGCAGAGAGTCCGAGATTGTGGCGGCCGTAGGCACCTCATATATGCCTCCCTTTCTAACTAGCAATATCACCTCACCCTCTTCCTTCACCTAGTCTTTTCGTCACCTTCCACCAGTGACCGCATCTTGCGCCCTCTCTCTGCCATTCACGTTCATCTCGTCCCGCCACCCCTTCCCCTTCAAGCGATTGGGCAGGAAGTCGCTCGAAGTTCGCCGAACGAGGTCCTCTGATCTCAAAATTAATGAAGTAGCAACGAAGGTGGTCCCAAGAAACGAAGTTCCGGCATCTCCGCAATCTAGATGCAGACAAGGGGAAAGGGGAATAAAGTGCCGCCGCAACTCGAAAAGGAATGTGGGGAGAGCGGAAGTACGTACCATATGCCGAGTACCGTGTCAGGTAATAAGGTTGTTTTTGGCTTCGATGATCCAGAGATCAAGGGGAGTTAGGATAGATGTTTCACCATGACATAGTTGCTCCAGATATATACACTCGCATTTCCGCATCGCCGAAGTGAAGTCCTCCAACCTCAAAGACAAAACAAGAAACGAGAAACGAAATTGAAGACAAATACCGAACAATCTGAACCAGGTGATGTTTTTCGAGGAGAGCAGGGACGACAAGACTAAAGTCCAAACGAAACGCGGGGCCGCGGTACCGCGGACCGGAATGCTTAATGTAACTTCATTTATAGTTCGCTTGGATGAAGTGATTCTTGGCGGTCACCAGATCAGCCAGAATTGCAAGACCGCGAAACACTCTATATTATCTCTTGGCATAGCAATCTTTCAGACGGAAGAGGCAATCCGTGATTAATATCAGGAATCCTGGCGATAAAAGGCGTCGAGGAAGATCAGCATTGTGACTGATCACGTGATGCATTCTTCTGTTCCAATGTTCCCTTGATCGTGGACCTGATGATCTTTGCTCTGACCGTGTTAAAGCTTATGATTCAGGTGGACGGACGAGCCTATTGAAGGTAGCTGTGTTCGGAAGTTATCTCGATTGCGGAGCGGCGGGACGAACTGCGGCACGTTCCATCGAGGCGTTGATCAACAATCAGGAGAGCTCTCCAAGATTGAGGGGTGCATGCAAGAGCCAAGGCACGCATGAAAGGGCATCTGAAGATGGCATTGAGAACTGAATGGCATAACTGTTGAATGTTTCGTCAACATTGAAGTTCTCCGCACCTCATCTGACGGCGAAGGAACGAACCAGCACAGTTTCCCTCACCTTTTCTTGAACTTGAAATCGTTTGGTTTGTTTTGGAAGCTTCCTGCTGCTGGACTGCGACGTGAAGCAAATTGAGCACACGGTTACTAAGAAGGGAAGGGATATTCCAATGAGTTCTCGGGCCTGCGCTCAAGACAACCAGTCTTCGTTGCTTTCAGATACTTTTCGAGGAGCAGAGGTGGGAGAACACTCAGAGGGAGTGAAGCCCATAGATACACGATCTTAAGCAGGTTTGCACCAAGGCACTGGCGGTTTGCAACCTTCCACGACCAGATGCCATTTGGCTTCTTGGTAAAGATTGCTCCCGCGAGTCAAATTGGCCTTTGTAGTCTCTTCTCTCGTCTGCTCTTATCTCATCTATCATCACCTTAGGTCCTCAGGCAGTATGCAGATATTGGACAGGCCGTGTGGTGATGCTTGTTCGTTGTTCTCCTGCTGTTCCTCGAGGTGCGGGGTCAAGCGAGATCAGCATCGCGAAGTGGGAAGGCACTCTCCTCCAACCTTCCCATCTCTTCCCACAAACCCCCATTCGCTTTCGTTCCCGTATAGATTTAAAGGAGCAAATATTTTCGAAATTCAGAGCATAGTTTAGGGGGAAAGCACACAACGATATCCGACTGTTGGTCCGTATGTAGAGTAGCATGCGGTGTGCAACAAACCTAGTTGGGCTATGTATCGTGTGAAGATCGCTGGTTCGATCCCAGCCGCTCGATTTATTTTTTTGTTCCCTCTATGGTCCCCAGTTCGTTTCTTACAGATTCCATCATTTTTGATCATGTAAAGGGTTTGTGACTTGTAGAATTTGAGGCTTTGTTGGTCTTGAGGGGTTTTTGCTGCTCGTTTAGATGACGAAATGTCAAGCGAGACGACGACGTCGAAGAAGGAACGAACGTTGCGACGAGCTTTCCAAACCAGCATTGCTTCAAGCAGTGCAAGTATCTTTTCAGCAACGCAATAATAATCTTGTTGTCCCCCTCGCATTTTCGACCATATAAAGTAGTCCGTTTATGAAATCATCAACCAAGTTTGTAAAGTAGCAGCCGCGATACCGAAGCAAGTCAGTATGAAGGTCCCGATCGCCATAGCATCTTGAATACTATGCTCAAATCTCCAACAGAGGATGCCTTCTAGCACGCTTGCTAGGATGAATACGAGACAAGACCACGTGAGGATCTTCTTCCAGCACCACCCTTCTTCGAAGTGTAGTCCCCATCCTGGAGATACCCCTTTAACGGGACACACAGTGAGCTCAGTGTCGACTTTCTTGGGTACCTTTCCAAGACAGGGCTTGATCGTAGAGGCGTGATTCGGGTGACGGTAGTGATGCATCAGTAAGTTGGATCCGATGGGTGGTTTATATGGTGTGGGTTCGTACTTGTAGGTCCCAGCCGACGGGTCTGGTACAGCATGGAGTTCTCTGATGTCGACTAGAGATCCTTCGTATAAATCAAAATTCACGAAATAGATGTTCTGAAGTCCCCAAATCGAGATCCATGACCACCAGCGCTGTCTAATTGAGGTGTGATAGCGGCGGAGCATTTGGAAAAATGCCTTGTCGGAATCCAAGTCGTGTACGGTGGGTTGGTACGCTTTACTGACGGATTTACCAGCACCAATGGCAATGCATAAGAGAAGGAAAAGGTGTTCTGTTGGTGTTGTTCGCTGAGGTACTGCTCGCGGGGGCTGCTGACGTTGGGATTCCATCTCAAATGGAATAGTTGATGCTCTGGGAGTCGTGCGAGTTGTGAACTTCCTGTATGAAGTGGACAGAAAGTTCTCTACACCAAGAATGAGAGATCTCGCGCCGGCTGATGCGTTGGAGAGGTTTTCATGATAGCCCAATCGTTGACGAGCATCTCCAGCACGTGACCGGTGTCGTAGGTCTCTCTGGAGCCTCTTCGCAGCTCCTCTTTCTAGCTCCTCGTAATCATCGTACATCCTGGAGCCGCAAGACTTGTTCATTTAATTAGCACTTGGCGAGTCGAGGCGCGTGGAACATACTTACACATGTCCAAGTTACTCGCTTCATTCCTTTCTGAAGAGGCGGATTCCTGAACCAAGAGTTCCCTTTCCGATTGAGGTACTGGAGACCCGGAAATAGGAATCTTCCGATGGTTGGGATGTCTGGGCCGAGGGGTATCTCATCAGAGTTGAAGAATGGTAAAGCGCATAACAGATCTAGAGGAAGATGTTTCTGATCCTCTAGATGTGCTGCCAGAGAGGGTCGGATGAATTTCTGCACATTCGCTCTGAACGTATCGAATGCCCGAGATTGTGTAATAAATTCCTCAAAGCGTTCAAGATCGCCAGGCTCGTTGTCGTATTCGTTAGCTTCATATTCGTTAGCTTCAGAGTCGTCTGATTGCTCTGCTTTCTCGAAAGTCGGTTTCTCTAAGTTTGATTTCCAAGGGTACAAGCTAAAATTCCACTCCGTCTTCCCCACTGGTGAACCTCTAGCTAGCTCATCACAGACAAGGTGCGACACATAAATTGCTTTTGACTTCACAATCGCGCGACATGTTTTTCTGTGACCAATTCTGCTTCGGACTTGAGATCCTTTGCCAAGACAAGGAGCAGTTTTCCTAGATTTCGCTCCAGACGTTCAAGACTGATCTTCTCGGTGGCCTCATTCCATAACTCTCGAAGGATATCGTCATGGGATATGACCCAAGCAAATCTTTGCGTTGCCCCTTCAAGTCCGCTAAAGGATGATAAGGACGACCTGGAAGACATGCTTGCCATAGACAGCAGACTATCAGCTATTGACGCAATAGATGATGATCGGGATATCGATTTCACTTTGACGGCTTCAGGCGCATGATCCTCAACAGCCCGTGGTGACTCGTGAAATTCAATAGATAGCTGTTCATCCTCGTGATACTTCCTCGATAATTTTGATCGTAAGTCGACATTCTCCGTCTCTTGATCGACTGAGGGCCGTATGAGTCTAGCGATAGATTCATCGACAGGAGACACAGGTGGTCTTAACAGTGATATCAGATTTCCTGATTTCTTTTCGTCCGAATTCTCCTTACCCGACATCTGCTTAGGGTCGCGGCACAACCTTGTGTGGACGTCGTACTTGTCCTTCCGATTGAACACGCAATGGCATCTTGGGCACTCCTTATACGTCTTTTTGTGAACCGATTTCAAGTGTTGTAAACGCCCTTGGATGTCCCTGAATCTGCGATTACACCCTTCAACTGCACAAGGAAGTTTCTTTTTGTGAAACGAGTCCAAGTGTTGTGAACGCCCTTGGGAGTCCATGAATGTGCGATTACACCCTTCAAATGTACAAGGAAATTTCTTGTGAGTTTTCTTATGGCTCTTAAGCTGAAACTTAAGGGCGAAGGTCTTTTGACAGATAAAACATTTGAAGGATGAGGAACGCGGTAGGTTGGGCTTGGTAGCTAATGCAGGCGATGGTCCTGTCTGAGATGGTCGAATGGATGGTTGGATGTTCCCCGAGATTCGTTCATCTGCGCTGTGAATGATAGGCAAAGGATCTTCGTCTGTGTCCACGAGCGTAGCGAGCGTTCCAAATTCGTATTTGTCTCGATTCGGTTTTCCCGGCTCAGCTGTCGGATCTTGAGGCCCTGGCGAGTCCTCTTGCGTAGTAGTGTCCAGAGCAGGGATGAAATCAGTTTGTCGAGAATCTATCAGTCCAAGCGAAGATCCAGCTTCGCAACGGGCCGAAACCCATTCTGGCGAAGGCTCTGGGTCTAACCAATAACAACCGACTTCACAGCGAGCGTGATTGCAGTCTGGTGGGCAGGTATCGAAATACCAATCCCCGCTAATTTCAAGGCCGCAAGAGCAACACCTCCACCAGCCCTCCCCTGGATCCCTGCTCGCCATCTTGCAGTATTTTAAGTGCAATCTTGACCTTGCCCAATATAGTTGACGAGGTTAAAGAGGTTTAGGTGTTGAATGAACGGCAACGCTAACACCAGAGATCTGGAGAGCACAAACACTGGGAATGAAATTAATCTGCAACGGAAACACTCCAAGAACGAGGCTTCTTGGACCTTTAAATGAAGAGAGGTCGAGGTGACAGCCTTGCCGTGAGCCCCAGCAAGGCAATCGCTCATGATTCGGCCATACAATGCACTGCAAGCTCAGCCCACCTGCAAACACCACCTCCTCACCCAATCGTGCTACCATCCTCGCCGAGCCTCATTTACACCGCCTCCACGTTCCAGGGACGCCTGTTGCTCCCATGCTCGGGATGAAGCAGCACTTGCTGCTGTACTTTGAAATTGGGCTAAAACTGTCAAAACCACAAAACACCAAGCCAGCGGGCAAACATTTCACATTTCCGACCCGAAGAGAGTTACTCGTCATAGAATCTTAGATGCTTCGACATGACAAAAGAAATCGATTGATATGCAAAGTAAATATAAACAAATGGTATCAAAAACATCAAGGACAATGCTCCACCCACATGAAAAACACTCCAACCCAATGCTCTCACGCACATACTGAATCCTAAATCGTCAATCATAACGCACCCTCCCCCTACCCATAACACTCTTCCCATCCACTCCATTCCCATTCGTCGCCCCATTCACCAACCCCCCTTCCCCTGCCCCCTCCCCAGTCCTCGTTCTCGGTCTTGCGCTCGTCCCAGGTCTAGCACCCGTCGTTTCTCGTCTGAAAACCGTCGCTTTCGGCAATGAGTCTTGAAGTGGGTTGTCGGGCGTGGTGGCGACTTCGACGAGAGGCACGCCGGCTATGGGAGCTACGCCACGGCCTTTTCCAGTTTTATCCCATTGCGGAGCTTCCTTGAATTGGGGTGTGAAATCCAATAACGGCTTCGGCTTAGCCCGAGAACTGCTCCTGGCAAGTCCGCTATTGCCGTTGCTTTGGGATTTCATGCTCATAGTCCGACCCGCGTCGCGGTTGAGGAGGTTGGAACCTTCTGTGAATGGACCCGCTGGTTGAGGATTATTGTTTTCCTTCGCCATCTTCTGTTGACGGGTGGTATACGTCCTCCCCAGGAGGCCTGAGGTAGCGAATTCTTCTTCAGACGGAGATGGAATGCGATAATTCACCACAGGCGGATGTCGTTTCGCTTCCCTCATCACCGCTTTTGCTTCTGCGTTGGATAGCAAGATCGAATTCCGAAGATGGAAAGGAACTTGTCTAGGACGTTCTTCGTCTTCGGTATCAAATTCGGAGGATGAAGAGCCTGATTTGAAATCGCGATCGTCGAGGCCGAGGGAGGAGAAGGTTCCTATCATATATGGTTCTGCGTCGTCGCTCGTTGAAGGGAGGAGGGCGGAACCGAAATTGTTTTTGCTTGGTACGGAAGATGCGGGTTTAGCTTTCTTGCCAGAACCCATTTTATTGACCAAATACCAACTCCTCCAAGTCTGCACAGCAGAATAGAATGCCAAGGAAGTGGATTCATCGTCCGTGGAAAAGAAATGCACGAAATTCTCTGTGCTTAAAAATACAGCGGTCTTTTGCTGTGATTTTACGGCGTAGCAATGTTTCTTTGGTGGTTTCAATACCTTTCGTAATTGTTGCGGAGTAGGTGAATAGATATCGAAATCACTCAAATGACAAATAGCAATCGTATTCTTATCGCCCAGTTTCGCATCAGATTTCTTATGTATGAAAACCTGACCGGAACTCAAGATCGTAATGTATCGTTTTATCCATGTCCCGGGTTTTTGCGAATGGTACATGTGCACCGTGACATCTGCTGGTTTTTCTTTCGGTACTCCAGATAATTCGAGATCGGTGTCGAAACGAGGCGTGTCTGAATTCTCGAGGAGGAAAGCATTTTGTGTATCTCGATCCCAGGAATTCATTACGTCGCGGACGTGTTCGTAGCGGCGGACTCGACGAGTAAGGCCGAGTTGGGTGTAGGATTCGATCAGGATGGCGGTGGAGGGGATGATGTTTTGGGTCATGAAGTTTGCGGCCGAGTAGATTATTTCTTTGGGTGTTGTTTCGGGGGTCACAGGGAGGTTGACGGAGGATTGTTTGCAGCGGACGAGAACTCGCTGTATGATTGTCAGTATTGGGCCAGGACTTCCGAGGGAGAAAGCGACTTACTCGTTCTCCGGCATTGGAGGCGGAAATTGGAGCATCTGTTTGAGGAACAATTCCACCTCCACCTTGTTGAATCTGCTGCGGGACTTCCACAGCCTTCTTTGGAGCTTGAGAAAGAACAGCCTTCGGGGCCTGCGAAGATACCGCTCTCTCAATCGGCCTACTCGCTTCCATAATCCTCTTCGGTGCCTGGCTTGGTAAAGGTCCTTGAACATGCTGCCTTGGTACCTCCTTCGACGGCTTCGCAGAACTTGCAGGGGATGCAGAAGCAGCTGCACTCGTAGTAGCACTCTGCGGCGGCGAATTCACACTCCCACTCCCTTTCCTCGAAAAGAAAGCAAACTTCTCCCTCTTAGGACTCTTTGTCAGCAACGGCGGACTCGCCAATTCCAGCTCTCTCTGCAACCTCTCCAAATCCTTCCTCTTATTCTCCTTTAGTACCCTCGCTGCTTCTACCTCTTTCATCCTCTCTTGTTCCTGTTCCAATATCTGCCTCTTTACCAATTCTTCTTGTTGACTTTTCTTCTTCGCCAATTCCCTTTCCCTGTGTTGTTTTTCTGCAAGAGCTTTCGCCTCCCTCTGCTGAGCCAAGAATCCCCTCTCCCTCTCCTCCTTTAACGCCTGTTCCGCAGCGAGTTCTCGAGCTTGTTCCCTCTCCTGGAATTCGCGAACCTTCCTCCGTAACCGTTCATTCTCCGTCTCCAACCCACTCCTCTTCCTCTGTCCCTGCATCAAAGCTTGTATTTCCGCCTGGCCTGCTGAGCCCCTGGGACTATAGTGTGGACTACTTCCCGTTCCCGTCCTTCCGCTAGAGGCATTGCGCGTGTATGAAGGTGGAGGGACGTCGGGAATTGGTGGTGGGAGTGGTTCGGAGGAGGGGACTTGGAAGGATATTTTGGAGCGGCGGTAGCGGGACATTGATTTCGTTCTCGAGAAATCGTCTTTCTTCTCTGCCGTTGATGGTAGAGGGGCGGGTGGATCTGGCGGAGGAGGAGCATGGCGTACAGATCTATACCTCGAGAATTTTTGTGCCGTCGTCGCCGTCGTTGGTGTAGGGGTCGTCATTGTCGCGGACGGAGATGTGTCCGCCGTCCCCTATTATTTCACCAACTACCCTTCAATTCTGTGCTGTTGGTGAATTCGTCTTCGAGAGCCTGCGCGGGCGAGCAGGAGCATGGTAGTAATAACCTCGTGAAGATCGATCGCAGTGACAGGTGAGTGAAGATAGTGAAACAGAGGAGGGCTGGGAAGGGCGATGCAATGGGGGGCGAAGACGAAGAGAGGTGTGGATGGGGGCCTCGTAAAAGCCAATGTCGTGAAAATAGGCGCATTAATCTCCTTCTGGTAACACACGATCCTTTTCAAGACACGAACTGTTGACGCCATTTGTCCAGCCTCATTTTAATTTTAGGCATGTTTTAGTTTTTAGGGGGGTCAGGCGAGTCCCAAAGCTTGGAGATTTCCCGTCCGTGGTATGGAGAAATTCTTCCTTTTAGCAGACGTTTTATTTGCAGGCTGCGGGATGATACAGTAGAGGGGAACGCAGGGCTGCATGCTTCTGTGCATGAAAGATGCATTGGGTAATGATGGCCCTGGATTTCGGGTCGTTGTTCCTTGGAAGTTCATGCAGGAGCTTTCAGCTGGTTTGAAGATCCGGGGAAAAGGGGTAGGGAGCACGAGGAACTGAACATTAAAATTTGGAGAAAATCTCCTGGAGACACGCCGAGTGGAGGGTTGAAGCTCATGGGAGCTGAGATCATTAATTGCGGTGAGTAGTTGGGAGAGCCAATGACAATTACGAATTGGGAGTGAGTGATGTCTCGTGGTTTTGTCTGATGTGTTGGACTCGGTGCAATGTTCGAGATTTGGCAGAGTCTTTAGGAAATGTTGATATCACGGTCAACGAAAACGTTTTGGCAGTCGAGAACGATTGAGGAACTGCAGCGCATCTTTATTTGGTAACATCTTCCTTTGCAGACGCAGAATTGAAGAGTCGGTCAACATCTTCAGGATCAAAAACCTCCTCTCAAATCCATATCTAGAACATCCGGAGATACCATCTTCTTCCTTAGACCATCAACGCCCAGCCAGATCTTTGGAATGTCTAGCAACCGCCCACACGAGCGATGTGGCTTTCAATCGTACGCCTTCGACGCCATGATCTCCAATCTGCAGCCCAAGATTGAAGAATGTTCCCCAGCCACAGTACATCTTTTGTTGATCCTCACCATCTGCGAGAGCGGTGTGTGCCAGCTCGGCAGGTTTCTCCCTCCTTCCTTCCTTCCTTCCTTCCATCTTTCAACATTGTTCTTCGGTATCGCTGCCGGCCGACAAGGTTGATCGGGATTGCGATTGCAGCCTTGATAGCAAGTTGAGATGTGGTTGAGGGGGAAGTGATTCGGAAGCCGATTGGCAATGAGGTTCGGCCGCAGTTGTATTGTTGTGGTGACAGTGCTGAGAAGTGGGGATGTAGGTCGAAATTGAGAATCGACCGTCAACCTTTGGTATCCATTGAGTAGTTAACTGACACTCGAACAGACATGCCCTGCAGGGATTGGCAAAGGCAGTATGTAACAGAAGATGTATTGTTGCAATGGTCGTGCTGAGAAGCGGGAATATTGGTCGAAGTTGCAAACTGGTCGCCCATCTCTCCTCCACCTCTCTCTTCCTCCTTGACCCACCACCGGTACCCAGCCGTGTTGTGTCCAGCTCCACGTTCAGTGTCTAAACGCTCGTGCCTCTCTCCTCCACCAACCCTTGAAATCCTGTGTAGCCACCTCAATCCCCAAATCTTTCAATGCCTTGGTGGAAAGATGACAATCATACGGCCGTTGAACTTTGGCATTTGGATCATTGCCTTCGGTATTGGGTATGATGCCATCGAGCGGCAGACCCATGATCTCTGCGAAGAGCTCGCAGATCTCGTATTTCGTCATTTTATCTTCGGAGGAGAATTGCAGGATCTTTGGAAGACTCGACCTGTCTTCCGTCTCGAGGTATTTGGTTGCTACGTCTGAACGAGCCACAGCGTCAGCATCGATTGATCGACCACTTCTTGGGCGAGCAGATTGATAAACGTGAAGGGGTATGCAGAAGAAAGAAACGTACCAGCAAGAACCCTCCCAACGTCTTCTGTGTTTGTAGGATACCGAATAGCCCAGTGATCCATCTTCACCTTTCCACCCTCCGATTGTTGAGCCTTCCAAACAGCATCCATCAAAACATTCACCGCACTTTCCTTATTCCCCACTCCCTCCTCTACACTCCCATACAACACAGGAACCCTCAGGACCAACCCACCCTCTTTTAACACCTCTTTCTCACCTTCATATTTCGTGACGCCGTAGAGATTCGTTGGAGCTGGCGTAGCGTCTGCTTCGTACGGAGCTTCGCCCGGGATACCAGGGAATACATAATCGGTCGAGATGTAGATTAACAGTATGTTTCGAGAGGAGCAGAGCTTCGCAAGCGTGCTCGACGCTGCAACGTTGAGCGCTTTCGTTCCTTCGGGATCGTTATCGCATTTATCAGGGAATCGATTGGCGGCGCAATGAACCACGACTTCGGGTCTGTAGATATCCGCTAGTCAGTTTCTCAGTTGCTTCGATATTGTTGGAGAGGTGGTGAAGGGGGGCTGACTTGGTCTCGTCGAGGATAGAGGCGATGGCGGACTCGGAGCTGAGGTCGAGCTTCAGGATCGCTGGGGGCTTTGCACGCGAGAATCCGGTGCCGATGACAGTGTATCCTGCACGTTGGAAGGCGGGGACGACGGCTCGACCTAGGAGGCCGGTTGCCCCTGTTATGAAGGCTGTTTTGGGCATTGTTGTTGTGGTTGTGGCTGTTGGAGTGAGATGATGTGGGAGGGGAAGCTCGGAAGTGGGATCGAAAGCTTCACCGTGGCAGCTCGACGGATGACGGCACGCGTTTATGGTAAACAACAGGTATCAACAATACATTTCTACTCTGCAATAAGAAGTCCACCAGGTTCGAAGGAGATACAATCGTCGGGAGAAGCTATTCGGCAGGTCTTCCGCGCTGCGGTTGTCGTCGCCGCCGCAAATTCTTCTTCGCGATCACCCTCAAGGAGCAACCCGCAATGAAAAAAAGGATCTCTTTCGAGAGGTGGGTTCCAAAGATTCCCTATCCAGCCGAAGCCAAATAGGAGTGGTCATGGTATAGTTTTCAACTAGCAAAAACGCACTGAAGATATATTAGTCGAACTCAAGAGGATAGAGGTGAAGAGCTTACATCTCGGACGAATCCTCCTGTAGAATGATTAGCAAGCTGTTCGAACGTGTTGAGAACGTTGGAACATACACTGATATGCGTAAAACCCATGCTGCGACACATTAGCAAGTGATTGGAGTTGTGGGTGTTGATTTTGACATACCACTAAGATGAAGAAAAAAGAAGAGATTTCCAAGAGGGACGACAAGTATTTAAGTTGTGGACGCGAGCCCTTTGGCGCTAACGAGAGCGTGCAAACCATGCAAACACCGCACGTGATGAGGCTGGAGCGTGAGGCTGAGATTCGTTTTGGTGAGGTTAGAATTCGCGACTTCACTTCACTCTTGATCACCTTCGAGAATTGCACTTTCGGCTACAGGATCTGCCAACCCCCCCAATGGAACTCCACGATTCCCGAAGCCCACTATACTCCGCCTTCAGGATTCGACATTGCACTCTCGATCAATTGAACATCAACATGCGACTTAGAAAATTCCTCATGCCTTCGAATTCGAGCTCTCCCACGATTGGAGATGAAGCTGCAGACCACAAATTTCCAAGCCTCACCAAGACGTGCCTCACAGCCTGCATCCGATAATCAATTTTCCTACTTCCGGATCTACCACGCTTCAAGTAGAATCGATTGCCGGGAATCCAAGCTTGACAGGGACATCTAATATTGGTCGACGTACAGTACAACGCGGTCTGGAACATTATACAAGGCGTTGAGGTTGGCGAGACTCTGGGTCCGTACTGAAGGTACACAACAAAGATGTGTCGAAGAAGAGGAACATCCACTGCTTCAGCTGCACTAGTCCTCCACCTGAAGGCTCGCTGCGTGGCAGCAATTCTCGCAGTATTTCAGAAAGGCGACGCACCAAGGTACCGGAGAGGGAGGGACATTCATCAGGACTTGAGTCTACCAATTTGCTAGCCAAGGATTCAAGTCGAATGGGTTCTCAAGCTTCTGTTGAGTTCTGCTAAAATTTCCCCCGACATTCACGAAAGTGTTAAAGAGTCCCAAGGACAGCACCCGTCTCAATTCCGAGGCTAATTGGTTGCAAACCTGCCTCCAGCGACCGAGGGCCCACCATGTTCTGCAACTGGAGGTGCTCTCCGGTGTTCCCCTGAATCTTCTTCCTTGCTGAATCTTTGTTCTCGCAACATAAAAGCCTCCGCCCATTGCTAAATTGCATTTTCAACTACCTCATTCCCCATGCTCGTTCATCCAGTTAGTGGCGTGGCAGGAGTCGAGGCATTGTTGAGCTGCAAAAACACCATGAGGATGGCCGAGTACCTGAAACGACGTTAGCTTTTCTCTCTGCCCCCTGTTGCTCATGACTCACGCAGCAGTTGCAGCGAAGAGTTGAAAAGGCTCTCCATAGTGGCGATGCATCCAGTCCCAAAGAATCCTAAGACGAAAGCCGTGATAGTTCCGAGCTTCGAGAGTGGATTCTGTAAGAACTCCAAAATCCACATCGGTGCGATAAGCATGGTCATACCAACCACCACCATCAGGGCGTTTATGATAGTCTTTATTCTTGCCTCGAGTGTGATATCTCTGGTGTAGTCTTCGGCCTGTTGTTCGACTCTTGGTAGTTCAGGAGGTAGCCTGGCCCAAGGCCACTGATCTTGTGTGTAGTCAAGATAAGACTGTTCCTCCCTGTCGATGGCCCTGTATTGATGGTTCCAGTGCCAGTTCTGCAGGGCGCTGATATACGCCCTGGTGGGCGAGGGTGTTTGCGCATTTCCGCTTGTTGGAGGACGAACTCATCTTTACCTGTTAGTGGCGATGCCCATATCACTCTACATGTTAGACCTACTGTATTGTACTAGCTTCAACCTCAATTTATCTAGGACCTCAATACGTTCCTCGTCATCGTCACGAAAAGTACCATATTCACATCCTCCGCGTCAGTTCTACTATACTCCCAGTCCAATTTGTTCAAACGCTCTTCCAAGACATTCACTTGGTCCTGCAAGGAAAGTGAGATCCTCGTGCTAACACTAGCGAATTTCCTCAACATGAAGAAGTCATTCTCATAAGCAACCAGCTCCGAGTAAGCAATGAAATCCGAATATGCTTTGTAGTCAATGTATTTCCACGGCTTTCGATCAATCTGCTCCTAGGTAAGCACCTCCTGTCTAGATTGTTCCCCGCGAAAGAATCCCATCTCTGTGTCTGAAAGGCCGGAGACTGCTCGAGCTCGGGCTCGGGCTCGGGCTCGGGCCCCTGACGTGAAGCATAGAAGGCAGATGCTGAAGGATAGGGAATACTGGTGCTTTTAGGCTGTGTCAACGTTAAAGGCTCTAGAGGTGTCGTTGGCGTTGGAAAGGCAGCCACAGGGGGCAATTCAAGGCTGATGCTTGACTGAGGAGCTGTGGCTAATGGCTCCGACGGGACTGCTGTATCCATTGGTGTTGACGTTGGAACGGAAGATTCAAGAGCGCTTGTCTCGTTATCTTGGAGCTGTTCCGCCATGTTGGTCGACGTTTATGTTCCACAGTTTGGTGAGAATTACGTGAGTTTATAGAGACGTGAAGCTAATTTGAAAGAGGCGGATAGTCATTCAAGTCGCTCACTTTATACCGAAAACGCCAGTCTCTGCCATCGGATGCTCAGCCTCAATTGATATCGCACGTGGAAGCCTCATTGCCTCGAATGGAGCTGAGAATGTTTTCTGAAGGCAAGGGAAACGCAACGAATCGAATCTCCAGAGCAATTCCAAAACGACAATGCAATCTCGCGACCGCAACAGTTCTTCTCTCCTTCTTCCTCATCAACAACCACCCAATACCGTACTTCAGAACCCCGCGATGTGCCTAGCCACCCCACATTGGAGAGAGCGCATGTGATGTGGCTGGAGAGTACCTCGCTACCCTTGAAGCAACGCGAAACGCCACTAAACGCGTAGTGGAAATGACCGTGTCCTCCTTCCTATTAATCAAAACGCTGCCACCATATCAAAGTCCCCCCTGCAAAAGATCCCCCCCCCCCATCTAGAGACTATCTACATTCTCTTGACTAATTGCAAGATGCCTAAATGTGCGTTCTCCCGCTCGAAACGCGACCGAGAACTCGAGCATGAGCACGATCGCTTCATGAAGAGCCTCATGCCAAAACCATCCAAGCCAGCATTAACCGATGCAGAGAAGGCGTTGAAGAAGAGGAGAACGGCTTGGAATAGAGACTTGAAAGTCTGGGAAGCCCCTGCGAAATGTGCCCCGTTTCCGAAGGGGAAGGGTGCAAGGCGTGTCACTGCATCATGTCGTCTCGACAGCCTCTGAGAAGAGATAAGATACCCTACCGCACGGCCATTGAATCAACCCCAGCCATATGCTGGGAAGATAAAGCACGACACGCTGGAACGGAGAATCTAACTCGAGATTGTTATTATTACTCTGTCTCGTGGTCCCGCTGCTCCTGCTGCTCCTGGAGCCACCGGGGCACTGCATTGGCCCACTTCCTTCTCTGCAAACCTTCTGTTGGTGCTTGTGGAAGTAAATTAGGTCTGTTGCAGGCCAAAATGAGGCTGACGGCAGAGGTCAACCCTTGAGCGTGTGGTGATACGTTAGTTGGTTATCTGGCCACGATATTAATGTAGCGCAAGGGAGACAATAACAAACTGCCACGTTGACTTTGCCTCATTCTCACGTTACCCAGGCTGCTCCTCATGAATACATGCACACGAATCGGGCCACCACCATTTCCTCCCCCCACACCACCCGTTCACCAATCTCCCATTTCCATGACTTCCAAAAAACCATTGCTGCTGCTACTGCTGCAAACGATGAAATCAAGACAAGATTACCGACACACATTCTGCGATGGTTGGGGGGTGGGGGTTGTTGATAGGCTGTAGTCGAACGTTAAGTCAAAGGGCGTCTTCTTATATGTTATATATTTGAAAAGGCTGGTCCATTGAGCCATTGGCATCAATTTGATGCGCATCTACTTGTGTTCTCTTCCGCAACGAGTGACTTCACATAGCGGTATCTTTTGAACTAAATACTCAAATAGTTTTTAGTTCCTTCATACTCACTCGTTCTGCCCGAAGTTCATTTGAGCTTCATAATGGCAGCCGACCTCACGCAGGCTTTCGAAGCCCTTATCACAAACATCCGGAATTTGGCATCAGACGATAGCTACAAGGCAATTGAGGGCGTGTTTGATAAAGTCCCTAGATTAGAAGGTTTGATTGAATCGAAAGACATCGAATTGGGTAATCTCAGAAACGAGATTATTGAGCTCAAAAGCAGGCAAGAGGACCGTATCCAAGAGGACCTCGAACGGTACCGGAAGCAGCGGAATAATCTGGAGGAGGAGAAAGCTGCGTTGGCCGGAATAATCTCGACTCTGGAAGCAACAATCAAGCAGAAAGATGTCGCCTCAACTGAGCATACCCGCACACAAACCGCCCTACAAGGACAGCTTGACGAAGTCACGAAATTTCTGGGCGCGGAAAAGGACAAGGTAGCGGCTGCCAATGAGGACATAACAAAGCTACAGTAGAGTATGAAGGAGAAGGATCTCGAAATTGACAATCTGAAAGATAGTCTGCAGAATGAAAATACGCAAAATGCTGAAGCCAAGACTACAATACAGGATCTCAGAGAGAAGATCGCTTCTTTAGAAGGGGATTTGCAATCAAGTACGACAAGACTTGACGAGATCGAGAGTTTTACAACGAAACTACAAGAAGGACATGAGACGGTTTGGTAAGTTAGGCTTCTGACCAATGCATGGACGAACCAATAACCGCCCCCTTAGGATCAAGCGATTAGACGAAGTGTGGGACGTTGCTTGCAGTGTGGTTGCATCACTCTTCGAAGAAGATCTTGTGGAAGAGAGGCTAAGAGTAAGCTCGCCGCCAGCTTAAAGGCGGTTCCGGCTTACAGCAAAATAGGACAGAAGTGCTTGGGAAGACTTAAGAGAGTCTCGATATCTCGAGCGTGCAATTCCTCTCCCGCGGTCCAATTCTCCTACAGCGAAACAAATGCGCATCGCTGCATTGCTAGCCATTCTCGCAAGGTCTATTGCCCAACACGTATTCCAACCGATATACATCTTGGAAGGTAAAGACGAGAGAGACGAGATCCGGGAGCTTCTGGTCCATCTAGCCATTACAGACAGCAAGAAAGAATCATTTTGCCGCGCTCTATTACTCTCTATATTCCCCGGCGACCAAACAATAAACGGTACGAAGGCCATAAAAGAAGTCCTTAAGTGCGTTCGAAATTTGGTCTCCGACGCTCAATATGAAAGCTTTCGATTGGGCGTAGAGGATATCGCACAGAAGGCTCAGGAAGCTTGGCGGCTTGTACAGGGTACCAAAGAGAAGTTCGAGGTTTACTTTGAATTGAACCACTATGTCGACCTTGAATGGCAACTGCTTAATTTCGACGATGGCCGTGTCAGCGTTGGGGATGAGAGTACGGTTACAGCAAAAGGTGACGAGGCCCTGCTGATGGTTTTTCCTCGTATCTATATTATAGCGGACAGCGAGCCCGATCCAGTAACTCGAGGTGTCGTGTTGATGAAATCACAATCGACACCAGCGGTTGAGGAGATGGAGAGGAACAACCCACCTAGTCCTACGACTGCAAGAGCAGGACTAAGATCGAGGGCATTCAGGTCCCGGGGAATGTCGCCTTCTGTAAACGGAGCGAACGGTTTTTTATCCCAACCAATCCCGCCAGGCGTACGCTGAGATGGTTCAAGAAGTTGCTCACTTTTGAATCCCCTAAGCATAGGGAAGGAAAGGGAGAAGAACTCGCCATTTGATGAAGGCATCCACTGGTCAATTCTTGGATTACTCTCCTTCGTTCGGAGCTCGTGATGGATTAATTATTCTCTCGTTATGACCTGCTGAAAATACATATTTCTCCCTTCTTCTATCCAGATCTCATCTTCAACAGACGCTCGTAAACACGCGTGGTACTCTCTCCCGTGCTCTTATCCTTACTTATTCGACTCTTGCATATCTAATACTATTACCAATCTAGTTGTAGCCAGAGCGGCCAACCGGGGTTGGCAAAGCGTCCGGGCGGTATCCATCTTCGAGGGGTCAGACCAGCACGACAGATATTGCTTTCAGGGTCGATTGTCAGCAGCGGTATGGTTCCCACGGCCGATGTGAATGTAACACCTGCTCGCGCCAATATAGCAACTCGCCGCCAGAGCGATCACGAATTGCTCTCGGACTGTCTCGATAGAGGCGGCGTGCTCAGAGGCACACATCCTTCCGACCTCTCTCCGACTGTCACGGAGAATCACGAAATTCTGGGTAGACGCATACACTGCCCAAAACTAACTTGCTGTGGGAGTTTCTGGACAAAGCGGCTGTAGCCAGGCCTCGTAACCAACACAAGTACCCAACCATGCACATGGAGACATGGAGACCATTGATGCCTTTGCGGTCGCCGCGGGGGGTAGGGGTTGGTGGACATCACCCTAGACAGAGAGGAAGCCATGAGAAGATGCCTGAACGCACAAAGGACAGAAGCTCAGATATCACAGACCGGGCGATTAGAAACGGTAAAGTGGGTTGCACCATAGTGGTATGGATGGACGACGCTGTGAAAACTCAAGTACAGCGCACAATTAGGCACGGATGACATAGTGAATGTATATATTGCAGAGTTGGGGGCCATTATGGAGGCGGTGGATTGGGCAGAGGTGATACTCAACGTTGTCCTGGGATCGCTAGGCGCCACTATCTACTCAGAAAGCATGTCGGCACTCCAAGCTATCGCAAACCCAGCACATCAAAGCGGACAGGCTTTGATCCGGCGCATTGCCAAAGTCCTAGGAAGGGCGAGGGAATCAGATCCGGCTGGCATGGATCTTTGTCACTCAGGGGTTCCCGGTAACGAGGCGGCAGATAGATGGGCGGTCACGACCACAATGCCTGGGAGCGTGGTTGCGACTCTACCATGAGTTAGAGATCAGTCGTAGCAGGAAGCCTCAAGTAGGCACATCAGGCCGCGAGGCCGATTGGTGAATGGACCACAGGCAGGCATCTCAAGCAGGTTGACTCAGTAGTGCCGGGAAAGCATGTCACGTTTGCTCTATGATACGCTGAAAAGGACGGAAGCTTAGGTATTGGCACAACTTCGAACAGGACACTTAAGCCGAGAAAAGCAGCCAAAGCTACAAAAACCCCTGGCAAGGTGCGAACTTTTGAAAATACCGCAACTGGGAGTCAAGAGCCGCTGCCAGTCCCAAGCGACGGCAGCCGTCAAGAGGGACCCATGGATAGTGTTTCAGCATTGGTTGAAGAAGGATGACCTTTGTGTAAAGCAATCGAAGATCGACCAAGGCGGCGGGGAAACTTTAATCGAGGGCTTGCCGCATTAACCGGTCGATCCGGGGGACTTTGGGGTTCTGGGTCCGTGCATTGGTACTTGTCGTTGTCAGAGCACGGCTTGAGCAAATTGGGTGGAGAACCCCTTGTTCCGAATGAGACAAGTGAGTGATTCCGAGGCCCTCTTCCGAGAGACCAGCTTGGCCCCTCTTCTTCCGCGGCGGAAAGCAGGTGTCAATCGTGCGCCTCCATATCGAAAATATCGTGAGGACCCACTGCCGCGGGATTTGAGAGAGGTTTTGTCCCAGTAATGTGTGACTATTGTGACCCCAGCACTCGGCCACGGACGTGGGTACACTGTCACCGCCTAATTCTGCCCACCACAGAAACTCCAGGCAGAAAACTCAACTTTTACAACTCTCAAGTTCAATGAAATTAACGACAGTTAAATACCTGTGATATCCCCGGTCAAAGGGCTGGTTGGGGTCCTTTTGTCGAATTTTTATAATGTAGTTTAGTTAAGTTGAAAGATACGGCCAGAAATAGGCGGTAACAAAACTTTCCGGCTACTTGTGCCTGTAGGATGCCGTCAGCAAATCCCGGTCCAGTCACGTATGTCAGGATAGGGGCTCGGGAAAAAAAAGAAAGAAAAAAAAGTGGGATGGCATAAAACAATTTGATAAGACTCCCTCGTACTGGCTACTTTTGTGCGAAAACAATTGTTGTGTGTCATTTGTCTCATCCCGCACAAGGGGTTTCTCTGGCTGTTTTCTCAAGGCACTTTCCTGATATCTGACTAAATTATGTGTGGAGCCAAAGTTCCCCGGATTGACCCAACAAATATAGTAAAGTCTAATGGAACGACATCCGAACTCTCGGCTGGCCCTGCCAGCCACTCATCTTGTGGACTCTCAGTTCCAGTACGGTATTGTCAGAAGTTTTCGCAGCTTACCAATGGCTGTTCGTGACTGTTGGTGGCTTTTGATCTCGAGTCACACGGGCCCACAGTACAAAAGCCACAATGGTAGATCTTTGCTTCCTCGACATAGTTCATCGCATAAATTGTCAAATCTGAATTAGGATCAGCGCAAGGCAAACTCGTTGAAGAGAGATGGCCGTCTATCTAGTACAAGCGGAGATTGATCCTACCACATCAAGATTCATCCACGCTTTTTCCTCGAAAGAGTATGATATTTAGTTCAAGCAGATACCTAAATTGTAATTTTCTTCATTTTCCCCCCCTCCACAACCTGGAGGGGCCGTGATGGTTTCAGGGTTATAACAGGCGACCACTGCCTCCTGACTCCACATACATACACCTCTTGGCCTAGCGATCCAACAGCTGTTTCTCTCCATCATTTTCGAACAGTTTCATCTAAGTATTTGAGGGCATCCTTCCTATCGATCTTTCCCTTCTCATCACAAACAACGGCGGAGTATGGCTTCGGCAACGTCAACCCAAGCTTCTGTCCCAACCCAACAGCCTCACCTCAAAGCAACGAACATTGTCGTCATAATTCTAGCCGGCCTTTTTGTCGTACTCCGGTTCGTGGCCAGGTGGAAGAAAAGGGCAAACATAGGACTTGATGACTATTTCATAGTGTTGGCATTTGTAGGTCTATCCTGAGAATATGTGGTTGGAGCTTAGTTGCTTATTAGAGATTTGCAGGCTTTAGCACTATGTCTTTTTGCGGTTGTCATAATTAGTAAGAGTTTTATAGCTTGAAACCGAGATGATAATTTGGTAATGAAACGATAGTGATTCATTTTGGTTTGGGTCTGCATTCTTCCGGGCTACAGTTTGATCAGCTTATCATTATTGGAAAGGCAAGACCACCGATCTTTATCCATCCCTATTACATCTAACAGTAATCATACAGAGCTAACTCGCTCTTTGCCTAGGCACTCCTAGCAGAAGAATGCATCTACCTAACCACCATCGCCATTATTAAAGTCTCCCTCCTCCTCATGTATGTACGCATATTTCCCTTCCGCAGCATGCGCATCGGCTGTTGGATCCTCGGATCCCTTTCCGTCTCCTTGGCAGTCGCTTTCACCTTCGTTGGCATCTTCCAATGCAATCCCATCGCCAAAAGTTGGAATCCTACAATCCCTGGTTATTGCATCAACTTGAAAGCGAGCTTCATCGGTAACGCAGTTCCAAATATTTTGACTGATGTTGCCATCTTGACGTTGCCGATTAATCAAATTCGGCATTTGCATACGAATTTGATGCAGAGACTGCAGTTGAGTGTGGTGTTTTTGTTGGGGAGTTTGTAAGTACCCGTAGAAGGTCCTTTCCTGTGTTCCTGTCTCACAAGACTTAGCGTGGTATTTACAAGTATCTACCGCTTCAAAACACTATTCGAATTCGATCCTACCGACCTGAGTTGTACGTTCCTTCCCCATGGGCTTTCACAACCCTACTGACAATTGATAAATTCAGGGACCTTAGCATCAGCATGTACCTGGTGCGTAGTAGAATGCTGCGCTGGCATAATTAGCGCCTGCCTCCCCACCCTCGCTCCTCTTCTCTTTCTCTTCTCATCAAACATCAGTAACCACTGCAGAAAGAGCGCCACACCCCCGACATTATCCAGTATAATCGCACCTGCTGGACTTGTGACGATAGGTGGAACGGGTGGGAATGCTTCTGGACCTAGGAAATCGGTATATGGACGTTTGAGCGATGAGTTGAGACCACCGCATAGCAATGAGACGACGAGTAGGATTTATGGGCCGACACAAGGAAGGGTTGGGGATCAGGAGAGTTGGCAGAGTAGTGGGGATGAAATTCCGTTGAGGGTTATTCAGAAGAAGGTAGATATAGAATGGGTCGAAGAGAGGAACAGATAGGAAATGTTATAGCTGCCGTGCTTGAGTGTTAAAGATATGACCACATAGGAACCTAGTGCACGGCATAAACCGCATGGGGCTATTATGCAGAGCCATACAGCTCGAATGATTGCCCTACCAAAGCCGACAAAGAGTCCCCCGGAGGTGTGCATCCCGCCAAGGACCCACGAGGCCAGGCACAACAAATGTCCAGTTAGGAAAACAGAGCTAGCCAAGGTCAAGTCGGCCTACGAATCACGCAAACTATCTCATTTTGTCCTAACGCGACGGGCAGCCGAACACAACAATGCCCCAGCCCGAGTAGAGCCGGGAGGGATCAATAATCGGGACAGGACTAGGATACCGCTCGCCACGAGTAAACCCTACTTGTCGTAGAGCGGACGAGGAAGCTGGAGCGTATCCCCCAATAAGAGGACGCCAAAAAGGTCAACACGGGAAACGAAACAGGTGCCGCAGGGGACGAGAATGGGGATGTGATTATAGTGGAGAGCAGCCAGAGACCACAGAGCGTGACAGTTCTGGCGGACTGTCACCTGACCTCGCGTCTTCCTACGCGACTCACTTGAACTTCGCGGCTGCCTACGCGCTCTCTTCATATACTTAAGACTGGAGTTCCCTTGAACTCTCTTGTTTTCCTTAACTTGGAATTCTCGTACAATACAGCACATTCTGCGAAGAGTCTTCATTGCGTGAGACTCCATTTCGTAGAGCTGCTACATATATAATTAATTTTACTTTATTAACGTTGACTCGAGTTTTTTTTAAAATAAATAACTTAGATAGCATTCTGGTTTGGATAATTAATCTTACTTAAGTAATTAATTTCTTTTCGATTTATATATAAATCTACGATTTGTATATGTGGAATGGGAAGCCAGGAGGTACAATCATTCCGCAACCAGCACGTGCGACCTGCCTAACAACCCCCATTTACTTGTTGAATAGAAACAAGATTCAAAAGGCTCGCCACATCTCGGTGATCGCAGATCGATGGTACGTGAGATTCAGTGAGCGCGCTTCAAAGAAATGGACTTTCGTCCCAGTTTGAGGATCACGCCGCTTCTTGGCTGCTCTCCATCGCTGCCCGCCATGGCACAGATAAAACATGGGCTAGTCCACACATCAGCCATTCCATTGCCATCTGAGAACTTTTGAATACCTTTGGACGACCTGAGATGGGGTCTGTGGAGTCAGCTAACCTGATGGATGCTGCACACGAGAGTGACGGGGTCGATGAAGACGACGAACACGAGAACGTTGTGGAGCCTGGACTTAGTGATGGTATGGATACTGGCAAATCTGCAAATCTCTAGCTCAAACACATTTCATTAACTGGCCTAATTGCCTTATGGAGCTCATTTGAGCCCCTCTGGTGGATGTAAGGTTGTGCAATTAAGCAACAAAGTTCTGCCTTGGAAAGGAGTTATTGCGAGAAGCCGAAAGCATGGTGAAGTGGGATAATCAATGCCTGGGCGATCATGAAGTCCCGTAATGCTGGGAAGTTATGGTGGTCATCGGCTTCTCTGAGCTACCAAACCTAACCAAACCCGGCTTCCAATAGGCCGGATGGGAGTCAACAACGAATCCCGGTACAGAGGTCAAAAAGGATCCTGATTTTGAGAATGAGATACTGGAAATAAAATATTCCCAGAGAAAAAGGAAGAATAAAAAAGGATTCGATGATTGAAAAGAGATTACCAACTCTACTTCCAATTTTCGAAAATAATCCCGCCAATTGATCGTGGCCGTCATCCCTTCCAAAGGAAGAAGCGAAAGGTTGAACAGAAGGAAGTGTACCCGATTAACGAGGCTCACGAGCTTGCAGAGTTCTGCGAAGTAGACGTAGCACTTATTATCCGCAACCGTAAGACCGGTCGTTATTACAATTTTGTCGATCTCGAGTCTTGGCCACCGTCTAAAGAGCAAATCGTAAGTCACCACCCGTGGTTTTGTAGATCTGAAAGCGCGTTATTGACAGAGAAGTAGCAATTATTATACCCGATACCAGTGAGCTTACTCCCACAGGCCATGGAATGTTAGTTGGAGGATTCAGAATCGGTGGAAATGCCTAGAGGGAAGCGGCACATGTAGGCATGAAGCCACATTATCGGTGACTCATTGATTACTAGGAATCTCTGCCTAATCGAGATGAGTCAGTGAGAGCACTTTATTAGGGAGACATTCCCACTTAGCTAGAAGGGCAGATTTGACATCAATACCAATCCTTTTGCCCTGATCACTTCCGCAACTGATACGTAACTATTCTACATATACATCTTTTCAAGCATGCAGCTTGCTATGCCTGTTCACGCTCATCAGCTGAGAATACATCTTCCAAATTCGCGTGCCTCGGCCTCTTCGCAGACCTCCATCGATATTTGGACAAAATGACTTGAAGAAATGGAAGGGTTCGTTCGAGCAGACTCTGCCATTGGACTCTCCCCAGACCGCGATCCACTTGGAAGGACTTCTAGAGTCTTATCATCTCAATTGATGCAACTCTGCCCGATTCCGAGGCCTCGAGGAGGGGCCGGGCTGGCTGCTGAAGAAAATCTAGGGGTCGTAGCAATATTTTAGTCCTGGACTTGTCAAAATTGATCCGGACGACGTAAGTGCGGCGCCGCTGTATTTATCCAGGTCCAAGTTGGGTCCAAGTTTGAGGCTGAAAACTTCCCCTAACTTATTTGGGAACCAAGCAGCCAGCCGGGCCTCCAAGGAGGTCTCGTCCCTTGATGTGGCGTAGGCGCTAACCTATTAAATAAGCGAGTTCCCGTGGGGAAGTTCACTCTGGATCCCCATCTTCTTCCTCTCATCAACAACCTATCAACATCTTTCTTGACTCTCTGGGATACTATTAGCTTTAGACTAATATTTATTGAGGAAGCGATTACGATGGACCCCTGCAGGTCTTGAGCTGCTAATCCACGATCGAACTTCGAGCTTTCGCTCGGTCGGCATGGGTTCCGAGCGAGCATATGGCATTGGTGTTCGTCATTATCTCACAAAAGAGTCTATACAGACACATGAAACATATCGTCACCTTGAACCCTTTCTTCAACATTACTCTTCACCAATATCGGATGGTGAGGAGATTCCAACGAGGATGATGAAAAGAGAGCATCTGCCGGTTAGGGAAACTTTTCCTCAGGCTGAACTCAAACACACTACAGGGTACACAAGAAACTCAAAACGACAAACCAACAGATCTACAGCACAAATAAGCTTAGCGCTTCGGACCGAACGCGTCTAGAACTAATCCGATTATCCAAGTTATTTGAAAAGACATGAGGATGGACAGGGTCACGTGAGTTACAGCGCTGATTGTTGTATGCAAGCTTTCCTGCACAGTATTGGTCGAGCGGAACGTCTTGTATTCATTGTATTGGCTTGATTGGCTTGATCGACTTCCTTCTTGTTACTTATGTCAAGTGGTTCTGATATAAGAAGCAATAGTTTGACATTCTATGTTTCAAGCGGTCTCCTGTCGATGACTATGGAACGAAAAGCAGCCCTGGAAGTTCGTTTATTGCATTGCATGTATTTAAACACTACGCAAAGTCAAGTTCTGATCCGAGGGGAAGGTTTGACCTTCATAATCAGCTGGAGTATTTTTGAAGGTGTTCGTCTCTGCGGGGTTCGTCTCTTTCCTCGGAAACATTTGTGCACCCTTTGAAACACTTCTTCATCAACGAACTCCCGATGTTTCATTTTCCCATCGTTCAACCTTGACGCCATTCTTCATTGGTTCCACTGTCTGTGCTCGTTCCCCAGGATGTACGACCCTGCAGCTCTCAAACCATCGGTCTGTGTAAGTTCGGTCTGTTCGTCAACCTTAATTCTAAACGCTAATGCCTCACCAATAACCCCTTTGGTCCCAGCGGAATTGAATAGGACTGGATATCTTGCGACAATTTGACTTTCAATGGAACTACATGTTGGATTTATGGTTCAAGGTCGCAGCATTCGACCGAGAAAGTTAGTGGGAAAGGTTGGTGTCACTCGCACATACATAAATATGTGATGATGCACCCCACTGGAGCATCCCCACAACAGTTTATCGAAGCTTGCTTTTCTCTTTTAGACCTCCAGAATTAAAGAATTTTGGCTTTCGATATCAAGATGCTCGATCTTGTGGTCGCTGTTCCCACCTTGGTGGGCAGCGTCTTGTCCATGTTTGCTGCTGGTTTCATTTTCCTATGCTATTTGATTCTGCCACCCCAACGACACTTCAGACATACGTTGATCTTGAATCTCGCTGCTGCCGGTGAGTTGATATTTAAGTGCCTGTCCGAGGTTGCTGACTTGATCCTCCAGATTTCGTCAACGCTACAAACAATACCGTGTCTGGAATCTATGCTCTGATACACAGATCGATCCCTCCTGGGGCAGCATGTACATTCAATGGATGGCTAGGACAGTTGACAGTTCAAGTCAGTTTTTACATAATCTTTTAGCACAAGGTAATACTAATGAATATTAGGCGACTGACTTTTCCATTCTCTTCATCACGATTGCGACGGTCGTCACACTGAAAAGATGGAATTACCAACCTGAAACGCAGCGCAAGACTAAGATTCTAATTTCTTGTGGTATCTGGATAGTACCCTTGACGACCAGTGAGTATTTTGAGATACCGGTCCTTGATACTCAGTTCTCTTATTCTGACTTCTATCAGGCACTGTTGCTCTCGTACTGAACGCCTACACCCCCGTCAGCGGCAACTGGTGCTGGATTAGCCCAACCCCATTATACCTTCGCTATGCATTGGGCCATGGATGGCGATTAAGCATCATCCTCACAACAATGGCCCTTTACGCCTACCTTTTCATCTATATCCATCGTCACTTCTCATCTCTACGAGAGGTTTCGGCTCTCAACGGCTATGGTGACCACATCCTCACAAGGACTCAACATTGGTCAGAATCAACTTCAGATTTAAGCCAGGACAATATATACATCCAGAATGGCTTTGAAGTGTATGAAGAGTATACCGAGTTCGACTGGGATCTTGATGAACCGGAGCACGAAGAGTCATACTACAACTTTCCCGACCCCGCCGAGATTACAAAACAACATGCCGATACCGAAGCAGACCTCGACAGTCCGCCGCCATCTCCATTTAAAGTAATCAAGCAAACCTTTCATCCAAATGCCTCATCCCCAACCGGCGATGCGGCCATCAAAGCCCAGACGTCACCCCTCCTCAGCCGAGATCCTCTCGCTTTGATCCGTCGACCTCCTCAGCGACAAATAACTACAATCGCTGCAACTACCAGTCCTTCACCTACTATTCTCAAGTCAAAAGAGGTCTATATCCAAAAGCTGCTACTGTTCAATGCGTACCCGATTGGATATGTACTACTCTGGATACCGGGAATCATGAATCGATTCGTCGAACTCAGTGGAGGCCACTCGAGAATCTTGGCAATTGCGCAGGCTAGTACCCAGTTCGTTGGATTGGCCAATGCTTGTAAGTTTTTCGACATTGAATTGAGAGCCTTTCGTGTAGTATGGGTCAAAACTTGAATACGCAAGCGTCAAGTCGCAATTCCACAGTCAACTCGGGGTTGGAACGTCAAGAATAAAGCAGGCTGACAAAACATTTAGTGGTCTACGGATACAATGAACGCATCTGGGGACTCGCTCAACTCTACTACCGAAGCAAGAAGAATAAGCTCCGTCGTCGCAAGGAAATGCATGAGCTGCGGAAGAGAGCGCAAAAAGCCGAGCAAAACAACCGCCACAACCAACGACCGTCTATCTCCAAACCTCAACCGATTTATCAATGATCTTCCCAGACATCTTGAAACCTCTCAATAAACATAGGGATATTCTTTCGCGAAGAGAATTAGAGGAAGCCTTTATGTGAAAACATTCGTTAGTCACTCGGATAGGATGCGGACGAGAAGTGAAGCCACTATCTTCAACCCGCGCGCTTGCTTTTTCAATCTCATCTCCACCATCACCAAATATTCCCCCTTTGAGAGTGCATCTCATGTCTCCGCGCACACAACTGAACCATTTCAGACGTCGCCATCACCCATCAAAAGAAAGCTCCCCGCTCGTGACAGTTCTCACAGCCTAGGTCTGTAAAACAGCCCATCCACATCCTCCTCATGCCGAATCTGGATCTGCAAGCGCGTGAGGTATGTAGGGAAGTCACGAAGAACGCGATGATGAGACATGAGACATGGGAATTTGAGACGATAGAAAAAATGAAATATACTTCTTTGCGTCGAGATCTCGATGGCTTCCTCGCTGTGCCTTCACCGCAAGCTTTCTTCTCCTTCTCCGCTTTCTCGTCCGCCGTATCGATACTCCTCCCATACCATACTCTGAAATCGAATAACCCAAGCTGTGAAAATGGAGAACGAAATGCAAGCTGTACGTCCCCCTCCTCACGCCCATCTAACTGCGACGGAAACTAACGAAAAGAAAAGCAGATCGTAGCACCACCTATCCAATCTCGGTCACAATCCCGCGACCTCGAACAAGGAAGAGACCGAATTCGACCAGAATTCTACTCCTCGCCACAACTCAGTCCTTCGCCCTTTTCACCAGAACAAACCTCCTCATCAATATCCGAAAATTTCTCCCTCCACCCAGCTCCTTCTACTATCTCTTCTCGCTCACGCACACCTACTTCACGAAGTACATCGCCATACCCCTCTTCTTTTATTTCTCAAGAACCAACAGATTCGCTTCTACCACCAGGTCAAGAAGAAGGTGAACTGCAGAGACAGCTATCAACAAGGCTAGGGACAGCCACAGCCGTCCGTCAACCTTCATTCCCTCAGTTCCGCAACTCAAACATCACGAAACACAGTATGAGTCTCATCACTCGACCTGGAATTGTTCATGTACGGCCCGGCCAAGCTCTCGCTCGCAACTCTCCAACAATGACAAGCTCGCCTCTGAACGAATCCATCACAGGCTCTCCGGAGTCCATCTCCATAGGAAGTATGAGGGAAGCTCAAGTTTCAGTCATCAATGTATCGGGATCTCCAAAAACAGGGACAAGAACAAGCGCTCGCGCATCTCTCCTCGCAGGGCCAGGACCCGCTATCCGCCCATCAGGGCCCATGACCTGCATCCCGGACAACAACCCCACCACATTCTCTTTTCCAAGTCTACATTCATCATCCGATATCACAGAGGAGAAAAACAGATCCATGGACATGAAAATCCAAAAAATCCTCGGCTCCCGAGACTCAGCTTAGTCTCAGTGCCAAGCTCCTTACTCGGCCAAGAAATCGACAATATCAACACCAGGGATACAAGAAGTGAAGAAGATGATTGGGGATATGAAGGATAGTGGTGACCGATACGGATCTAAGGGGACAATTCGACCGATGAAGGAGAAGATGGGAAGGGGTAATGGGAATGGGTTGGGAGAGAAGGACTTGTGGCAGAGTATGTATTCGATGAGTGGGGAGACGTTGGGTGAGTCGAGGAGGACGGAGGGGACGATGACTCCTGATCAGTTGGTGGTTGATGATGAGTATGGGGAGTGGCCGCCTGGGAGTGGATCGGATGGGAGGAAGGAGACGCGGAGGAGGGGTGTGGGGTGTGGGTGTTGGTGTGGATGTTTTGGAAGGTGACCGTCGCACGATTGAAAGCTGGCGAAGAATAGAGCTGGACGAACAAGAGTGTGGGGAACGAAAACGAACACAAAACGCTGAGATGTATAACGAGCATGAGTTGGTTGAGGAGCGCGCTTGCGGACAGCCTTGATGTACAATTGGCGTCCACTTGTAGTTTTAGACTGGGACAGAGAACCGGTGTTCACTTCCTTCTTATAGAACTTTGCAAATTCAAATGTAAATAACAACGCCTCGCTATAAGAACTGCAAATATTGAATATATAATGAAAAGATTTGTCAAGCCCACAGCTTCTGCTGTATCGCTGAGTACGTCCTCCTCCGTATCCTCCACCTCCACAACGAGCAAATCCCGACTCCGCAACCAACAAAAATGATGACTTGCAGCATCCACCTGATGCGCTGCTCGCGATCTAGTCGGAGTTGTAATAGTGCCTGCTCCTCTGAAGTCTCACAATTGGTCTCCACCATCTCCGAGGCTCCCAACTGCTGCCCCTTTGCATCAACAGCCACCGCTCTCACATACTTCCACCGGCGACAATGGAGACTAGCTTTCGTCTCGAATCCTGTCTTAGGTACCAGCTCAACATCAATCAGACTGTGAACTTCCACGCCTCCGTCATTCGAGCTTTGGATAGCCCAGTTCGCGACCTCAGTCGCTCCGTTCCAACTCATGTATATATCCCCATCGAGGAATTGTATCTTCGGTTTCGTTGTCGGAAGACCAGTCCAAGCATGTTTCAACACCTTATAAGTCTGCACTGCCCCCGTATTGAACGTCTTCTGACTCCCAACATGGACATCACAAAGCGGCACCCCCTCAGCGGTAAACTCTGTCCACGCAGCATTATATCCGAACCCCATCAACACATTCCCACTTGGCAGTATCTGCAGAGATCCTTGACTTGCACTAATAACGCCTTTCGGATTTATGTAGGAGTGCTTGAGTTCAGCTGTCATGGCGTCGAGATCTAGTGCGATGTGCAAGCCGCGAGAATGATCGACGTGTGGTTTGAGACCGTACCGAGCACCGTTGTCGAACAGTGTTATGCCGGAGTGGTCTGAGGTCCAGCGAGCGTCGTGTTGCCAGCCGAATTTCGTGGCGTTGCCGTCGGAGAGGTCTTTGAATGAGTTGTGTCTTCCTCCCAGAGTCCAGAGGATATCTCCGCTCGAGCAGTTGATGTAAGTGATGGATTGATAGTATCGTGAAGAGATGAGATAGTTGCCAAGATGATCTTTGTCGATACTGTTGATGTGGAAGAAGTCGTAACCGGACTTCTTGTTTCGTCCTGTGGAGCCGGATGGGAAGTCCGATTCGTCGATTTTGAAGTGTTCGGAGGCGTGCCATTCGAAGAGTACTTTGTTGGTCTCTAAATCGACTTCTTGGATTACGGAGTCCCAGATGTAACCTTTTCGGCTTCGAGGGCCGACTCCTCCAAACTCGGCTTCCTCGAGTAGGTACTGAGTCAGAAGTGCTGTGCCGTCTGTGCTGATGTGGAATTCATGCAGGTCCCCTGGCATGCCGTTTCCGGCGGAAAGCTTGTATGCCTCTCGATAGGATGAGTCGAGCTGTTTCTCCATTAGAAGTGCGGGGTATAAATGAGGAGCCTGAACCTACCAGATAATAGTAACCTTCTCCATGCCCACCAACTGAGTCATCACCTTGCCAGAACGTCAAATAATCCTGACCCTTATACTTCTGTACACCCAAGCCAAACGTCTCTCCATAGGTGGCATTCATCCAAATCAAATCTCCTTTCCCATCAAATACCATGGGACTTTGACCCTTCAATTCCACTTTGTCTCCTCGAAGCGATATCATGGTGTAAAGTCCATCGTCGCATCTCAAATCCGACTGTAGGATGTTGAGGCGTGGCGAGATCGACGTCGGTTCAGTGATGTAGGTCCTGTTCGGATACGCTCCAAAATCGCCGTTATCGAACGCTTCAGACTTGATGTGAGGGAAGACATCTTGGACCGCAGTGACTAGCGCGGGGAATAGGAGTGCCGATGTCTTCATTGGAGAGTGACGTTCGTGAGATCTGAGACGTGAAGTGGCCCAGTTATGAATGTCCCAGCACTTTTCGATAATCCAGGGGCAGAAGGGTGAGAGCTGAAAAAAAAGGTGCGATAGACAACATAAACAGTTGATGAAACCATATCTCGCGATACTTTAAAACACAGGGCAACAGTCAACGCAGTGCACATACGACACTTTGAGGGGCTGCCGTCATTCCCATGATTGTGCAGTGAGGCTGACGCGTGTGGGGATGCAAAACTTCAACAAACCATTCTTATCGAACATGCGCAAGGACTTCAATGTGAACCGGACCCCAGTTGCTGTGGATCTTATCAGATTCTGAAATGCGTTTTTGTGCAAGTCTATTTGCAGACCCATGACAACGCGCGTCTTCATGATCGTTGCGACGAGTCAACATGAGTGCTTCGACACTCGTCGATGGCTGAGCAAGAGCAAGAAGAGCGCAATGCAAACAATTTTGAGCCCAGGGAGAGATTGAGATTTTTGTGGAGGGATTGACGGTCGCTCTTGACGGTTTGTACGTTGCGAAGATGGTGTAGAGATTGGAGAAGAGTGCAGCCAAGGAGTTTCATTTACTGTTTACGGTGGCCGGCAAGTGCCATAGCCGCTCGGCTCTTGAAAAGGGGCTTCGGAACCCGGACCTGATCCGGAGCCGAATAAATTCAAGCCGATAAGGACCTTGCCACAAGGGGCAAGGTCCCGCACGCACTCAACGCGAGATGCGGCTTCTCGATTTTTACCACCCTTTGATACTTCCCTTTCCTATATTTGGATACCCAATCGCGATGCCTGGAATAATAAAGAATCGACCTTCTGCGAAACGCGTTAGAGATCCTACAACCGGCCGATTCAAGAAACTACCCGCCAAACCTCGAAAACCCCCAGCTGACTAAGAGCCAGCGGCTAGAAGGTCTGCAGAGCAATTAGGAGCTGCATCGCGGCAGCAGATGGACTGAACGAGCGCGACGGGTTAGCCCTTAATATTATGCAAGAAGAAGTCCAACCAAGCGAAGCCAATCTCTCAAGGTCTATCGGATAATAAAGAAATAATTGATTAATAGGCCAAATACAAGAAACCACGGGATAATAATATAATAATACAATAATATTATATTTTATATAAATATTTTAATATTTATAAATTAATTATAAATTAATTATAAATTAATTATAAATTAATTAAATATATTTATATTTTAAATTTTAAATTAAATTATTATTATATTATTATATTATTAATTAATTAATATATATATTATAAATCGTAATTATAAAACTTTTTTAAATATATTTTTTAAATTTTATTTTTATAAGAATTTGAAATTATAATAATATTAATTAATATAAAGAAAATAATTCAATAATAAATTAAAAAGAAATATAATTTAATAAAATTTATTTTAAAGAAATTAATTAATTATATTATATTATATATTAAATTATATAAAAATTTTATTTCGTAAATTCTATTAGAAATAATTATTTTAATAAGATTATTTTTTAAATTATAAATTCTTAAATTACATTTTT